>JXCR01146399.1:0-17471 GCA_002079205.1 Phalaenopsis hybrid cultivar
ATTTTCATTTCAGCTCCTGCAATTATTATTGATTGTTTGGCAAATATTCTAGCATAATCTTCCTCCTTTCTCAGCTGGATGACGAGGCGTCTTCCATCCAATAAACCCAGCTTCCATTCAGCTATATTCAGTGATTCAAAATAATTCCTCACAAGTTCCATTTTTGGGTGCCCCAGGCTGAACTTTCCAATCAGTGTGAACTTGACTTCGAAGTTTAGTTCATCAAGGTCTTGTTCTGTAAAAACAGCAGCTGGTTCTCCATCCTTAGAGCCCACAGGATGTATGCAAGAGGCAGAACCCCTTCCAGCAGCAGTATTGTGGAAATCTTGAGGGTTAACTAGTTTATCAAGGTCCAACATGGAAGAAGAAGACTTTCCCACAGCCCCTGCATAAGTAGCTTTAGTCCATTGCAAATTGGTCTCCAGATCAATAGGGGTGGCCATAAACTCAAGCAGCAACACCCTACCAGGTGTTCCAACTACTAGAGAACAGAAGTGTAGATGAAGGGCTTCCCAACTTGGTCAGCAGCAATGGAACAGTAACTGAACAGAAAAAACTTCCAAAGAAAANATTGAGAACTTATTGGAGTTGTTCTGCGGGGTTATTGAAGTGAAACTGCGGAGGTTATTGGAACATTTCACCGTGCAATGTTATTGGGGGGTTATTACGGCGTCATTGAAGCAGTTATTGGAATTGTTCTGCGAGGATTATTGAAGTNAAACTTATTGGAGTTGTTCTGCGGGGTTATTGAAGTGAAACTGCGGAGGTTATTAGAACGTTTCACCGCACAATGTTATTGGGGGGTTATTACGGCGTCATTGAAGCAGTTATTGGAATTGTTCTGCGAGGATTATTGAAGTAGAACCGCAAAGGTTATTGAAGTGGTTCACCGCACGGTGTTTATGAGTTGAGTTCGGTGTAGCACACGTGGCGACATATTAGTGGAGTTCGCACGCAAAACTGTGTCCGCACTCAATATGGAATTTTTTTTCCTTCTTATATTNTCGCACGGTATTTATGAGTTGAGTTCGGTGTAGCACACGTGACGACATATTAGTGGAGTTCGCACGCAAAACTGTGTCCGCACTCAATATGGAATTTTTTTTCCTTCTTATATTGAGTTATTCTTCCTTTGAGTGTGGCTTGACTTCAACCCGCACGGCGAGCCGCTCACCTCCGTTTCCTCCCTTTGACTAGGGTCGGCATGACGCGCTTTCCTTAGCTCTACAATGACGTCAGACAAGAAACTCCTCGGCAAAGTTGGGATTCTTCTTCTTCCCTTGATTAAGGTTTCTTCCTTCTGCCATGCAAAAAGCCTCCCACGCATGTAGGTGACGGCTTCTTCCCTATCTATCTTCTTCCTTCTTTCCTTCTTCTGTCTTTTTCCTTCTTTGTTACCACTCTCGATCTCCTTGCTCTTTTTCTCGCACTCTCTTTCTCTCTACTATTCGAATGAAATGAAAACTTATTCAGCTCTTAAAGACGAAACCATATAGACGTAGCAATTATTATTAATAATATTATTTATTTATTTATAAAATACAATTATTACATAAGATGCATGCAAATATTTCATTTGAAGCTTTTAAAAATAACATTTTGTTTGTCTACATGTATGTACTGTTGATCTGGCAGCGTTTATTAAGACCAAGGTTNTGACGAAACCATATAGACGTAGCAATTATTATTAATAATATTATTTATTTATTTAAAAAATACAGTTATTACATAAGATGCATGCAAATATTTCATTTGAAGATTTTAAAAATAACATTTTGTTTGTCTACATGTATGTACTGTTGATCTGGCAGCGTTTATTAAGACCAAGGTTTTTATTTGTGCATTCAAAGAACATTTACTTTCTTGCATTTAGTTTATGGTTTGTTGAATTTTAAATGTTCAATAAAATTTGTTTATACACGTTCATAAGCTTTTAAGTTCACTGCAATTCTCATTTAGATTCTTTTTTGCTCTTTTCTATTAGTTCAATGCAACTTTTAATATAGTCCAAGCGTTCATTTGAAGTTCATGTTCATGCTCGTGTGCAAACTATTGAATCCCTTATTGTCTGGTTCATGTTCAAACTTATGTNCTTTACAAATCATTTAGCATAGTTACATAACATAATTATATCTTTATTTTGTTATAAGATGTTTTATATGNGCATAGTTAAATAACATATCATTTAGCATAGTTACATAACATAATTATATCTTTATTTTGTTATAAGATGTTTTATATGTGCAAATTGGATCTCTATGTTATTACTCGTGATGCATATGATTAGTACAACTAGTTTGGTTATATATTGGATTTGAATTGAGATATTTTTCTTATAGGTTAAAAGGGTGCTAATATTTGCACTTTTTCTTACTAGAATAATTTGTCAGAAAAAAAAAATATATATGTCAAGTATCATTACTTAAGAAGTCATGTAGTTTTATTTATATATCACGATATAAATGTCTGGTTGAATTCCTTGTCAACATTATTATGCAAATGCATTTTCTTATGAAATATTTTATGAGTATAATAAGCTAAAAAAAAAAAAAAAACTACTGACCTATTGCATCCTATATTATAGTTCAAATGTATTTCTAATACCAAATGGCTTTGAGTGTTAAGGATGAACTAAGCGGCAAGGACTATGAGTTGGGAAGATTCTTATAGTTTGAACTTTCTTTTCATTTCGTTTGTAACTAAATTTTGGATTAAAAAGTATTATATAGAGCCCAACTTTCTTGGTTATTCTATTTTATTAACAGTGTATTTATTAACCTGATTACATCTAATTTTTCTATGATTATTTTTATCTTAAATATCATTAGATATGTTTTTTTTTTATATTTTGCATACAAATTGCCTACATATTTTTTTATAAACATATGTGACTTCTTATGTTCAATTAGCTTCTATCACGTTAAAATATGATATTTAGCTCAAAAATCAATTTTTATTTTTATTTAAAATTAATACGTGGTTCAATTTTAACTCCTTGATTAAAAAATTTCACACTCATATTTCTTAAAACCTTTTGTTGGTTTGTATTTTTATTATAGTTATTTCTGATACATTTACATAATCTTCTTTAGGGTGGATCTTTGAATTAACTACATTAATTTAGTTGACACATCTAAGTGGATATCTAGTATACTAATTAGAAATTGTTCTGATCAGAGATAATTATGAAACTAACAACGTAGCTTCATTCGTATGAAACTAGACCAACATATTCATCTTTTTGTACCGATAATCCATATATTAAATATTGTAGGTTTTGAATTTTTCTGCATACATCACCTATGCCTTGTATTTATAAATCTTAACTTTTTTAATGAAAATGAGGCTAACTTTAAATTGCACGAGTTAAAGTTTCTAATAGATCATCTTCTATATACATATATATATATATAGATATATATATGTGTATGTATGTATGTATGTATGTATAGATACATATATATATATATAGATATATATATATATATGTATGTATGTATGTATAGATACACATATATATATATATGTATATATATACATATATATATATATATATANTTCTAATAGAGCATCTTCTATTGCACAAGTAAATAATTTTGAGAATGATAACTTAGAGGACGACAGATCTATATATATATAGATATACATATATATATACATATACATATATATGTATCTATGTATATACCTATATATATAGATATATATGTATATATATATATATATATATATATATATATATATATATATATATANGGCATTTAATGTAACAAAAGTAATGAAATATCCAGCAAAGGAACTTATCAATAATCTAAGTAGCAACTATTTCAAGGAACATTATGAAGATAAATTGGAACAACAAGAATTTGAGAATAAAGAAGATATTAATATGAAAGATGAAATAATTAAAAAGATTAATAAGGGTCCAAATTATGTTCAGGAAAATTTTGAGAGGTTGGACACAAGTGAAAATGGTAAATATTTCAGTCCTTCAATTGAAAAACCTCCTGAACTAGAGATGAAAGTTCTACCTATGCATTTAAAGTAGCTTTTCTAGGGAACTTGTCTACATTACCTATTATAATATCTTCAAACCTCACTGAACATCAAGAGAAAAAAATTAATGGAAAATTTAAAAAATTATATGAAAGCTTTTGGATACACGATTGTTAATATTAAAGGAATCAGTCCTTCAATTTGTATGCACTAAATTTTAATGAACGAGATTCATACGCTGAGGGCTGATCCTCAAAGGAGACTGAACCCTGTAATGAAAGAAGTTGTAAGAAGGAAATTATAAAGTGGTTAGATGCTAAAATATTTATCATATTTTGGATAGTGCTTGGGTTAGTCCTATCCACTGTGTTCCTAAGAAAGGGTGAGTGACTGTATTTGTTAATGAAAAGAATGAATTAATTTCTACCCGACAAGTCAGTGGGTGGTGAATCTGTATTGATTATAGAAAATTAAAATTCGCCACAAGGGAAGATCACTTTCCTCTACCTTTTTTGGATCAAATGTTAGATAGGCTAGCGGGGCACATATATTTCTACTTTTTTGATGAATATACTGGTTATCACCAAACACCTATAGCTCCTAGGGATCAAGAAAAGACCACATGCACAAGTCCCTATGGGACTTTTGCTTTTAGAAGGATGCCCTTTTGATTATGCAATGCACATGCAACTTTTTAAAGGTGTATGATGTTCATTTTCTACGACTTAATTAAGAAAGGAATATAAATTTTTATGGATGACCTTTTAGTGTTTGGTACTTCATTTGAATCATGTTTAAACCATTTGAAAAAGTACTAAAATGCTACAAAGAGACAAATTTAGTTCCAAATTGGGAGAAATGTCAATTTATTGTTGCAAGAGGAATTGTACTTTGACATAAAATTTCTGAAAATGGAATGGAAGTAGATCTTGTGAAAATTTAAGTTACTACTAAACTACCTTCTCCTACTATAGTGAAAGGAATTAAGAGTTTCTTAAGATATGTTGGTTGCTATAGGTAATACATTAAGGATTTTTCAAAAATTACTAAGCCTTTATGCTAACCTTTATAAAAAGATGTCTTATTTGATTTTAATCAGGAGTGCCTAAATGTCTTCTGGTTATTAAAAGAAAAATTAATCATCGCTTCTATTATCGTTTCAACTGATTAGGTGAAACCATTTGAGTTAATGTGTGATGTGAGTGATTATGCTATTGAGGTTGTTTCAGGACAATAATATGTTAAAATTTTTAAAGTAATATGTTATGCAAGTAAAACACTTAATGAAACTCAAATTAACCATACTACTACGAAAAAGAGTTATTAGCGATAGTATATGCCTTTGATAAATTTGGATTTTATCTGATTGGAACTAAATGTGTAGTTCAAATAAATCACCCTGCTATTAAATATCTGATATTGAAGAAGGATGCAAAATCAAGGTTAATCAGATAGGAAGGAAACTGATAATCATATCGTTGATCATCTATCTAGACTTGAATATAAAAATTTGGATTACATTGAAAATGAAATTAATGAATATTTTTTTGATGAAAAATTATATATTATAACTGAAGGATGTGTTCCGTGGTATGCCGACATATTTAATTTCATTGTTAGTAACATTGTAATATATAGTTTGACATACCTACAATAAAAGAAATTAAACATGATGCAAGATCTTACTTCTAAGATGACCCATTTTCTTATAAACAATGTAAGGATCAAATTATTCAAAGATGTGTACTTATGGAAGAAACTCAACAAACTATTCAGAAATGTCATGATTTTGATTTTGGGGAACACTTTGGGATTGACAAAACTGCATATAAAATTTTACAATCTAGTATTTATTGGCCTATAATATTTAGAGATGTACTTATGTGAACATATGTAATCGATGTCCACTGGTAGACAATATTTCTAGAAGAAATGAAATGCCTCTCCATTTTAATTTAGAGGTTGAAATTTTTAATGTTTAGGTTTTAGACTTTATGGGACCATTTATGCCACCTTTCGAAAATATATACATTTTAGGTGCAGAGGATAAAGTGGATAGAAGTTGTAGCTTTACCTCGTTGTGATACTCAAAGTGTTGCAAAATGTTTAAAGAGAAATATTTTTAGTAGATTTGGGTTGCTGAGATTAATAATTACAGATGGGGGAAGTCATTTTAGGAATAAGAAGATTGATTGAAACATTAGATAGAAAATATGGTATTAGACATAAAATTGCACACTGTTTATCATNATTGTGACATCCAGTTGAATATGTCACCCCATCCTAGGAGTGCTTCCAAACTCTCACCCATCACGACATTGTTCGCTTTGGTCGAATAGCCTCATGATTTTGCCTAGTATGTGTAACTTCTCAAGAGGTCACCTATCTTAGGAGTGCTCTAGAATGAGCACACTTAAGTTTAGAGTTCTATCAAAATTTCACTTTTATACCAAAGGGTACATCGATGTTTAAGAATTTAGATTCATTGTATTTAAGGGATTTCACATTTACACAAATATACACAAAGCATGCATATTGAGGCAGTTAGAAAAGCACAATTTTGATGCATAATTGACAAAATTAAACTAAACTAGATAATAGATAAGGTCATATTGGCTATATAGCCTCTAAAATGGATCTTTCCTACCAAACCTACATCTTGCTTACAATTGTTAATGGTAGATTGTAATGTATATCAATTTTCTTAGCATGTCCCTTTGCATGTTGAGTCCTATGGCCCACCATCTTACCAATTGCTCTCGTTCTTGAGTAGTTTGTCAAGGAATATACATACCTCTATAAATTTATATTGTTATATACATTTATATTGCACAATTTTCTAAATTGATTATTCTGAGAATTTAATTTTAAGAGAGAAATTGATTCATTCAAAAAGTTGAGATAATACTGTGTGTTCATCACATATATTCAATGGATGATGAATTGTTAACATTACCATGAGTTCATCATATGACATTAAGTTTTGCTTAGGATATAGTTCTAAAATGTACCCCTTGTTAATGTTCTTATGCAAGATGAGTTGCCATGTTATTAGACTATTGGTACAAAAAAATGTTGAACAATCTTTGTAGTTGTGGTTAACTAATTCAAATTATTCTTCAACCTAGGATTGATATGGACAAGCTCGGTCTCAATCATTTAAACTTGACTAGGTCAATACTTTATGCTTGATCACCTAACTCTTCCATTAGATTATCTGAGTTGTTCATCCTTATCAAATTCAATTGATTTTGCATCTAATTTTGTTCATAGGTTTAGGGCCAACTTACCCTAAATAGTAACTCTGTCTTAGCTCTTAGCCTATGTTGGTTAGGACTATATTACATCATGATTATTAGTTTCAATTAAACTTATAAATCATATCAGTTACCTCTTACTTCATTGATATCTCTTTGATCATAACATCTAATCATTTAGCATAGTTACATAACATAATTATATCTTTATTTTGTTATAAGATGTTTTATATGTGCAACTTGGATCTCTATGTTATTACTCGTGATGCATATGATTAAGACAACTAATTTGGTTATATATTGGATTTGAATTGAGATATTTTTCTTATAGGTTAAAAGGGTGCTAATATTTGCACTTTTTCTTATTAGAGTAATTTGTCTATATATATATATATATATATCAAGTATCATTACTTAAGAAGTCATGTAGTTTTATTTATACATCACGATATAAATGCTGGTTGAATTCCTTATCAACATTATTATGCAAATGCATTTTCATATGGAATATTTTATGAGTATAATAAGCTACAAAAAAAAAAAAACTACTGACCTATTGCATCCTATATTATAGATTCAAATGTATTTCTAATACCAAATAGCTTTGAGTGTTATGGATGAACTAAGCGGCAAGGACTATGAGTTGGGAAGATTCTTATAGTTTGAAATTTCTTTTCATTTCATTTGTAAATAAATTTTGGATTGAATTGCATTATATAGAGCCCAACTTTCTTGGTTATTATATTTTATTAGCGATGTATTTATTAACTTGATTACATCTAATTTTTCTATGATTATTTTTAGCTTAAATATCATTACATATGTTTTCTATTTATATTTTGCATACATATTGCCTACATATTTTTATAAACATATGTGGTTTCTTATGTTCAATTAGCTTTTATCACGTTAAAATATGATATTTAGCTTAAAAATCAATTTTTATTTTTATTAAAAATTAATACGTGGTTCAATTTTAACTCCTTGATTAAAAAATTTCACACTCATACTTCTTAGATTGGTATAAAGTTGAGCTCACTAGAAATTAAAACCTTTTGTTGGTTTGTATTTTTATTATAGTTATTTCTGATACATTTACATAATCTTCTTTAGGGTGGATCTTTGAATTAACTACATTAATTTAGTTGACACATCTAAGTGGATATCTAGTATACTAATTAGAAATTGTTCTGATCAAAGATAATTATGAAACTAACAACGTAGCTTTATTCGTATGAAACTAGACCATCATATTCATCTTTTTGTACCGATAATCCATATATTAAATATTGTAGGTTTTGAATTTTTCTGCATACATCACCTATGTCTTGTATTTATAAATCTTAACTTTTTTAATGATAATGAGGCTAACTTTAAATTGCACGAGTTAAAGTTTCTAATAGAGCATCTTCTATTAAATTTAGGATATGTTTTTGCATGAGTTGGCATGTTTTTGCACAAGTAAATAATTTTGAGAATGATAACTTAGAGGATGACAGATCTATTAAATTTTGAACGAGTTAATTCTAACTTTTCAATTGAACTATCTCCAAGTGAATCTTTTTATTATTCTCCTAACATTTTGATGACTTCATGATAATTATTTCATATATATATAAAGTAATAGGTGTCACACATACATTTAAAAGTTTATCCTTCTCATGAAGATTGACTAATGTTAAAGCATAAGGTGTACTATAAAATATTAATCTACAATTATAGTCCACATTTGATATTAACTTCTACAAATCATAGTGTGGACATGTTTTATAAATCAATAGTATTTATACAAGAGCGATCAATTGGAATTAATTTAACAAAATTTATTTTCCTTAGAAAATTGTTTAATAAAGGCTATTCACTTAACTTTGACATGATTTTGATAATTTAATTTAGAGCGACTACTTTGTATATGTTGAAATAAGATTTGCAAAACCTTTCTCATGGGACTCTTTCCTTATCTTTTGTTGTAAGTTATTTTATAAAAAAGAAAAATACCATATCATTGCTTTCTTCTCTTCAACATTTCATGTCCAAAATCACTTATTATTATTAGAAAGGCCCAAAATTGCTTCTAAAGTAATATTTCATATAATATTTTGTTCATGCAACATAAAAAATGATCGATGTGTCACACAACATTGATGTGTTTAACCATGTTGTTCGATTTATTACTGTCATTCCACACAGTCAAAAATTTAAAAATCAATAAGAGGTTGTGACATGCAAGATAACTCCACCAATGTTTCATAAAGATGCAAGTCAGGCACATAATATGACTTTAAGTTATCGTAGAACATTAACTATAGCTTTTACTATTTTTCATGTTGTGCTTTTCAATTGTCCTTCTCTATGCTAAAATGCACCCTCCTTTGTTGTCTCATTGTTTAGCTTCCATTTCCTTCTAATTATATTTAAAGGATTTTGGATTTTAGTAATGGTAAATAATTTCACTTGGGCGATTGCTCATAAAACTAGTGCGTTTCTCCGTAACGACACACAAAATGTCAAATAAAAATAAATATAAGGGGAGAATAGTATGAATAAATGGTTTATATTATCAACTTTTGATTAATCATTATGCAAGTTTAATGTGATAGATAATTATTTAAAATTGCCATCTTCCACGCTTAATATTGCCCAAGATTTTTCTCACTCACCCACCTTGACAAAAATTTCAAATTCAAGGAACTTTATTTAACATGCCAAAGTCAAAATATAATAAAATATTGCCAAAAATGCTTGACCTAAATTAAGAAAGTGTTGAACTATTATATTGTAAGCTAATTTTTTTTTATATTTTTATAATTAATTTCATCAATACCTAAAATTTTAATGATGTAGATTTGTAATACATTGAAATTCATTAAAAGTTTAATCGAAAGTTCATATTTTCTAAACAAAGGAGTTGAATCAAGATAAAGCATTAAATGATATCCCGAACCCTCAGTACAATTTGAATCTTACCAGTTTTAGCTAATCATTATATGCCAACAAGGTCAAACCACTTCAATGCAACCAAAAGGCTCTCTAACCTACTCAATTATGGCAAATATCACTATTATACTTATAAGTTTTTTATGTTAATTCCAATTTATATTGTCTCATTGGCCTTATAATGATGACTTCTTTCTCAACCACCATATTAGGCACTACATTTGAATTTGTATGAAATTACTTTAAAAAAATATAGATACTTATTTATTATTATTTGGTCCACTCAAATATCATATCATATTTTCAATGCAACTTTGTCATATTAATTTTCGAGTGATGATATTTCTAACATTATAAAATTATTGACATGCTTCACAAACATCTATATTAATCATTTTCTACAACGTTAACCACATTGATACATATTTCACTTTGAAGTTGGCGGTCATAATACTACTTGGTAACTTGGTAACTGTCACTCCTAAAATCTAGCTTACACTTTCTCATAACATTATGTTCAACAAATCTATCATTTTTTTAATTTTTATCAAATGTCTAATGACTTAATCGTGTCGAGCATAAATATATGAGCTTGATGATTCAAGAAAAGCTTGTTAGTATTAGTTTTGTTAAATAATAATATTTCTAGTATTATGTATGTGATTATCTTTTATTACGAATATTATTAACTAATTAATTAACATCATGTATTATATATGTAAATTTAAAAATTGAAAAATATATGTATAAATCATACTGTTTTTGGCTACCGAGACATCCAATGATCAGCACGTGCCGAGAGCCCCTCAGCTTCATCTTCGACTCCCGGCTTGGTCTCTCATTCTCCCTCGTTTCCGCTCTCAAGTCCGCCGCCTCCTCTTTTCAGCTCTTCACCGGCGAGCAGCTCCACTCCATCGCCCTTAAGTTCGGCCTTATCCGCTCCAACCTCTTCGTCAGCAATGCTCTTATCCACCTCTACGCCCGCTGTGGATACCTTCCCAGGGCTCGCCAGCTCTTTCTATCAGCTGCTCTCCTTAACACTGCCTCCTGGAACATACTCCTGGCCGCCCACCTCCGCTGCCCCCGCCCTGATCTCTACCTCGACCAGGCTCGTTCCTTGTTCGACGAGATGCCTAATAAGGACCGCGTTTCCTTCACCACCATGATCATGGGTTTCGCCAAACACGGTTCTTCCGCCGAAGCTCTCACTCTATTTCGCGACATGATGGCCGCTGGAGTCACCCCGAACGAAGTCACATTGGCAAGCGCCATCTCCTGCTGCTCCCGCCTGGACAGCCCCTCCGCCGGAATGGGGAAGATGGCTCATGCCGTGGCAGTGAAGTGCGGACTTGATGAGTTACTTTTGGTCGCGACCAATCTGGTTCACGGGTATGCTGTATCTTCAAACTTCGAAGATGCTGAATCAGTTTTTGGGGGGATGTCTGAGAAAAATACGGTCACTTGGAACGTGCTACTGAAAGGGTATGCAAAGGCTAGGTTGATCAATGCTGCAAGATCGGTTTTTGATAGAATCCCCGAGAAGGATTTGGTATCATGGGGCACTATTATCGATGGATACCTGCTCGTTAATAGTTTGGAGGGAGCCCTGTTAGCATTCCGTGCGATGNCCGCCTAGACAGCCCCTCCGCCGGAATAGGGAAGATGGCTCATGCCGTGGCAGTGAAGTGCGGACTGGATGAGTTACTTTTGGTCGCGACCAATCTGGTTCACGAGTATGCTGTATCTTCAAACTTCGAAGATGCTGAATCTGTTTTTGGGGGGATGTCGGAGAAAAATACGGTCACTTGGAACGTGCTACTGAAAGGGTATGCAAAGGCTAGGTTGATCAAAGCTGCAAGATCGGTTTTTGATAGAATCCCCGAGAAGGATTTGGTATCCTGGGGCACTATTATCGATGGATACCTGCTCGTTAATAGTTTGGAGGGAGCCCTGTTAGCATTCCGTGCGATGTTGCAGGACGTTAATGCGCGTCCGAATGAGGTGATGCTTGTCAACCTCGTGTCTTTTTGTAGCCTCCGCACTGCAATCAGTGAAGGCCTGCAGCTCCATTCTGTAATTCTTAAAGCGGGTTTGGATTGCCATTCGTTTGTGCAGGCCACTTTGATTCATTTATATTCGGAATGCAGGCAGATGGACCTAGCTTTCTTGCAATTCCAGTCTGGAAGCAAGGAGCATATATCTTCATGGAATGCTGTCATTGCTGGGTTCATGCAAAACAATAATGTGAAGGCTGCTCAACAACTGTTTGATGAGATGCCTGACAGAGATATAGTTTCATGGAGCAGTTTGATTGCTGGGTATGCACAACATGGACAGCATGAAGTGGCATTAGGACTTTTCCGTGACATGTGGAGTATTGGTATACGGCCGAATGAGATCACTTTGCTAAGTGTTCTCTCTGCTGTTGCTGGTTGTAGTTCTTTGGAGGAAGGAAAATGGGTCCATGACTACATCAACAGAAACTCTATTCCATTAACTGACAACCTATGTGCTAGCCTTATTGATATGTATGCAAAGTGTGGTAGCATACATATTGCAATCCAGTTTTTTGATTATGTAAGAGAGACTTATGCGGGTATTTCGTCATGGAATGCAATTATTTGTGGCTTAGCTATGCACGGGCATGCGAATATGTCGCTCGCCTTATTCTCAGAACTTTTGAAAACATGGATCAAGCCCAATTCAATCACATTCATAGGAGTATTGAGTGCATGTTGTCATGCTGGTTTGGTAGATATTGGACGGAAGTATTTTGAGTCCATTGAGAGTGTTTATAGTTTGAAGCCATCCATCAAGCATTATGGTTGCATGGTGGATCTCTTAGGTCGGGCGGGGCATCTAGAAGAGGTAGAGGAGTTGATAGAATCTATGCCTATGGAGGCTGATGTGGTCATTTGGGGTAGCATGCTTGCTTCTGCGAGAACACATAAGAAAATAGAGATTGGGGAGAGGGCTGCCGAGAAATTGGCCAAGCTGGATCCCGGACATGGGGGTGGAAGGGTGCTTATATCTAATATTTATGCAGACGCCGCCCAATGGGGGGAAGTTTGCTTGGTGCGAAGAGCAATTTGGAGTGGGGGGTTGAAGAAAAAAGCTGGACAAAGTAGTGTTCTTTAAATTTTTTAANAGCTGATGTGGTCATTTGGGGTAGCATGCTTTCTTCTGCGAGAACACATAAGAAAATAGAGATTGGGCAGAGGGCTGCCGAGAAATTGGCCAAGCTAGATCCCGGACATGGGGGTGGAAGGGTGCTTATATCTAATATTTATGCAGATGCCGCCCAATGGGGGGAAGTTTGCCTAGTGCGAAGAGCAATTTGGAGTGGGGGGTTGAAGAAAAAAGCTGGACAAAGTAGTGTTCTTTAAATTTTTTAAATTCAGTCATGTTTCGATGATGCTTTGATATTATGATGCTGCAGTTTCTTTTCGGTGCAGTTTGAGAGACAAAAGGTGAGTTTTTTTTTTAATGCTACTAAATGCTTTTGTCTGAGGGATTATTGCAATACCTAATACAATTTACCAATAATGCACAAATTGTTTTANTGGTGCAGCTTGAGGGACAAAAGGTGAGTTTTTTTTTTTAATGTTACTAAATGCTTTTGTCTGAGGGATTATTGCAATACCTAATACAATTTACCAATGATGCACAAATTGTTTTATTGTATTTGAAAATCATTCCCTGTAAATACAATATTTTGCAGGTATATGCAAGCTGAATATCTGTTGTCTATTTGTTGTTCTTAGTGTTCTAAACCCATTCTTATATATTTATTTTATTATCTAGTTTTAATCCTCGCTATAAGAAAGTATGGCTTAGCTAATTTATTTGCATTTTTCTCGGATTCATCAAGACAATTGTATGAGATAATAGTTCTATTGAAAATTTTCAAGGCTTATGGCACCACAAAAGTGTTATGGTTAAAAATGAATTTAAAAATAATTGAGTGATAATGCACCGACTCTTGTCACATGTGGGTCAATATTTAGAATTATATAATAATAGTGATCTTAATTAACATTCTTTACATAATATTAAAATCATCCTATGTAGATGTTAACCCCTAATATTGCTAGGTAAGATTGTTTTGCAGTGGCAGAGGGCCCAACTTTTGATGTTTTTATGAGAGGCTACTTGGAATTAGAGTGAAAAAATGTGCAAGCACATGCTCCAAGACATTTCCTTATGTGTTGAGCTAATATCTCTACATAACTGCAACCAAAGCTTGCCAAATAGGTTAAACCAATAAACAAGCTTAAAATTGGCCATTTCGGGTTAAACAAATAAAAAAATAGTCATGATTTGAACACTTAGTCATCATTGCAATATTGGTACGAAAACAAGCCTAGATGGACCCATGAAACTTGATATAAAACGAAGAAAACAACTCAAATCAAATAATGAATTGTGTGCTATGAAGTGATGCACAAATACGAGTACACGAACATGACATGGCAACTAAACAATGATACAATATAACTGAAAAAAGAAAAAGGACACTATATAACACACTATAAATATGATATTCTCATTTATAAATTATTAGTTAAAAGCTTGTATTTTTTTATTAAAAACATCACATAATGAAATATTTTACATAAGAAATTTAACATTAACACATGAGAAGTAAACATTTTTAATAAAAAAATGACCAGCTGTTAGATCCAACAAGGCATTCCTACTAAAGGTCCCGCCTACTGGTTTAGGAAATTAACTCATCAAGTAGAGATTTTTGTAAATACTCAATGTGATATTTATTTGGAACTGGGAGCACTTTCTCTTTTTTTGGGAACCTGTCCATAGTTCTTGCTTAGCGGAAATTTTACAGCCCAACTTACTCATTTATGAGAACATCTATGCTAAAATGATTCATGCAATTATTATTATTTTTTATGGCCCATCTTATGCTATTCTTTGGCCCTTATTTATAAATGAAGGCTCACTAATCTTGGATGTGTATGATGTGCCATATGATCTTATTATATATACTGTGATTTCTCTAGAGCTTCTCACTCTAGAATCTTATGATCCCAATCAAGCCAAGGGATTCTTTGACATATATTTTGTCCCTCTTCTTTTTCATCTTAGGGTTAGTTCAAACTTGCACAATTTTGATGGGACCCCGATAACATTGCATCCAACACATTGCAAATTCAATGATAGATTCACTTTCATAACTTTTCCGATGAACCACTAATTCATAAGTTTTTATTTTGGATCATTTTCGCAAGAAGCCTCTGCTTATTATCACAGGATAGTAAAATATCGAACAATTGTCTGATAAATCTTAAAAATTATTATAGACTTAATAAGCATCCTATCAAATAGGTAAAAAAGCAAACCAACTTTTCTGAAACATTTTTGTCTTATTAGTGGTAATTCATACAGTTTTAAGGCCAGTATTATACATTAACCCCACAATAACTTTGTATTATTTACTGATCTTGTGTTGTTTTGTACTAGTTGGACCATCAATTANTCTTTTGTGAAGCTCCTCTAAAGCAAGTTCTTGTCTCTGAAACTGCTTCATGTATAATATACAGTCCCTAAGTTGTGTCATTATGTCTACTACTAATAAGCTTGTTGATTCACATTGCTCCTTGATGCTTAGAAGTAAAACGTTCGATGATATCTGCCAAGCATCAAACAAGTATAGAAAGCTTTGTTAGCACCAATATTCATTCCATTTTTGTGATAGGGGTATTTTGGACCACTTCTTTGTTTAAAATCTTACAATATAGTGAAGAAAAAATAGTAAATTTAGGAGTACTATTGATGGTATTATATTATTGAGATGTGGAGAAGAGAAGAATATCTTAATGCCTCTTGTTTTGCTTTCAAATATCCTTCTGTTGAAATTATGCAAGCCGCTAACTCTCTTAGTTGTCCTGCAATTTGTAGGTATTTGTTCCAAGGATAGGAGAAGCCGAACCTTCCATGCCATGGTTCCCATTTTGCAAAATTTGCCTGTAAGGAAAACGTGGAACTTGATGTAATAGTGTCTTCTCTACCCATATTGTTTGTTAGAAGGATTAAACACCAAATGCTGAAATTTAGATTATATTAAGGACTAAAATTCCAATAAATAATCTTCTTTCCCCACTGTTTTTTTTTTTTGGTTGAGATTTGTGTTCACAAGTCTCTATCATTAATAGAATTATATCTACATAAATAAAGGATTTAATGTTAAAAAAATGAAAAGTATTCCTTGTAGGATTTGAGCCGATACACTAATGAATGGATGCTCTTCAACTCGAACACTTAAGCCGGTGGTAAGGACTAGCACTAATGCAGTTAAAAGTCTTTTTTTATTATACTTTTAATGTGACACTGTATTTTATGCTCATGAACATATGAACAATGCCCCCTTTTAAAGAGTCCTCTGCACTGGCGCTCTTACTCAAGCTGAAGCTTTTCAAAAAAGTCTCATGGTTTAAGGTCCGACTTAACCACGTGAAATCAATTAGAGTCGACTCATCTTGAATTATGCCCGACTGTGTTAGAAACCTTCAAAGCCTGTGGTAGTTAAAAAACATACAGAATACTTAATCATAGATGAACCTCAAACTCTTTTATGAAATATTAGATGGCCGCGGAACACTAGAGGCTCTTATTGGATATTTGAACCCTAAAATATAACTAAGAGAAATTTACATGTGCGGCAACAAATTCCTATATATTTACATATCTAACACTTAAACTTAATTTTTACATATGTACCACCCAAATCATTCATATCACATAAAAAATATCACAAGTTTAACTTTTTAAAAGTTTAAATGTCTTTGCATGCTTAGGTAAGGTGGCATATATGTAAAATTGAAGCTTAGGTGTTAGATATGTTAATACATAAGAATTGAGTGGTATGTATGTAAATCTTCCTATTATTAAATGGACCCACATAACCTAAAACACTTGTGTCAACAAGTTAGGGTCGCTGTTGTAGTCAACAAGTTAGGGTCGCTGTTGTATTAAAAGTTCTTTTTTTTCTTTTGATGTGGACTATGCTCCAATCTCATAATTGTGGCCTAATGTAAATTATTTAATCGAAACACAATAATGATGGATTTTGTTGACAACAAACGAAGGAAACTATAGAGGGAAATTTACCAATGATTCATCGCTTGTTTTAGATGAAAGTACAGATAAACAATGCAAAGGTTTTCTTGCTTCATCCATCCCTTTCTTCGTACAATCTGCATAATAATAACAACATAAATAAACTGAATTTATGATCTGCGTTTCAAATCAAAGTGGTGTAAT
>JXCR01146399.1:17607-44886 GCA_002079205.1 Phalaenopsis hybrid cultivar
TATATATATATATATATTAATTTGAAATATCCATTAATTCATAACTGATTATGTTTTACAGTTTTTTAATCAAAGTTGGATCAATTAACGGTCTTCGAGATACCTAACATCAATAAGATATTAAGCAATTTGACTTCGAGCTGAGCAGGGGTAAAATCGATGGAAATTAGATCCAAAATTTTGGCTCGTAACTCGACGCATTTATTTTGATTCAAGCTTGATGTACAAACCAAAATTCAAATCAACTTTTTAGTGATTGTCGTTATTTGAGCTAAATTCGCAGACCTACCCTATGTACGAAATAATTTCCACATATCTCCAAACATTTCACCAAATTCGAATTAAGTGGTCGTCTGGCAATGAGTTTAGACTAGGATTTAATGTGGAGTTAGGCTAAATCCTAGCAGAGCATCATTCTGGACAAAATAAAATCCTGGATTCCGTAAATCTGGATTTCACATATTTGGCCCGTAAAGCCCAGATTTAGTAAATTTTACAAACTGATGGATTTATAAAATTTAAATTTGCCAACTGCCCAATAGTTTTTTGAGATTTAACCCATTCCAAATTTAATAAATATGGATTTACGAGATTAAGTGAATCCTAGTATTTTATTTTTTGTATGTTGCCAAACATCACCTTAATGTCAAAATTGTTGAAACCTAATTTTATCCAATTTCTCGAAATCTATAAAATCTAGAACTAATGTCATTCTCGTTACATTTTCAGTTTTTCCCAAGGGTTTACCCTAAACCCTAAACTCTTTACAGTTGGAGACACGATGCAAAACAAATATATCAGTGAAAGGGTCGGTGATCTGGCTAGGAGAGTAGAAGTTTTATATTAGACCTATGTTAAGAAAGGCAAGGTAGACCTAATAGGACTTGGTTATGTTAAACTAAATAAATAGAAGACATTTATATACATAGCACAAAATTCTTATATCCTTACACATCTCATACATAAATAGACAAATTAAAGAGAAAGAATGGTGCAAGCAAGTTTACTCTTCTCATTGGTTTCAACAAAGAGGAAGAATGACACGAGCAAGATTACCTTCCTCACTGGTTATAGGTAGGAGCAAAGCCAAAGGATGAAAAATATGAGAGTTTTTGTGCTCTCTGTCAACTGTAATCCTATTGTTTTCTTCCGAGCTAACTCAAATGACAACTATATCGGGGGGAATTTAGGTCAAAACCCGAAGAGGAGAACTCAAAGAAGTCAAGGATGAAAAGAAGAAGAAGAATGGAACAAAGAAGGATACATTTCTAGCTAACTCAAAGGCTTCTGGTAGAAGCAGAGCAAAAGGATGAGAAAGGTGAGAGTTTCAGTGGTCTCTATAAGCTGTGATTGCCTCATTGTTTTCCCAGCTAGCTCAAATGGCAATTGCAAGCCATGATACCGTCGTTGGCTTCGCTGCTAGCTCTGAAGGCAACAATTTTGGAAAAAATAAGGGAGGGAGGCGAAGAGGGTTTAGGGCACGCGTGGGAGAGAATAAGGGAAGAAATGAAGGCTTTTTGTGAGGGTTTGTAGAAAGAGAACCTTTCTAATAGCTTACACATAGTTTTTAGCCATCAGTTTTAAACAACATCATAACCAATGATTGCATGCTTGTCGCTTTATGGCCTAAGAAAAATGACTTCATTAATTACCGATAAATTTTAGTCGTCGTTTATAAACAACATTATAATCAACATTTAAAACCATTGATTATCATCACACTCTCTTCAGCTTGTGACATAAAAAAAATGACTCCATTAATTACCGATGACTTTCTGGTCACCAGTTCCAAACAACATCACAACTGACGTTTCAAGCCATCAGCTATCGTCACACCCTCTTCATTTTATGACATAGAAAAAATGATTCTAATAATTATCAATTACTTTTGGTCATCTATTTTTATTCAGGGTTTAACCTATGGTTTATACGATCATAATGTCTAATATATCGTCAGAAATAATTTCTGAGAATAAGCAATGACTTGAGCAGTAGTTATGCAGTTAGAAATTAATCCCAGATATGTATTTGCTAAGCCCTCATAAAATGACACGTTATTTTCAATGGATCTAAAGTCGTCAATTATGCCGTCAATTATAGCTGGTTTTTCTGTAGTCCCCGCAGGCTTCGCTCGTATTTTCAGACGCATCTAGTCAGGATCATTACTAACCACCCACTCAAATTCGTCCTCAATGGGCTGGAGTAATCCGATCAGCTTCTCAAATGTGCTTCGAAATTCGTCCTCAATAGAGTGTGATTCACAGACAAATCAATATTCAATACCTACTTGTTGAATATCTTACAAAGCTGGATGTCTTTTTG
Organism: Phalaenopsis hybrid cultivar; assembly: GCA_002079205.1. Lineage (NCBI taxonomy): Eukaryota > Viridiplantae > Streptophyta > Magnoliopsida > Asparagales > Orchidaceae > Phalaenopsis > Phalaenopsis hybrid cultivar. The sequence goes on from JXCR01146399.1 coordinate 19,930, forward strand.
AGCAATTGATTTAGTTGATTTTGATTCTATTGACTAAGTTCCACACAGTGAAACTTGGATAGGTGTTTTTAATTCGTTTGAGTTAATTTTGACTAATTAGTCGGAGCAAAACTAAATTAAAAATAGAAAACTTTTGAATTAGCTCTAGCCTCTTGTTCTGCATTGAGATTTGTGTTTGATGAAATAAGAATTTTCTATATCCAAATCATTTATATTTATAAGACATTTTTTGCTCGCATTGTTCTATGAGATATGTTTTGTCTTGTTTTCTCACTTTTACTAGGGCCACTAGGGTTCATTTTTTCTGGTTTTAATTTTTTATTTTTTTTATTTTATTTAAGTCTTGATTTGAAATAAAACATGTTTAGAAAATTTGATAAAATAACATTTTTTTAAAAAGATTGAAAGCCCTCAAATTTATTTTGAGTGCTTTAAAAAATATATTATTTTATAGAAAAAGTTAAAAAAATATGTAAATAAAGAGCAAACACTCATGTTTTTTTAAACAAAAGAAAAAAATAAAACTAATTCCAAACAAGCTCTTATAGATTATATTTAAAATTAATTTTTTACTAATTCAGAGATATATATATATATATATATATNAGTGATGGAGGTCTGCATTTCCTGGTTAAAACATTATTAAGTTCACAATGAAGCCTTTCTTATTGCTTGTTATGGAATATTACTGTTGATAGACTATAAATGACATTTTTTTATAGCTTTTATTCCCAAATTGTTTATTTAGTTGGTAATTAAAATTGTTTTGTCGATATCATATCTATTTTCTCCACTTTCCTTGAAGCATATTTCTCAGCAAGACATCCTGACATTTTGTTAGGATAAGTTTTAATTGTAATTTCTACTTGTATTCTTTTGTAGGACACAGGCAGACAACATGAAGGTAGGCTGATATCTACTCAACAAGCACTTTGGCAGCTTGAGGCAAAGGCGATGTAATTCTTTAAAAGTAAATTCAAATGCGCACACATTACAAATAAGTTATTTTGAGCTGCAAGGTAAGTGCTCAAACTGTGGTACTTATTAATCTTGCCAAAATATATTGCCGTGGGCATTGAAGGCAGATAAATGTTTAAAAATAGAATATATGTAAATATTAAAAAACAACAAAAATTCAGTTTTTGAGTATTTGCCTGTTTCAATTTATTTTTTGTTATGTTTTTTTATCTTGGAGTATTTGTCTTTTAGTTACAAAAGTATATCAGAATATATGGAATATTTTCCCAAGGCTCAGTGCTGCCAAATTTCAATTCATGTACTACAGCTTCTGATAACGGATATATCCAGTTGTAGAAGCTAAAACAATTGGCTATTTTCAAGATATAAATCATTTATGAATAAAGAACTAACCCAAAATAAAAATAGAAATGCCTATGACCACTGCTTTTCCAACTCCACCAATCTCCTGAGCAATAATAGCAACAAGGGAGCCAAGTCCACCCCCTAGAACAGTACCAACTAGACGGTTCAAGCCCTTGCTAATAGTTGCTCCTGAGCAATAGGAAAACAAAAAACAAAAATTCAATTAAAGAGAAATTTTTTTACATCTTTGCTTTTCTCATTAACATCATAATCATCATTATCTGTCTTGTCTTAATTATTTTGGATTTTGTATTATCCTAGTTTACATATTTATAATCCATGCTGATATTGCATTGCATTATCGTGAAGCTTTATTTTTCTTAATGAAATATTTACATGCATACCACATAATTTATATGTTTTACATATCTAACAATTTAAGCTTGATATTTATATATAACACCTTTTTGTGATGAACTTATGCATGAAGAATGTGTATTTTACTTTTAAATATTTTGTGATAGTGATATTTTTGATTTGATATTAAAGAGTTGAGTGTTATGAATATAAATTTGAAAGTTTATGTGTTAGATACGTAAATAGATAACAATTCTGTGGTGTGTATGTAAATGCCCTTCTTCTTAAATATATGGGCAGCTATTACCCAATATAATATTACCGGAGGGGTGTTAAATGGACGTGATGCATATATTTAGTATGCTGATTTTATTAGTTATTTCAGCATAAGAAGATATTAATATACATTTGATGAATATTTTTTTCTTCTCATGGGTGAGAATTGCCACTCTGAATCCACCGAATATGAATATACATTCAGAGCATTCGTCTTCTTTCAACTTATAATGCATCTAATCAAAATTCAAATTATAATATCTTACAGCTTTACAAAAAATGAATAAATAAAGGAAAATTTATGTTCATACCACGCAGTTCTTATGTATTTACATATCTTACACCTAAACTTCAATTTTTCCCATATACACCACCGTACTTATGCATGAAAGGTGTATTTCACTTTTTAAAAGTTATACTGATGACATTCTTTATCTTATACAGAAGATTTGAGTGATATAAATGTAAAAAGAAAAAAACTTATGCGTTAGCTATACTAACACATAGGAATTGGGTGGCATGTATGGAAATGCCAGATAAATAAATGAAAAGTGCATGAGAAGTTAATTACCTGCAGTGTACTCGAACATGACCACGACGGTCATGACTGCCCACATGGCATTATCACCAAGCTTATCATGAACTGCCTCAAGCATATAAAGCAATGAAACCAGCACCAAAGCTAACCCAAACTTAATAGCATGAACAGGCTTTTTATAATCAGCCACCTGTATCACTTGAGCAACATAACGCAAGACGCTCCTCCACCCCAGCCTCTTCGTGTCAGTACCCAACGTCTCAATGCCGTCGATCGGGATCACATGCGAATCTCGACGATCATGCAGATTACTATGTGTTTTTGTTACGAAATCCATGATAGCTATGGTTTTCTGTATTGAGTTCTTAAGCAGCAGTTATTGTGGGTATATATAGAGAAGAGAAACAGAAACTTTGATAAAAATATCTTATTTCGTATGGACTAATGACAGGCATCACTTACTTGGCCAGTGCTTTGGGCCTTGGATGCGCATGCTTTTAAACTTTTAAGGGCTACTGGGTGTGTGGGATCCATGTTTTCAATAGGATATCATAACAATCTTGAATTGGAGCACCTGGAAGGTAGGTCTTGAGTTCATCTTTTTGGTTCTTATATTTCATAAAAATCTAAAAATTTGTGCTGTCCAGCTTTGTGAGCAGAGCTTTTAGTGTTTGGTGGACAAAAAAGAGCAAAATTTGGGTTAATTTTTTAAGTGAGCTTCTGTTCTGAACAAAGGTTATGTTTTTTTCTTTTTTTGAGGTACAATTGAGTTTTTTGTGGGAGCTTTGCTAATTTCCATATTCTCAGTAGTTGAATTTGTACGAAGAGGGAAGTCAATTGGGCATTTGATTTAGTCGTTTTTGATGTTTATTGTCTCAGTTCCATACACTGAAACTTGGATAGGTTGTTTTGTACATTGGTTTGAGCTAGTGATTAGTGTGAGTAAGATACCAAATTGAGCATTTGATACTTTTGATTTGGCTTTGGCCTCATCCTTTGAATTAAGATTTGTGTTTGATCAAATAAGAATTTCATAGATGCAAATCATTTAAATTCATATGGAGATTTTTATGTCAGCATTGATTTATGGGATATGTTTTGCATGTTTTCTTCTGATTTACTAAGAGATAATTTGGGATCATTTTTATCTTTATTTTGTTTTACTTCGTTTTGATTATTGTTTGATAAAGAATGTTTGCTTTTTAAAAAATATAAGAAACACCTAAAAATTGTTCTAAGTGATTTCATATCTGTAAAAAAGATTCTGAACAAATATATGTTTAAAAGAAAATGAAAAATAAAATAAAATTGATTTGAAAGAAGTCTTAATAGAATATTTTTAAATTGTATATTTAATTAATTATCATATCAATATATATATATTTATATATATTATGACTTTTAAGCAAATTTCAAATTATATCGTTAAATTCGAGTTTAAAATATCAAATTGTTTTCAGAGTTTAGCTAATAGAGTGGATTTTGGTTCTTATATTGCATAAAAACTTAAATATCTGCGTTATCCTACTTTGTGTGGAGAGCTTTAACCAGTGCTTAGTGGGAAAAAAAAAGAACAAATTTTGGCATAATGTTTGAAATGAAGTTACCGTTGTGAACAAAGGATAGATTTATTATCATTATTTTTTTGTAAATTTTTTATTTCATTTGAATTTGTCTGGGGTTTTTCTTGGATTTAATGAGTTTTCTTGCAGGATTTTTGCTAATTCCTATATTCCAAATGTACATAAAAAATGTGATAGCGTTGATCCCAAGGATATATAATGGTCCTGAAATTAAGAATACGATGAAGAGGGGCCCACTGCTAGAAAACTATGAGGCTTGCTTGTCTGATGGAGTGAGACCGTCTGAGCAAGAGTTAGTAAAGCTAAGGACTTGTCGAACCATGAGACAGACCAAAGATGACTGGCGGATATAAGAACTAGTAATTTAGATAGAAACGAGGCAAAATAGACATTAGATTCAACTACTATGGAAAAACTGATTCTAGAAAAGATCCAATTTCTAGGCATCTTCAACCATCTAGAGACATCCAAAGACTCCTCATTAGGGGTAAAGGATCGACAACCGGTCATACTAGCTGATTAATCTATATCTATTTAGCTCAGTCGACCTAGCCAATGTCATCTAGCCGACAGGATCTTAGGCATCCCAGTTAATTCTGCTAACTCAAAGCCAATTAAGCACGTTCGACCAAGATAGAAAGTACTCGGGCAACATGCTCCCATATATAAAATATTTGAAATACCCAGTATGCCCACTTAAAAGTAAGAGAAAAAAATGTAACATCATCACATTATGTCATCTCTTTTACAAATAGGAAGATTATTATACGAATAAAACACGATTGACACGACATATTACAATTTATTACTGCTCACTTTTCTCTCTGTCTCTCTCTTTATGCTTTATTTCTTTGAAGTGATTCACAGATAAATCTTGATTCAATATTCTAAAAGATGTAGTGAGAGTGGATCATGCCACAAATAAGAAGAGAGGTAGCTTAAAAAGAAGAAACTCACAACAGAGAAGCCACTAACATTTCTTATTTAAATAGAAAGATCATTTTATGAATAAGACATGATTGACATGACACATTACTGCTCATGTCACGACTTGGCCTAGGGCTTGGAATTAACCAAGACGGTGTGAATTAAACCTTCTATAATTATTTCATACCCTACAACGAATCCACTGGAATATGTCTCTCCCCTCACAATTATGTGGTTAACCCTTCATTTCGTTACACAATGGTTAAGAGTCATAGTTTTATGAAATATTTTAACATCCTAGTTGGCCAGACCTAGAGTAAATTAAGTCCTTAGGTTAACCAACAACGTAGACCTTAAAACACAAGAAATGATATGGGAAAATATCTCAGAAAACCATGAAGAAAACACTATCCCTTCATCACAGAGACGTGAAGAAAAGTTTAAGCCACACATTGTCGTGAAAATAATAGAAATAGAACCCATGTAGATCTTTATTGTAAGAAATAAATAAAAGGCAAAATTAAAATAAATGATTATTCTCTCTACAAGACCAGACCCCCTTCCTCTAGTACAACTCAACTCTCAAAAACTTCAAAGAAAAACTCACCTCTAATGTTTTCTCCCCAGAAAAGGGAAGAAAACCTCAAGATAAATCTCTCTCTAATCAAATCCTAAACTTTCTTGGAGCCTCCAGCCATCCATGATGCCTTAAGATTGACCTCATCCATTAATTTATAGGCAAAGCTGACAAAGGAAAGAAAATTCTTGCAAAAAATGATTTTTGCGATCTGGCGTGTGTACACTGCGAACACGGTGCGGGGTTATCGGAGCCTGCACAGGGGCACCTTTATTACACTGTGGGTGCGCTAAAAGTTGAATAAATGAGCGAGTGTGATTGCACAGGATCCAACTTCGGTGCTTTAGACTGTGTGGGGGCGTTGAATACGGCGCAGGTGCGCTGGGGTTAAATCGGGCGTTGTAGGTGTGGGTGCACTGGTCTGAAATCCTTGTATTGTGCTCTTTTTTGTTTTATTTTACCCTAGATTCTCAGTTCACCTTGTCCCATGCATAATTAAGACAAAAATACATTTCTCAAACATAATATTAGTAAAAAAGATGAAGATACATGAAAAACAATGTGCTATCAAAATATCACATATTTCACACTTATCAATGTACAAATATCCATTTTTACCTTCAAACCTGAAAATAATCAACACATTATAAAATGGAATACATTGAATTTAATTTTATTAGTAGATTTAATGGCGTAGTTGTAACAATCGGTGATCAAATCATTAAAAGAGTGAATATTTTGCATAGCTTGAACAATTACAATTGCTCAAAAATTGATTGATTCAAATTTTGGCATGGATAGAGATCAAATCAAAATAAACGAGCCAAAATTTTGGATCAAATTTTTTTCAAGCCGATAACAATTTTGCTCAAATCGAAACGTTAACAACCTACTACTATTAGGGCTATTGAAGATTGATAATCGACAAATATTGATTCAAATTTTTGCTCCAATCTTGCCTGCCACTAGCTACACCAACCCTTTCATGAGTATTTTTCTTCATATATTTCTCTCCAAGTGTGAAGCCACTAATCCACCTAAGTATTCTCATCTCAACAACTCTTACTAGACAACTTGCAAACCTCTAAACATATTTTGAGAAGAAAATACTTCACATGATGTAAGAGTGTTCACTTCATCATCCAATGAAAAGTCAATTTTTTTCAGCCAAAACGGAAATTCACTTCGAATGCTATGTTCACGACCATGAAGAATATTATGTTCACTGCAGGAAAATGTTCTACAATGATATAAGTAAATGGTCTACAATGCCATGAACATAATATTTGAAGTGAATTTCTATTTTGACAGTGAAAATTAGATATCCCATTGAAGAATGAAGTGAACACTGTTACAATATATGAAGCATTTCCTTCTAAGACTATATTTAGAGGTGCAAAAGTAGTCTAGTAAAAAGTTTCAGAGACAAGAATGTTTAGGTTTATGATTGACTTTGCACTTGGAGACAATACAAAACAAATATATCCGTGAAAGGGTTTGTGCAACTATCGTCTTAATGAATTTAACCTATAGATATAACTTATATCTAGCCAATCACCAAATATATATATATATATATATATNAAAAATTGATAAAAATGATGGGTCTTCGTTTTCACTCTACTAGGGTTTCCACTCATGGCGAATCCTAGCGTCTTGTTTTTTTTTGCTCATTTTGATCCTCTTATCCTCTTGCTGGCGGAGGAGCTCGCGGCCTGTGCCTCTGCGGCTCACATCTGTGTCGCTTCAACAGGCAGGTTTCGCTGCTTCGCGCTGCTTGTCTGCTACGCTGCTCGATGGTTCCGTCGTTTCTGCTTGACTATTCTGTCTGTTCTGCTCGCTCGACTGTTCCGCCTGTTTTGCTTGAACCTGGTCGGCGGCAGTCTGCAGCTGCGCCAGCCAGTTTGTTTTCTGCAGTGCTTGTGTGAAGCACGCAAATGACCTTTGCGTTTTCCTACGCCGCTGCCCTCGTCGGTGATAACTGTGTCAAACCCTACGATGCTATAGTGGTTCATAAACACAGCTCCCATTTCAGCCTCGAAAATAGTCCGGCATTCCCGCAGATGTACCATGATTCTGTTGCAGGATTTGAAGATTATAATCTCGTCATAAAAGTAGAGAAAAAGAAGGGCAAACTAGCACTATTCTTCTTTGATGCTGAAAATTCAACTCGTGCAAGAAAATACAAATTTACACTAGTTGGAAAGTTCCAATTATGTCGCCCTAAGATGGAGACTATCAAGAAGATTTTTGAAGATTTCAAACTAGTTGGGGCTTGGCAGGTAGGTCTTTTAGACGGAAGACATGTTATGATATAGCTGAGCGTATAAGAAGATTTCACAAGAATTTTCTCAAAAAAATTTATCACAATCGAGGACAATCATATGAAATTACTCAAATGGAGCCCTGATTTTGATTCCAGTCAAGAATCCCAAATTGTGCCTATCTGTTTCTCATTATCTGAACTCAAGCTACATTTTTTTGATCTGCCTACTTTATATGCAATTGAGATTATTCTTGGAAAACCTTTGCAGGTAGACATATCTACAGTTCATTTCTCAAGGTCCTCTATTGCAAGGATTTTGATTGAAAGTGATATTTCACTACCAGATGTAGGAGAAGTCTGTCTTGGCTCTGCTTATAATGGTTACTGATAAAAAATCATTATAGAACAAAAATGTTTCTACTGCAAGCACTGCAAGATGTTTGGACGCCCGCAAGAGAAAAGTTTTATATTGCACCCACAGTTGAGAGCTAATAGTCAAAAGCAAGAACTTGTTGTTAGTGCATCTGAACGCGCTCCCAACAAATCTAATGACAGCCAACCTGAGGAGGTAATCACCACAAGACAAGAGTTGGTGTTTGACCCTCGGAACCCTTCTCCTGACCATACTATAAGGGATAATGTTCAAACCAAAAATCAGGATAACCCCGCAACTCCTATTCAGAAAGCATCAGTTGTAGAGGTGACAATTCATACTTCACATATACTAGAACCTATGGTTGTGGCAACGACTATCATTTCTTGTATTGCGGTTCTAATATCTAATCAGACCAAGGATTGCATGAGTCGGTCTTCAGATGAAGAATGACAGGTTTATACTTCTCGATGAAAGAACAAGACGGGGCACACTCAAACTTGGAAACTTAATGGTTGATACTTTGGTTACTCCTGATAATGGCACGTCATTTCAAAGTTTGTTATCTGGCTCAGCTCCTAATACTAGGGGAAGAGGCAGGACTAAACTAGCTCACCCCTAGCTACTTGTTTTTTGCTTGTTTTAATTTTTTTTTTCTTAAGTCTATTTGAATCTTTTTGTTGTGGTATTATTGTACTTGGTATCGTATGAGTAGGGTGCCTCTATTGGGCCCTCTCATATATCATTTATGTATCTTTTCTATTTTAATAAGCTTTTCATAAATAAATAAATATATATATATATATATATTAAATTGATTTCGGAATTGACCCAAGAATGAAACATTTTGAAGGAGAAAAATTAAGCAAGGATATTCTTATCAAATTTTGATCAAGATGGGTTTTAAAATCCCCAAGCCTGCTTTGGTTTGACACGAGTGAAATGCATTACTTTACAATGCTTTTATATCAATATAAAACAATTTTTTTTTTCTTATAAAATTTTATTTTATATATTCTAACCTCCCTTTTTTTATTAATTTTCAGATTCATAAAAATATCTAACTCAACCGTTAAAAAGTCTCATAATAGGCATTCAACTCCAATACAACTTTCCAACTTGAGCGTCTCATCACTACCATTCCACTCCGGTAATATACTTTTAAGAACTGGAGTGCTAAAAGTGCTGAAGAGTCATGAGTTAATGCGTAATGGGAATAGCATTAGCAACAGGATTTAGTTACTGAATGTCTCGTGCCAGTGCTTTTTCAACCTTGAAGTTGCTTTGTTCAGCAGGATTTGAAAGCACCTTAAAATGCTAACCAAATCTGATTATGTTATCTGTTGTGGTTTAGCTGAATTCACGGAAGCTTTTGTCTAGATATTTGAAGGATGGTCCATGCAGCTACACAGAACTTGGATATTTATCAAGCCAGCAATATTTTTAAAATCTTATTCTAGTAAAATTTTAAGACTTTTTTTTTTTTTGCTTTAAGCAAATTTTTGATGGTTTGATTGTGGGAAAAATTTTATGTCTGAACTCCGGGATTAGCTTTACGTGCAGACTCTCAGTAATATACTGCGAGGGACTATTAAAAAAAATATTAAAGTGGAACCGCGGAAGTTATTGAAGTGGAACTGCAGATATTGTTTGAAGGGTTATTGGAAGGTTATTGTAGGTTATTGAGTTATTAGGGTATTAACTCCAATAACGCCCTCAATAAACTTCGCGGTTCTACTCCAACAACCCACTGCAATAACTCTCTAATAACATTCGTGGTTCTACTTCAATAACTCCCTGAAATAACCCACAATAATCTCTGTGGTTCGACTTCAATAACTCTCTGCAATAATCCCCCCAGTAACCCCTTAATAACCTCCACAGTTTCATTTCAATAACCTCCGCGATATAACACACGTGACGACATATTACCGGAGTTCGCATGTAGTGCTACGTCCGGAGTTCGGACAGAAAATTTTTACTTGATTGTGACATGCCTAAATATATATGGATCCGGCAATTCAAAAGAAAATGATGTGGGTGTTAGGTTTATAAATATATAAAGCTTCAAGTGTTATGTGATTAATTATGTTATTTTCTTTCTTATTTTTTGTTTTCAAAAGAATAGGCTGATTAATCAGTTTCATGGGGTTAGATTATGCTGCACAATAAGATTCTGGCGTTTTGCTTCTTAATTGCTTTGTGTTTTATGGGGAGAAGTTCAGATGGTTGATGGATCTGAACTTAAGAATTTTGAGATAAATATTGAAAATTTTTGGGTTTGGTTGTAAAAATTTTAAATTGCTTTGCAAATCAAGCGCTCTGAAGTAAAACATTAAGAGCCGTTTTGCATTCATGAAGCTTGCTGTGTCAATTAGGATACTATTAGATTTTAAGTTAACAATCAATGCAATAAAAAAAAAGGAAGATTTACATATATACCACTCAATTCCTATGTATTTACATGCCTGACACCTAATTTCCAATTTTTACATATATGTCACCTTACTTGTGCAAGAAACGACGCAGTTCAATTTTTAGAAGTTAAAGTGATGGTAAATTTTGTGATATGAAAGATTTAGATGGTATTTTTTACGTGACGACGGAAGATTTGTGGCTGTAGAGTAATAATTTAATATCTTAAATTTGCACGAAAATCCATCGTAAGCACACAAATTACATAAAATTAGTGGGAAGAGACACCAATATTTTTTTATGTGAAAAAGCGCCGGAAGGAAAAAAAGTAACCAACCTTAGCCCAAAGGGTGCTCCCTTCTCTCACGACATGAAGAACAGAGTTACAAAACTTATGATAAAAACTCACTTGTGATTATATAACTCAAAAAATACATGTTTTAGAAAATTTCAACGGTCGTAGTCTTGCTACAACGGTTGCAAATTGTGGTGCTGACAGTCCGTAGTCGGTGGAGGTAGATGTTGACATCGGGCAGTGATCGATGGTGGCCAGCAGTTATGGAGGCCGGTGGTCGACGGTGCTACGAAGGTCAGTGGTTACTTGCCGGGACTTCTCTTTTGAACATGCTTTATAATTTCTCTTATCCTTCTCTTCTCCCCCCACCCCCCTATAAGTGAAGAGCGAGGGCCTCTTTATATCATTTTTGTCATTTTGCGCATAATTTCCCTAACCATCTGATCGGATGATCAATGTTAACATGTCTTTATCATATGTAGTTTTTTAATGACTTGTGTGATTCAATTCCCTCATAATTGAACGATCTTAGCCTCGTTGGATTCCTCTCATTGAGACTCTTAATTCGACTATAAATATGTCAAATTTAGTATTTATTTAACCATTTAATTGACAATCCAAAGCCTCTAATTATGCTTTAATGGCTTGATCTAAGTTTGATTGGACGTGAATTGAACCAATTTTGACATCGATATAGTTAGTTTGACTATAAACTTATTGATATCAGGGCCCATATGATCTTAAATTTTAATTTGGAGAATTCGTTATATAAATGCATCTAAATTTGTGCTTGTACAAATTTATTAATGCACATTAGTTGCCTCTTATTTTCATGAGATTTCACTTGTGTCTTCAAAAAGCATGCAGCTATTATTGACTCAGGAGATAGAAGGAGAGCATTGTAGATATTCAATGATGTGGGCAATAACCCCCAATAATATCTGCGGTTCCATTTTAATAACCCGTGCATTAACCCCCTAATAACCTCATCGGTTTCACTTCAATAACCCCCCAATAACTTCTGCGAAGCAGCACACGTAACGACATATTACTGGAGTTCGCAAGTAGAGCTTTGTCTGGACTCCGAACAGAAATTTTTTACTTGATTTTGACATGCATAAATAAATGAATCCGACAATTCAAAAGAAAATGATATGGGTGCTAGTTTTATAAATATATAAAGCTTTAAGTTTTTTGTAATTAATTAACTTATTTCCTTTCTAAATTTTTTGTTCAAAAGAATAGTCTGATTAATCATTTTCATGGGGTTAGATTAAGATTTTGGGTTTTTTCTTCTTAATTGTTTCATTTTTCGTGGGGAGAAGTTCAGATGGATGATGGATGTAAACTTCAAAATTTTTTCAGAACATGAGATAAATATTGAAATTTTTTTAGATAGATTGTAAAAATTTCAAATTGTTTAACAAATTAAGTCATCTGAAGTAAAACATTAAGAGCTGTTTTGCATTCACGAAACTTGTTGAGTCAATTAGAATACTATTAGTTTTGAAGTTAACAATCAATATAATAAAAAAAGGAAGATCTACATACATGCCACTCAATTCCTATGTATTTACATACCATGCACCTACTTTCAATCATGGTGTTACTGCGGCGGCGGGGCGGCAGTGTTATTGTGGTAGTTTTTTTGTTGTATTGTGATGTTATTGGGGGGTTTTGTCGCACTTTTGTGGTGTTATTGTGGGGATTATCTGTGGTTTGGTATGTGATGTTATTGTGGCGTTGGAGTGATGTTATTTTGGTAGTATTGTGATGTTATTGTCTTGGGTTTAGCCCAAATCGAGCCCGAACCTAACCTAAATTCTTTTTTCCACTTCAATTCAACTTATAGACACATGGCACAATGCAATTGATGGTTTGATGTTTTTTAAGAGATTTTTGTGAGGGAAATTGGAGTATGAATTTGACAATTTTGGATTGGTGTGGAAGTTGATGTGAAGTGGATTTGATTTTGAATGTTAAAGTGAAATTTGATGTAAATTTGACAAATTTATGCAATAAAGCTTGAAATTTGGTGGGGTTGAATTTAATTTTGGATTTTGTGTAGGATTTGATATAAATTAATGTGAATTTGAATTTGGAGTCCATAGGAATTGTATTTGAAGTTTTGGTTCGATTTTAGCTTGAAAATTGGGTAGTTTTGGATTGTTTGGAGTGAATTTTGTGAAGGGGGCGTGAAGTGAAATTGAAGTGTAGTGAGTGTGAGTTGCCCAAGCCATCTAAGGTAAAAAAGGGTGTCCCTATGGCCTTATGATTTTATAGGAACTCATTTTTTTTAGTCTTCACATGTTAGTCTCAACCACCCAAGTGTCGGAAGTTTATGACCACCCATTTAAAACTCAAAAAAGAGTCAGGAAGTGGTTTGAAATTCTAAAAGGGGTCGGTCCCATCACTATGCTTATAGGATAGTTAATAAGAAAGTTCTATGGCTAGATCCTCAGTCTTAAGGAGAAGACTAGACCTCACAAAAAATGAGGTCAACAATTGGACCCCTGACCGACGTGTCGGATACCTAGTGTTTTTGGATAAAATATTTTAATTCTAAAATAGTATTATAAAATTTATAACTTGTATTATATAAAAAAACCTTTTCTCCAGGTTCAAAGTACTTCCTAAGAATCTTTTGATCATGCCAATTTTTCTTCTTTTTTTTATATTTTTTTTTGCATTTTCATAAGATTCATTTCTAATCTCCTTGAGTTTATTTAACTATAACAATCTCTTCGCACCAAATTTTTTCAAGTTATAATTGAATTCTTTATCAACTTAATAAGCCTTATGTTCTAATTCCAATGTCAAGTGACAAGCTTTTCCAAGTATGAGCATATAAGGAGACATTCTTATAGGAATTTTGTAAACATATAGGCCCATAATGCATCATCAACTCTAGTAGACCAATATTTTCTATTAGAATTAACAGTCTTTTCTAGAATTCTCTTAATTTCTTTATTAGTAACTTCAGCTAAACTACTGGTTTGAGAATGATAAGTTGTGGTTATTTTATGCTTAATTCTATATTTAGCTACCAATGTTATCAATTTTTCTATTCTTAAAATGACTTCCTCCATTACTTATGATCATTATAGGCATATCAAATCTACAGAAAATATTCTTTCTTAAGAACTTTGATACCTTTTGAGCCTCACAATTTGGAAGAGCTACTGTCTCAATCCATTTATAAACATGGTTCATATCTATGAATATATATAAGTCTTCAAATGATGGTACAAATAGTCCCATAAAATCTAAATTGCATACATCAAAGATTGCAATTTATAAAGTAAAGTTTAGAGGTATTTCATCTCTCTTAGATAAGTTGTCTACTCTCTAACATCTATCACAAGTTTTTACATATATATTCACATCGTTAAATCGAGTAGACCAATAAATTTCATATTGTAAAATCTTAAATGTAGTTCCATCAACACTTAAATGTCCTCCAAACTTAGATTCATGACATTTCTGAATAATTTCCTGGGATCCTTCTAAAAGCACACATCTTCGGATACCTTGATCCTTACATTTTTTTTAAAAATATATGGGTCATCCCAAAAGTAAGTTCTCACATCATGAATGAATTTTTTTCATTGATGGTATGTTAATCCATATGGTATAATATCACTTACGATAAAATTTATTGTGTCTACATACCATAAAACACACAAATCAGTGATAGCGTACTGTTGCTCGTTAGGAAAATTTCATTAATTTCTTCTTCAAAATTACAAGAATTTTCTTATTACAGTCTAGATAAATGGTCAACAATTTCAGTATCCGATCATTTCCTACCAATTACTTCAAAATCAAATTTCTGCATCAGAAAGACCCACATAATTAATCTTAGTTTAGCATCATTCATTAGCATAAGATATCTAACAGCAGAATGATCGGTATGAACAATACATTTAGTTTCAATGAGATATGATATAAATTTATCAAAAGCATATACTATTTCCATTAATTCATTCCCAGTCGTAGTGTAATTAATTTATGCTTCATTAAGAGTTTTACTGGCATAATATATAACTTTAAAATTTTTATCATATCTTTATCGTAACACTGCCCAATAGCATAATCACTCTCATCACACATCAAGTCAAATGTTCTCCCCCAGTCGGGCAAGACTATAATAGAAGCGGTGCTTAGTTTTTTTTTAAAGATATTGAAGGCATTTAGGCAATCTTGATTAAAATTAAATAACACATATTTTTCTAAAAGATGACATAAAGGTTTAGTGGTTTTTGAAAAATCTTTAATATATTGCCTATAAAATCCACCATATCCCAAGAAACTTCTAACTCCCCTCACTGTAGCAGGAGGAGGTAGTTTAGCAATTACTTGAATTTTCGCTGGATCTACTTCTATGCAATTTTCAGATATTTTATGTCCCAGAACAATTCCTTCTACAATCATGAATTGACATTTTTCCCAAATTAAACAAGGTTAGTTTCTTCGCATCATTTTATCACCTTTGTCAAATGGTCTAAACATGAATCAAATGAAGTTCCAAATATTAAGAATTCATCCATAAAAACTTTTATCCCTTTCTCAATCAAGTCGCAGAAAATAGACATCATGCACATTTGAAAAGAAGTAGGTGTGTTATATAACCTAAAGGACATTCTTCTAAAAGAAAAAATCACATAAAGTCTCGTGATTGTAGTCTTTTCTTGATCCTCAGGATCTATGAGTATTTGGTAATATCTGAAATATCCATCTAAAAAACAAAAGTCTTTCATAATAATTTTTTTTCTTGTGATTGAATCAAATATAAGAATATGATGACTAGTAATGTAGATGAGTTTCCTAAATAAGCATACCTTAAATGTGTAAGAAGTACCTTCATCTCAAGTTCAAGAGGTTTATAAATAAAAGGAATGGGTTATTTACTATATTCTGTTGTATCTAGAATTTCAAACCTCTCATGAACAAATTTTGAATCTTTAATAGGCACTATCTCCAACTCATTTTGAAAATCCATGTAATTGTCATTATCGAACTCTTATTTTTCTAATTTAGCTTCATAACTTTCTCTGAAATGGTTATTACTTAGATAATCAATTAAGCCCTCTAAAAATACTCATCTTATTTTTGTTTAGCAGGATATTTCATATATTTTAAGACATTAAATAAAACTTCTTGATCATTGACTCGCATAGTTAACTCACCATTTTGCACATCTATCATAGCTCGTCCAGTAGCAAGAAAATGTCTCCCTAAAATAATTGAAATTTCTTTATCTTCTTCCATATCTAACACGATGAAATCAACAGGGAAGATTCACTTTAAATAATACATCTTCTATAACCTCCTTTGGATAAGTGATCGATTAATCAACTAGTTGAAGGGTTACATTAGTTGGAGAACTCTCTCATAAACATAATCTTCTGAAAATAGATAACGACATAAGGTTAATGTTTGCTCCTAAATCACATAAATATTTTCTAGGAAATCTCTCTCATAANTCATAAATATTTTCTAAAAAATCTCTCTCCTAAGGAGCAAGGAATAGTCAAGCTCCCAGGATCTTTAAGTTTTTGAAGAAGTTTTTTTCTGATTACAACATTGCACTCCTCACTAAGTTCAACAGTCTCATAATCTCTAAACTTTCTTTTCTTATTAAGTATATCCTCCATAAACTTTACATAGCTAGGCATTTGCTCCAGAGCTTCAACAGAAGAAATATTAATAGTTAACATATTAGATGTTTCTATAAATTTTGAAAATTGTTGATCCAGCTTCTGTCGTCTGAGTCTCTGAGGAAATGGATGTGATGGTTTTCTAAGTTAATCTTAGTTTAAGAGGTTGGTTTTTCCTTAGAAGCATTTTCTTCATATCTTTCAGTTTCCCCGGTCTCTCTCTCAACCTCAGTCTCTCTTAGAACTACATCCTCTATCTCACTTCCACTTTTTAGTTGGACATCTTTAACTTGTTCTTTATTTTTCTGTTTAGGGTTTATCTCAGTGCTACTAGGAAGAATTCCTTGGTATTTCTGAGTGATTTAGCAATTTGTCTCAGTTTATTCTCAATATTTCTTATCACTGCACCTTGACTTTGCAATTGATTTCCCATTTGCAACACAACCTCCTCTATACACAACTTCTTTTCCTTAAATTATTGATTATTGTTAAAGCTTGATGAATAAAAATTTATATAGTTGGTGCTACCTTGGTTATTCCAGTTTCTGACAGGATTTACTTGATTATGTCCCCATTGTTGGTTTCCACCTCCATAACTATTATTCTAGTTAAAATTAGGATGGTTCTTCCAACCAGAGTTATAAAAGTTGGAATAAGGATTGTTAGGTCTATTGTTAATGACAGTTAAGGCCTATAATGATGAAGTGTTAGAATCAACCATCTGTCCAAATGAATTTTCTTCAATTACTGAAGGTATTTGAGGTTGGTTCATTCCATATTGATCTAGTTGTCTGCATATTGCTACAACCTGAGAAGTAAGTGACAACACATTTGTATCATGTACACTAGTTACCTTTCTAGGATTTGCCATTTTAGAAGACCAATGGAAATTATTTGTAGCCAACTCTTCAATTAAAGAGTAAGCTTCATCAAATGTCTTTGACATGGGTGAACCTTCTACAACAACGCCAATAATTTAAGGGATCTTACTAACTTACTTTAAAAAGTTTGAATGATTAACCAATCGAGAAAAGCATGACGTGGACACTTCCTCAGAAGTTCTTTAAATCTTTCCCATGCTTCGTATATTGATTCACCTTCATACTCACAAAATGAAAAAAAATATCATTTATAAGTTTAGCAATTTTTTAAGGTGGAAAATACTCAACTAGGAATTTCTGAGCTAAGTCACCCCAAGTCTTGATGGATCCAAGTACCAACGAATTCAACCACATTTTAGCTTTATCCTTTAAGTTGTTGTGCTCTTTATGACTGATTCTTTGTGATGTTACTAAAGCATCAACTGAATCATCAATACCACATCCAACAATGTCAACAAAGACATGCATGGAATCACTTGTCTCGATATCCATGGCAACAAAACTGTATCAAGGAGTATCTCCTCATCTAAATCTTCTAAAATTGGAACCGATTCTAACTTCGATAGTTGAGCGATTTTCATATAAGCTTATGGCTCAAAATCACACTATCATCACTCTTGATAATAATATTCACTACGGGAATAGTAGGCAACCCTCTCCTAATAGGCAGATCTCACTTATTATGAGATGGGAAAATGTTTAGAGCTCCTTTATGGTCCGAACTTCTATATTATCTCTTAAAAAGAAGGGAAGGGTGCATCGAAGATGGATAAGGCATATGCATTGGAGCCTCCAATCATGGTTGATCAATAACATAACATTGAGCGTTCTTATAATATATTGTTTTGTTAATTAATAATAGTTGGGATCATCGGGGATGAATAATACTTCTCATGCACATTTATATTTAATAAATTGATGGATGGTTGAAGGCACCATCTCATAGGCAAGAAAATCTATGGGCAACCCAACAGATCCTTCAAAGAGGTCTCAAAGTCAATCAGGTGAATTTTAACATTAGTCTTCAACTCCCCAAAATGAAGAGCAAGAATTATGGAGCCATTGGTGACCTAAAGTTTCTTGTTGATGTTAGTTAGCTTCAACTTTTTAGAGGCTAACCACCTTGAGTCCAGGGGTAATAACTCAGGGTGTAGACATTGATAATGTTTACTAACACATTGGGACCATTATACAGTTCAATGGAATGTCATATGTTGAGCCCGTCACAGATAATGGATGCTTATGCTCACCAGTACCAAACAAAAGGTCTTCATCAATGAAAGAAATACTAATCACATCTTATGAGGGTCCAAAATATTTAAGTTCTCATTAGTGAAAAATATTAAAAAAAACTCAATCTCTAAATAGGAGTTAACCAAATTCTCTTAAAGCTCAGAAGATATCATTAGTGTATCAGGTACACACAATATTGCTAGAAGTTACTTTAGGTATGTCAAAACATTATAGTCCATATTGCCAAACTGGTTATTATGGCTCACATCTTGAGCTCAAGGCATAGGGGTGTTTTAGATATATTGAGTAATTATATATTTTCATTTATCCTAAATGGACGACTTCCTTAGTCTATGCAAGAGCATCCCGCCACTTCTAAATCTGACCTACTAGATATCCTCAATAAGGGGCCTAGTGAAATCAAACTAGCTGAGAAAATCACTAGCTTGGTCTACAAACTGAGACTCAGGTTGAGATGAGGAGCCTTCATTTTAACAAAGAAAGTTATATCTAAGGTTGCATAAGAGCAAATAAATCCTCTTCATGATCTGAATTATTAGAATCATAAATATGAAAGCATAAAAAATAAACAACAAAGAAAGCTTTCATCCTACTAGAATAATTATAAAGTACATGATTGTCATTAGGGACATCACCAGATAGTACATATGCATGCCTAATATCTGATAATACACCATTTACCAACTGATAGGGTTCATCAATAGCTACCGAGATCTCCATCAAAGCCTAAGAGTTTAAGTTGATTGATGTTTGGCCAATGGTCTTCTCCAAGAAGAGCTCAAGGATCTTGATCTCTCTAGCTTTGTACTAGACAACCAACTAATTATTGAAAGGAAAACACTCCTCTAAAGTATGCCACAAGTGCTAGTGATTTAGAGAGTAATTAGTTGCTAAGGTATTATCCACTTCCTCTGGTCTAGTAGATGCAGCTAACTTCATCCTTTGCTTTAGAAAGTTTTTAAAGATCTTACATACACAATTCTTTCAAAAAAGTTAGTCACAACACTTTCTCTCTCTCAAGGGAGGAATAGTTTGCTTTCTTAGAAGAGATGAATGGGTGGTTCAACTACAACAACATTTTTGCTGTCTCACAAGGCTAAAGCTAGGCTCTCACTTTTCCTTCGAGAGGGACCAGTGGCATGAAAAATTTTCCTCTTTTTGCTGTTATTAAAATCATCCTTGAAAACCGAGGATCTTAGGGTGTTCTGCAAACTTGATACCTTTAAATTAACTTCTCAATGATTTTAATAGAATACAGTTTCAGAAATGTAGCAAAGGGTATTACTTCTAGAATGAAGGCTCAAACTACATAATAAAATTTTGACAATGCGTAATAAAGTCAAATGTGGAATCGTATTCCTTCAGTTAGGTAGTCATTTGATCACTCATGGTGAACTTGTGTTGCATGCTAGCAGATCTTTTGAAGAAAGCATCTTCTAATTCAACAAAAGTCTTTTATGTGCCATTTGATTCAACATACTACTCAAAAGTGAAATCGGTTAGACTAGTTAAATAAAGAAGCAACAATAAGGCATCACTCTTGCCCATATTACAACATAGTGCTCCGTGTTACACAACATGCTGTCAAGGGTTCCCATCCCTTTTGAATTGCTTGAAATGTGAGGGAACAAAACCCTTAGGACAAGGAACTAAATTGTACTCCTCTGAGTATGATCAAGAGTACAGAGTAAGGCCACTAAAGACCCAACCTCCTTATTCTATAGTGTAATGATCTGAGAAGAGAAGGGGGGCTATACTCACCATCCTTTGTAATATATGTTCCTAGAAACATGTAAGGAGATTATCAAGACTGCCTTCTATATGGCCGATTACAATAAGTTCTTGGGCTCCAGAGGACTCAAGAGGGTCAATTGGATTTGAACCTAAAGGGGAATCATTTGAGTTAGGTCTACATTTTGTATTGACCATTCTAATGTGACCTACCGACAAATCCTCATCGAGGGGAGTAGTGTTAGCGACAAGCTCTTTGCTGAGTAGATCATGCTCCTCTAAATCATCCAAGTAACCTTCAAGGAGATCACTAGAGTTAAAAAAAAATTGGTCTTGTGATTCTTGTCTATGTCATCATTAGGGGCCACCTAAGATGAAATTAGCATATGAATACTACCGATGTTGAACTCTACTATAATGTCTTCCATAGAAATATGGACAGGAGCAGAAATAGGTACATCGATGAGAGTTTACTCACAAGGTGCAAAATTCTCAACTAGCTCCTTCTGTACCCACAATTTTTAATCCAAGATACTGAGATAAAGATAAACAAGAAAAATAATATGTTAATCAAGCTAAAAAATCACCCTTATTTATTAAACCATAAATAACAAAAAAAAAATTGATGTGTAACATATTTATAAAACAGACATGATTTATAATGCTACATTTATATAACAAATATTATCATAACATCAAGTTATAATAATATTTTTTTGCCAATAATAATAAAAATGCTAATTATTATGATTTATAATAATCACTCGCACACAATATACTTATTCATATATTTACATGTCGACACCCCATGCTCAACTACACATGAATATTCATTAGTTATTTATCATATTTTTTTTCAAGTATGATTGAGAGATAACCTAACATAGAAGAAGAATTTTATGACATTGCAATCAACAACCTCAAATTGAATCATCACTCTATAGGCTCTTTACCCTAACTATCTAGTCACATTATCAAGATAGGGCTACTCAAATATATATTCATCACGAACAAAGATGTGTTTTAAGTCTCGAGCAAATGTTCAAGCAAATATTTTATGGACAATATAGTTAAATGTATTTCATAACAACATATGTGATTTACCTGAAAAAATAATTCTACGAAATCAAATAAGAAATGTAAATAAAGATTTTTATAAATACAATAACATTGCATAATTATTTATATTATAATTTTAAAGGTTAAAAATATGCAAGTTTAGAAAGAAATATCAGGTAAGAATGTCCTAATTAAAAAATATTGAACCTATTTTAAAATTTCTAAATTCAACTAATTCAATGTATAATTAGTTCATTGTTATTTTATCATATTCATCTTAAAATAAATGAAATAATTTTAATATCCGCGGGATATCCGACCACTCTTTTTTCCTAAAAAAAAATATTACAATAGTACTAGCATACCCAATAAAATCACGCCACAACATCCCGCGCGACAGAGAAAAAAACGGCGCAGTAACACGGGGAATATTCCCTCCTGTGTTATTCATGTGTTATTGTGTGTTATTCATGTGTTGTTGCGTGTTATTCATGTATTATTGATGTGTTATTGTGTTATTATAACATCAAGAATATTCTTATAACACAATAACACATGAATAATACACAATAAAATCTGAATAACACGGAGAATATTCTCGACAGATAAAAAAACGGCGCAGCAACACGGGAAAATATTCTCGCTCGTGTTATTCATGTGTTATTATGTGTTATTGATGTGTTATTGATATATTATTATGTTATTATAACACCAAAAATATTTCCAGAAGACAATAACACATGAATAACACATCAGTTAATATTCTTTCCTATTACTAAGTTTTTTTTTTTATCATGTCGTGGCCTGATTTCACTCTACGATATAATATTTTTTCTTTTTACTTCGCCCGAACATCGGGCTGCCATCCTTCCCCACACTGCAGTACGCTGTCAGCCTACCGAAGTTCGTTCGCGGGAAGGGCAGAGATGTCGAGCAAAAAATCTCCAAAGATTACAGTGGAGCAATTCATCTCCACCATGCTCCCTTTGATCGATATGGAGAAGGTTTGTTTCTCTCTATTTCTCTTACTTTTTTCTATCATTGTTCCATCTGTATTGCTTTTGGATTCCATGGAGGTCTCATAATTTCATATATTCTGTTAATTTGTTCATGCTGAAAGGAAATGAGTTCTAGGTTGGGTTGCTGGCGACCTCATCCTGTGCGATGCGATTCGTCTGTATTGAGACATAATCTTGTTGTCCATCAAACTAGTTTTAGATATGACAAGGCTAGTTCGACCTATTGGAAAAGTTAGAGGTCATTTCGCGAGGAGAATTTTGTTAGTGTATGTTGAAGACCAGGGAAAAACGTACTGAAGTAGTAATATTTCTTCATTCCCTTCTTTTTATCAGTAATACAATGCAGCAATGATCTGGTTTGCTGAAATGCTGCATCTTAACCCTTGCATTTATAACATCTGTGGTGTCTGAAAATTTTTGCGTTGAAACTAGTTCATGCAAAATTTATGGATCCCTGTTCATATAATTGGAGGTATATTCTTGCGTTGTAGTTGTTAGTGCTTGGTGTGTGTATGGAAGACATTTGTACTTCAAGCAGTGGATTTATGTTGCGGATTTTAAATAGGCGGTTAAAAATTTGGGGCTGTTTATTATCCTGTTTTAGGCAGTATTCAAGCAACTGTTGCGTAAATCCTGCCAAACAGAACATTGGGGAGTTTAAAATCCTACTATTTCGATAAATCTTATTTCAGCCCTATTTTTAGTTGAATTTAGGATTTTTTGAATCCGACCATCACTAGATTTAATAGATTTGAGGATTTCTTTTTTCCTTTTATAAATTTTAAATTTTGAAAAAATAGCAAAACATATATCTTGATTTGGTGCCAAAATTTTTTTCAAGTTTTAAACTTATCTATATTTAATAATTTGTATTTTCGTGATTTACTAAATCCTATCGGAATTAAATTCTACTTATAGCCAAACTACCCCTTAGGGACTCTGTTATTTCCTATTTTATATCTTGCTTAAATATTGTCAAACTAAATTTTGGGACTTTAAATCTTATTATTTTTGATAAATCCAATTTTAGTCTCGTTATTGGCTATATTCAAGGTTTGTTAAATTTCATCATTTATAGGATTTATTGAATTTTATCCTCTCAAAAATCTTACATCTAGAAAAAATTTGTCCAAACAATTTAAAAGCATTTAGCAAGATTTAACATTTGTCACGCCAGCATTTCTAAGTTCTTAATCTTTTTAGGATGCACAAAACTTGGATTTATAGGATTTACTAAATTATATTTGAGTTTAAACTTATTTTAGACAAATACCCCTTAGTTGAGATTTATCTAGAAATTAGCTAAATCTTTCCAAAAGAATTTTTGTGCCACATAAACCTTACTGTCTTCTAAAATTCTGTTCTCCCCCCATTTGATGGCACATCCCAGATCTATTAAATTTTTGGAGAAAAAGGATTTAGGAGATTTGCACTTGTCCTTATTATGCCTTTTGCTTATTTTCATCTAAGTACTAAAATTTGAAAATATTTGTTAGGTTTTAAATAGATTTGACATCTAATATGCTATATGAATTTCAAAATTCAACTCTTTTGAGATTTTATATAATTTTGGATTGGCAAGCTTAACGAAATCCTACTTGACTTAAATTCTACTTTAGCCAAACTGCTCCTTAATATGACGAAAATTGTCTAATTTAGACATAAGGTTAAAGATGCCAAAGTTTAAAGTAATTGTTTTTTGTTGATTTGTACTCACATAACATTAAACATTACCATTAAAATTACATGACCATGTCTATAGGATGGGAAGGTTGAAGCTAAGATCCACTTTGCACTCAACAACGCTAGAACTGTAGCACCTATCAATAGTTGTTGTTTGTGAGATGCATGCGGTTTACTTGGTGTAGCTGTACTTTGCAAAATTTTACTGCAAAAATGATTCTCTTGCAATTACAGGAGATTTGAAATAAATTCAATGTTATTTTTCTTTTCTAATAGACTAGTCTCTGTTGGTATGTAAAGATTGAGGTTTAGAATATACTTTTGATTGTATAAAGCTACCACATAACTGCTTGACATCCCAATCATTAATTTTAGGAGGCTGAAATATCAGCATCTCTTGGTTTGTCGTCAACAAGGAGTTCGTATGCTTCTCAGAAAAGAGGCTCCACAATTTTTAATCTTAAATGTACAGATGCTCAGGTCAGGAACTCCATGATATGCTTGGGCAAGGTTTTCCAACTCAATAATCTGTTCTTTTTATTTCATTTGACTTGTTATTGTTAACATTGTTTTTGCAGACGGGATTAATGGGGAAGACCCTTCTTGAGTTTCAGCCTAATAAGGGTGTTGTTCTCCCTGCACACAAGGTAGTAATTGGGCATATTGGATATGTTGATATTGCATATAATTCATTGTTTTTCTCCAGTGTAAATCAATTTTTAAAGATACTATGTTGCATG
>JXCR01146399.1:45763-86835 GCA_002079205.1 Phalaenopsis hybrid cultivar
TATATATATATATATATACATTCCCGTATACATACTCACATGTTCTTTGTGTTTTGTAATTGTATATGTATATAGTTGTTAGCACACATACACATATATGCATTATATATTTAGTAGATTTTGAATTGTATTTTTCTTTTTTTCAGCGAGCCATCCTCGAGTCAAGTCGTACTGATGTCAATTTTGATTCAATCAAAGTTCTAGCTATTATCGAGGGGTTTTTTTTGACGTTTTTAGATGTAGTTATGAATCTTACATGCCATATGTTTTAAACCAACAACGATAATTCAATGAAGTTGTAATATTATAAGATTTGTGATGCTGTTCCAGGTTCCTATAAGGTATTTAGGCCCAGGGGTTGGAGGAAGGTGGTAGTTTTGGAAGGGTATGAGAAAGAGGATAGGGGTAGTCAGCGGCGTTTGGTAGGAGATAGGTGACAAAATCTGCTGTTGGACATCAAATTCGGGTCCTTTGGCTACTGTCCATTGAAAACAATGGTTGAACGGGGAAATAATGAAGTACGAGCGGCAAGGAGGATCCATCACCTATTTCCGGGCAAGATGCAGACTTACCACTTGCAAAAGAAAGAAGATCAACACTTCTAAAGCTTGAAATCGGAGATTACAATCTTCATCATACTCAAACAAAGCAAAAGTCTCGAATAAAGAAAAAAAACATATAAATAATCTTCGTTCTAAAATTAAACCTAATTAAAAAAAATAAATAGGAAATAAATATAGAAAGGGAAAAATTTTTTTGATAACGGGTAGAGAATCCTGTAAACCAGCTTTCATGGGGCGGGACTCGCGCTTGACCCCATATTGTGATCATGGGAACTCCCACATTTCATGGTTCCGCAGCTGTAGAACCCTCCCGAATTCCTGGGAGGTAATCATGTCCCACGTCATTCTCCCTGGTTATGTGGATCTCTGTCTTCTTTCCAGAAAGTTTTTGGAATCATTTACCATTGTCATAACAAAGCCATTGCCTTGCTACGTTGAGGCAACTTCACTAACTTTACAATGAAATATATGGCATACTGAACTGCACTCAAGGATAATTACTCGAGAGATAAACTGTCAGTCATGCGATTCATGTATTGGCTCATTAGACTTATATGCTCTAGGAAAATCAATATTATTTATATTGTGATCTCTCAATTGGGCTCAACTTGAATCACTAACATCTTTCTCTCATCAACTAAAGATTCAGAGTCCTCTCTGACATCTTTATACTCTCATGTTTCACTGTATGTTACTTTCAACTGTTCCCTGCTCAGTGAGAGAGACCACTGTTATATTTGGTTAATCAGACGCTACGTGACCAAAACTGTGACATTCGAAGCGTTTACTGGCAGAAATGGATTTTGAGTACTGCCAGTCTCCACCTTTACTCCACTCTGCATGGGTTCCTCACTGTCTGGGTTGGCTTGGGTGCTCCACTGGGTGTCCTCTTGCTGCTTGATTTGATGGTTGAACTCAGTTTGAAGGGTGATGTAGATCTGATGTTGCTATATTGTTTCTCTGCATTTAAGTCTAGGGTTTGGACATCTTTTAATGTTTAACAAGGCTGCAACTGTACCTCATTGCTAACGGACGATCTTAATCCCCTTAGATATCTAGTTTTAGTATTCTCCTTGGGCTCCATTAGCCAACACTTTAATATAAGCTGCTTGAACTCAACGATGTACCCATCTAATGAGAGGTTTTTTTGTTGCAAGTGATCTTTTTGTTTCTATTTTTTATTGTGCCCAACTCTTTGAAAAGAGATGATGGATGATATGTAATGATTATCAAGATGAGTACAGTGGTTTAAATTATGCAAAAGAGGCATGATGAGATTTGAAAATCATTTTCTTAAATTTTGTCGCGGTGCCCAAGTTCAGTTTCTTGAATAAAAAAAGAAATCACTAGTCATATCTTGTTTCCATGTAGAAATGAGGCTAACTGAACAACTTGATGATATCGACACCACTTCTTCAAAATAAATAAAAGGTTTTCTTTGGGATTTTTGATTAAACTGGAGTTCCCTAATTTTTTCCATTACCCTTTTTTCCTTAGGATTATGAAGCACGGTATATTTATGGGTTTGGCATTTTGTTTGTTTGGGTAGACCAATTAAGCTTTGAAAATGATGACAAATTTTTTTCCACTTTATTGGTAAATGGATTGCACAAATCCATTGCCTATGCATGATATGAAGCATGACATCTATCAGCATTGCTTTTCATGCTAGAACCTTTATTTAAGGTGATATTCTCAGCATTGAGTTGAAAAAAAAGAGCGGAAACCAAAGGAGTACTAAATGGAGTAAAGAAAACTTAAAGGCCAAACAATTGCTTTATCTTCCTCCAAGGGCAGTAGGCCAATCCTCTAAATTCATACATATTCGGTCTTTATTCCTTTGGCGGATTAGGGGTAATAGGGAGAAGTAGAGAATATTGTTCGGATCAAAAATCCTTGTTTAGTTAGGTGAGTAAGTTGGGAGGGAAAGGCGAATGGAAGTCAAAGTGTCTGGGGATAGGGTTTGTGACCTAAGAGACCCAATTCTCTCCTTGGCTAGCACAATTGAACTTCTGGCTAGCAAGGGGACAAAAATAATCCGACTGTGAGAAAGTACTTAATTTTTTGAATTAAATTATATTAACTAAATAATAATAAGAGTACATGAAGGGCATTTACCAAGAAACAAGAGCAAAAATAAAAAAAAATTAATTGGTAAAGATTTCTTTTGCGTCGTCTAACTTAGGCTTAGTAAAACTATGTGAGTGGCGATAAATTTTTTTTTATTCCCACTCCCTTAATATAAAGGATCTGAAATCTTTTATCTATTAAAAAGTTGATCTCTGAATGCTCCAATTAGAATAAATTTTTTTTGTGATAAATAAACATCATTTTTTTATCGGTGGGAAGATGTCGAGGCATTTCAAGAAGTTGTAGAATTTTTTTGATGATAATATTAGCAATTAATGAAGTAGTCACTTCGGGTTGGTGAAGCTATGAACATCAACTACTACTTCAGGAAATGATTTAAACTTGGCATTTTGTTTTGGGAAAAAAATTGAATAAATGAGGAGGGATCTTTCAACAAATAGTTTGGAAGATCATTATGTGCATCAAACAAAGTCTCATTATCAAAATTCAAGTTTTCTCAAATCGGGACGAGCCTGAAAATACATAGAGAATTTAAACCTAAAAATATGGCTAGAGATTGACACGGGCATCTCCTGTTGTTGGACTCGATGCTGCTCTCGGGTTGCATAAGAGGTGCAGAGCTGAACCGAATGACAATCGTTCAGTTTCTTTTCAAATTTTAGCAAGTTTCCTACTTGTCCTCCTTTTTAATTATTTCTTTTATATGTGTGGTATCATGATTTGGATTGCAGTTTTTGACGTGAGCTTATTCAGGACAGCTGCCGATGTCCGTTTTCTTTCCTCGAGGGCCGTATTTGAGGGTTTGAGTGGTATTTCAATTGTATGTCTCTCCCAATGTGGTGATTGTCTTCCTTATTCACTCTTATATCCTTCCCACGTTACTCTCGGTCGCCCTCCTTTGCTGCAACGACCACTGAATAGCCACAATTGCTTGTTTTATTGCAATTTTTCTAATTCCAATCACCTATCCTCGTTGACGATACCCCGAACAACGTTCTCTTGTTGTCCTGCAGTTCCTTGCTTCCCTCGCCACTGTCGCCGACATTCCCTCTCACTGCCGCCACCCAGAACAATGCCTATTTGCTTCACCCGCAGTTATAGCTACGCAGTCATCAGTTCCTCTCATTTCAGCTTGCTGCCATTGCCGCAACTCCTCACCTTATTTGCTACCATCCTCCTCCCTTGTTGCGAAAGCTATAACATCCTATCCCAGGCACGTCCTCACTGTCCAACATCCTCTTGCTGCTCCCGCCTAGGACAACAACTGCACTTGCTATTCCTGCAGCTTCAAACCTCCCCCTCACAGTTACCCACACACCTTTGCTGTTGCCACACCTTCCAACTCTTCCTTCACCCGTTGCACCTCTCAGGAGGACCAAACCCTTGCTGATCACCACGACCACCCCCATATCCATCATAGCTTGAGTTTTTTGTGTCGTGTCTATTGCTATTTCAGATTTCTAGGTGTCGTGTCGTGTTTTCCCTTTCAAGTGTGTTAGTTGTAAATATCTATTGACTTTTTCAGTAATAATATTTGTTAGCTAATTGTTGTTTGGGTTAACTCTGGTATGTTTTGGTTTCATAGCTAGCTAACCTTAGTCTAATTCTAGGCTTTCTAGCATCCACCAATACCCGACTCCAGCTACACATAAAAAATCTTTCACTTTGCTGTTTTTTCAATCATGCCACAAAATTTTTTTTCCCACTCTACTACATCACCTTTTACACTGTATTCCACATACTAAATCTAAACCCTAACCATGCCATCAAGGAGATAATAGTAGAAAACCTAATCTGGAGTAAATTACACAGTGCCACTTATAAGAAATCCACAAAGGATGTTCATGAACATTATAAGGAAGTCCAACTACAACAGGGGCTCACCGCCTTTGAGAGAAGACCATCCAAAGGTGTCACACAAACACAATTTGATTCAAGAGATGCGGAACTACGAACTTGAAGATTTGACATGAAATATTGGAGAAGCCAGAAATTTAAAGTAAAAGTGAATTTGTCATATTTTGACGGCCACATGGATCCAAACGAGTTCATCGAGTGACTTTGGACATTGGAATGTGTTTTTGAGTACTAGCAAGTCCTATCAGACAGAATGATGAAACTAGTCGCCAACAGTTTAAGAATTAGTTCATCAGAGAACTTGAAAATCTTTCGACAAAGAGAATAGAAGAGTAAAAATACGATCTGATCTAAAGATGAAACAAGAGATACAACGTCAGTACTTACTAGTTCTTTACAGATACAATGATCAGAACCTATCTTCAAAAGTGATGAGAATCTTCATGGGTGACCATCACATCTTATAGGCAGAGTTCAACTCTAGGATCAAGCGACAAGAGTACACCCAACAAACCGTCCAAGTTGATCCCGACTGAGTAAACATTTACTCAGAGTGGAGAGAATGTGTAACCAATTCACATTCTCAAATCTATCCAAACTAGGAAGTGTTTCAAGTGCCACGACATATTGAATAAGATTACATAACTAGAAGAATGATCTCCTTCAATGACGAGGGAGCAGTTGACGAAATAGACTGACACCAAAAAGGATGAAAACATCATAGACAAGTCTCAACTTTAAGCCGACGAGAAAGAGGCACTAGTGTTTCAAGAGATGCCCACGGGAGAGACTCTAGCTAAGTTTAGGATGTTCTAGAAGATAGTGAGTTCGAGGTAATGAGCGTTTATATAGAGTATGAGGTTGTGGTGTCTCAACCTACCTTTTTATAGGTGTTAAGAGGTGCATCCGTAGGACTAACAGCAGATGCCCAAAATGGCCATGTGGAGTCAATATCAAACACCAATAAGAGAATTCTAGACTTTTTTAGATATATATTCTATTTCCCCAATTGCCCCTACCGAGGGAGGTACAATATGTTAGAGATGAGACTCTTTTGTGCCACTTTTGGAAGACTATATGAAGTCATTGGGTATTAAAATCATTTGAGCAATGGACCCATTGACAAATGATCAAACATGACCACAACGTTGAAAATAGTCATATGATCTTTGGGGGAAAGAACATCTTACAATGGGATCTAAGTCCTACCAGAGAAGAAATCCCTTTTGAGTAGTTAGTATTGAGAGTTGCCCAACCTGTCTTAGATTTCGACTTAGAGTGGAATCCTCCTTATATATGTGTTTATCAAATATATTTAGATTAGTGCGAGGAGTGGAAGAAGCCAATTACATATTTAATGGCTCAAAGTTTGGTTCGTGAGGATACCTATCCACTTGCAGTTCTAATTCTGGTTGCGCCAAAAGAGGATAAATATATATTATATCAAGATATACTTTGGAATGACAAAGTTTATAGTATTGACTTACCGTGCGATTGCAACAATTTTGCTACTTTTAACGTGCCTAGTTTGATTCATTACTTCAAGGAGTCATGCTTTGACAGATGAAGTCAAAGGTTTCCCAACCCCCAAGATTTATTTGCGCGTCTCCAGCTGTTGGATTCGTTGCGGCTTCCGAGTTGCACGAGAGGAGCATAACCAAACTGAAAGGAAATCTTTTATTTCTTTTCAATTTTTAGCAAATTTTCCTCCTTTTTAGTCATTTTTAATATGTGTATCGTATTACGGATTGGATTATAGTTTTTGACTCGAATTTGTTCAGAACAACTGTCGGCATATTTATTTTTCCTCCGAGGACTGTATTTGAGAGTTTGAGTGGTGCTCCTGCTATATCTATTTCTGGAGGTGGTGGTTATCTTTCCCATCCTTTTCAACATCCTCCCCACGCCGTTTCTGGTTACCTTTCACTGCTGCAACCGCTCCCGAACAACTGTTTTTGCTGTTTTTATTGCAGTTTTTCCAAATTCAGCCACCTACTCTCGCTGGCGCCGGTTCTGAAAGCCGTTTTCTTGCTGTCCTGCATTATGCTGTATCCCTCGCAATACTGCCGGCATTCCCCTCACTACCGCCACCGGGAACAGTGCCTATTTGCTGTTCACCTGCAGTTACAACCACCCGCTTCTCTCTGTCCAGCTTGCTGTCATTGCCGCAGCTCCTCACTTTCACAGCTGCCGTTCTCCTCCCTTGCTGCCACAGCTATAACAGCCTCCCCAGTCACATCCTCGCTGTCCAACGCTCTCTTTCTTGTTGGCCCCGCCTAGGATAGCAGCCGCACTTGCCATTCTTGTAGCTTCGCACTTCCACCTCGCGGTTACCCACACACCTTTGCTGCCGCTATATCTTTTAGCCTTTCCCCCACCCGTTGCTACCTCTCTGGAGAAGCAAACCCTCACCGATTATCACCACCACCCCAAGATCTACCCCACTTTGAGTTTGTTGTGTCATGTCGGTGCTATTTTAGATTTCCGAGGGTCGTGTTTTATTTTCCTTTTCAAGTTTGTTGGTTGTAACTGTCTATTTGCTTTTCCAGTAATAATATTTGCTTACTTATTGTTGTTCGAGGTAACTCGGGTATCAGTAGTATGAATGAATGTTTTCAAACTCCACTTTCTACCAATTTTTAGACCCCCCTTATGAAAGAAGGCAGTAACGTGTAATTCCATCAAGACTCTAGCCATAAAAGGCATAATAAAATGAGTGTCATAGCATTCACTTGTAAGGATGTTATAACAATAGAAGTGAACGAGAATTATATATATTAATTGAAATAATGCTTCTATGTAGTGGACATGAGATTCAGTTTAGAGTGATAGGAGGCTTCACAAAGCAGTCAAAATGAGGACCATTTTAACATGTGCATCAAAGGTCTGTTGATATAGTATGAGGTCTGTTGATATAATATGAACATCTTAAGAAGAGCTTGACGTGACATGCTTTTAAAGAAAGCTTTATGAAAACACGTCAAGGGTCAATAAAACCAATGGAGTAATCACCTATTAGCCTTAAATCAGATAGGAATTTGCATTTTATTTCCACGCTAGAATGACCAATGTAATACTTGCCCCTAAGTGAGATGGTGAGAGGTCTAACAAGGCTCAAAATTCCTCACTAGAAAACAGAAGAGCTGACTTAACTTAAAATATTGTAGGCTATTTATGTTGAATAGTCTCTAAATTCAGATGAAAGAAAAGTGAATAGTAATTAAGTGAGGAGGGGAAGAAGTTTGCGACTTCCAAAACATGAATAACATTTGCAAATGAGAGCAGAGGTTGAGTCATTGGAGGCTCAACCACTAGAGAGGAAGGAAGAAGATCAGTCTCAAATGCATCTTTGGTAACAAGGAAAGGGGTTAACCTCATTGGGACGTCAACCAAGGCCATGGGGGAAGTCATTGCTTGAGGGTTGGAATTTGAGGAGGATCTATTGAAGCATGAGGAGTAGGAGATCCTTTAATAGAGATCAACTAAAGAGACCGAACATGACCACGAACTTGAGAAAAAGAGCAATAATCTATTGCTATTTAGAGGAAGAATGTCAAATCGTAGAGTGTAGCCATGGAAGCCTAAGGGATTGAGAGAGGACGAGACATCAACGCTAGGCGGTCGTGTTGGTGTCAAAGACAGCTAGCTGACTTGATTATTTGAGCGTGAAAACCCATAGAGGTATTAGAGATGTACGAGGAATGGCTCCATGAGCAATACCATAAGATTCCTTAGCTAAGCTCTAGTCAAATATGGGGATTAGCCGCTTGGTGAGGTTGGATTGACTATGGGTGCAATCTGTAGCTACAGTTAGTCAGGTATGATTTATTGTTGATGCCGTTGTTAGGGTTGAATGCAATCCAAAGATATTTTATGATATCGAAGCTTAATACAAACCACGATGCAAGCACAAATTTATAAATAAGAACAAGAAGACAACACATAATGCAAAAGTATAAAACAAAACATCACAGATAAAGTCTCCACAAATGAAGACAACATGCACTTTGAGGAGGGAGTCCAGAGAGATGATGTTAGGTTGGTGGCTTTTGTGAAGGCCGGAGAGATGTCGGGCTGTTGTGGAAAAAGTATGACAACAACTCAGCGATGGGAGTGGCGTCACACTGTAGCGGGAAGGAGCACGAAACATCGTCGAAGTCCGGAAGACTGTTGGAGAAGGACGGCGGGTGCAGGAATTTGGACGGTCTGTTGCATGAGATAATGCCGCTGGAGGGGCGGTAGGTACAAGAATTGGAGTGACCTACTTCAGGAAGCAAGGAAGCTGGCTGGAAGATCGGCTGGGAGCTGTGGGAGGGCCGACATACTGCAGGAAAGGGAGATGTGGGCGCTGTCGAGGGAGCAGGAAGGAGTGGGGTTTGCGGCCTGCAGGGAAGCTGCAGGGAGGAAGGCTGACTGTCCTGTAGGCGTGTAGTGAGTTCGGTGGGGCTTGCTGTAGTGCTGAGAAGCGGCTGATAGCAACTTGTAGGATGGACAGAGAGATAAATATTTCGGTGGGTCGAGCTACATCTGAAACACTACTCGAACTTGTAGAGACGATCACTTGCTCGGACAAGGGACAGTCGGAACACTGCCTTGACGTCAGATATAACCCTCAGTTGGGAAAACACTTAGACAAAACTGAATTCAGATTTTATAAAACAAGCCTCTTAACCTAGACACAAGAACTTTTATTTATAAAAGACTTAACCAACTTTAGGAAACATTATAATAGGAAAGTAATAATATCATATTTCAAAATTTAGGCAAGATTTTTAAAATAGGGAAGGAAATAGAATCAGTTTCAGATTTATTGGAAGAGTTTTAAAACTAGAGGGAGAATATCACATTTTGGTTATTAGGAAAAGTTATAGAATTAGGAAAAATTTAGGGAGGCAAGAAAGAAAAGAAAGAAAAAGGAAAAACAAGGAGGTAAGGAAAAGAAGGAGCGGGCGGTGGGCCCCCTTCCAAGGGGGCCAGATGGTCCAGCTGAGCTGGACCTGTCCCCGGTTCCCCCCCCCTCACAAATGAGCGCCGCATCAGTCACCTGGGGTTGGTGAGCTTCAACCTCAACTGTCGAAGCTTCTGGCTCCTCGTGGCACCCTGTCGAGTCCTCTGAGACATACAAGTAGTTGTTGTCTTTCCAAAGTATATTCTGATAAAAGAGATATCTATCCAACTTTTGCACGACATGAGCTGGAATTGTAGCTAGACAAGTATCCCCATGAATCAGGTATCGCGTCATCCTAGTTGGAACCTACCTCTTTCATTTCTCATATTCGGTTGGGTGCAACTGATAGGCTAGTATGTGAGGAGAAATCCATTCTGGGTTTAAATCTGTGGCAGGTTGCGCTACTTTCAATGTCTTCTCTTTAGGAGAGACCTCTTCCCCATAGATAGGACCTGAATCCTATTACAAAATTTTCATCCCCATCAAACTCCTTGGGGCCACTATAAAGTTGGGGTTCATCTCTCCAGTTTGGGCATCTGACGAGGTGTCCCATGCTGACCTGAAAGTAACCTCTGAATGACTCTATGTAATGTTCTCGACATGAAACACAATCAGCTCATTTCTGACATGTTGGACCTCACTCCTTCGGGACAACTTTGGAGGGGGTCTATACATCTGAAAAATCTATATCTCGCTTATCCGGGGTGAACTTGTCTCTGATGTTAACCTTTGTAGACATCCAAGATCATTCCTGATGATGTTTTTCTCACCATCTGCAAAATGCTAGCTCGAGCCACCATAATTTCACGATCCATTGGGCTGCCCATTACCTCAGAGTTACTACCTCCTAGAGTAGCGACTGTTACCTCAGTTAAAAACTCAATTTTGGGGTCAACTGGATTTTTTGGCATCTCTTTCACGTGGGCTGAAAAATGAGAATCCTCTCTGAAGTCTATATCTTCTTCCTGATCAATGTTCATCTCTTCAATTGACAACTGGTACTCTTCGTTTATGTCCTCATCGTCTTCAGTGTTTGCGATGCCTTTTCCCAACTTTTTCATGACACCCGGCTTAGTGAAGTAGACCACTGCCTTAGTTGTGCATTTTGCTTCCACATTTCCAAATTTGTGGCACTTGCAGCATTTTCTAGCTGACAGTCTTGCAGATTGGTTTTGCTGGATAGTAGCAAAGGGGGTCGCTTGGTGTTGCGGTCTCTCTTCTTCGAAAGTTGGAGTCTGCAACTTTTGGCTGTAGTAAGTTGGTAGAAATTGGTGCTGTTTCCCGCTTCATTTGCTTATCTCCTCTTCTCCCTCTTCGAATCTCCCGATCATGATTGAGGGTAACCTCCCATTGAATTTCGTCCACAATGTTCGTATTCCACCGCTCAAGTCAACAGATCTCTCGCAGTATCTCTCCCAGGTAGGATCGGACATGTATCTCGTTAGTGGCATGACTAATGTTTATGAATAAGAAAAAAAAATTTGCTGGGGTTAGTGTTTGAGTTGAGTCAGACTCTAAGAAACCTAGGATGAGAATAGGGTTTGGCTTGGTCTGATACCAAATGATATTGAAATTTAACCCAAACCATGATACAAGATACAAATTTATAGATGACTTGAACACGGTTAAAACGATGACTCAAAAGAAAGAGACAACACTTAAAGCAAAAACATAAAACAAAACATCACAAATAACAACTCCACAAATGAAGAAACAACAAGCCCGACGAATAGGGAGTCCGAATAGGTGGTGCTAGGTTCGTAGCTGCGGCGAAGGCCAGAGAGGTGTTGGGCTCTTGTTGAAGCAGTAGGACAACAACTCCGCGATGGGATTGGCATCAAATCGCAGCAGGAAGGAACAAAAAATGTCATCGAAGGCCAGAAGACTGCTGGAGAGGGACTACGACTGCAGGAAGTAGGGCGGCTTGTTGCTGGAGGCAATATTGTTGGCTGAAAGACTACTTGAGAGGGGCGACAGGTGTAGGAGGCAAGGCTGCTGGCTGGAAGATCGGCTGGGAGCTATGGAAGGGCCGACAAATTGCAAGAAAGGGAGATGCTGGGGCTGCCGAGAAAGCATGAAGGAGGAAAGGGGTCTGCGACCTACAAAGAAGTTGTAGGGGGGAAGACTGGACGACCTGTAGGCGTGTAGGGAGTTCGGTGGGGCTGGCTGTAGTGCTGAGAAGCGGCTGACAACAGCTGGGAGGATGGATGAAAAGATTAATATCTCGGAGGGGTTAAGCTACAGTCGTAGCACCACTCGAACCCTTGGAGATGATTACTACCTCAGACAAGGGACAACCAGAGCACTGTCTTGACGTTGGATACAACCCTTAAGAGGGAAAATACTCAGATAAAACGGAATTCAAATTTCATAAAACAAGCCCTTTACCCTAAACACAAGAACTCCTATTTATAAAAGAATTGGCTCAACTTTAGGAAATATTAAAATAGGAAAGGAATAATATCAGATTTTAGAATTTGGGCAAGACTTTTAAAATAGGATAGTAAATAAAATTAGATTTCATATTTAATGCAAGATTTTTAAAATTAGAAGGAGAATAAAATAAGATTTTGATTTTTAGGAACAACAACAACAACAACAACAACAAAGCCTTAATCCCACTACGTGGGGTCGGCCACATGAATCCTTTTNTATGATTTTTAGGAAATGTTATAGAATTAGGAAAGGTTTAGAGAAACAAGAAAGGAAAGAAAGAAAAAGGAAAGAAAGAAAAAGGAAAGACAAGGAGGGGAGGAAAAGGAGAGGAAAAGAAGTAGGAGGGGGCGGTGTGGCCCCCTCCAAGGGGATTGTTCGGTCTAGTTGGGCTGGACCTGCGCCCGGTCGACCCCCCATGAGCCCCGCGTCACGTTGGCACTGCTTTTCCCTAACAATACAACCCATTTTTTTTTCCCTCTCAAAATTGGGCTTTTCTATGACACTCATCTAAGTTGTATATTCAAGCATTTTGACCAACTGAATTTTCTTTGCATAGGTTTTTTTTTTCTAACTTCTCAACTAAAGCTAAAGAGTTTGCAAATGAAATTTGTTCAGCATTTTTGTTGTGTGCACTCCACCATACTTGAAAAGATTAATGTTCCACCAACCTTTGGGTGGGTGGCTATATCTGTTCGTAGGTTTGTGTCATGTAGAAACTTGGAACCACGAGGTAATTGGCCCATTTGGCCCCACCTCAATCACTTCGAATTAACCCCACTAATGGGCACAAAATACTGCTCATGTGAAAAAATTGAAATTAAAGGCATGCAAAAGATGTGAACGGAGATGGAATGAAAATACACTCTGGCTTTTTTGTCCCGTTTTAATATCAATGTAGAATTGTAAAAGGAAAAGCTCATACACTTGGAAACCCACTTTATAATCCAACTTAATATATTTTTGGGTCCCGTCATTTGTGCTGTGATTGTTTTGTTTTGTTTGCTTGCTAGACACTTGCTAGGATTAGTAGATGTTTCTCTGATGCACTAAAATGTCATAGATTTTCTTTGCATGTTTCTAAGCTGCCATAGCAAGCTTAGGATGTGATTAGGGGGCAAGGAGGAGATGCACGTTCACCATTAATCCTGATCGCCTCTTTGGTAACGCGGGAGAAGCATCTCAGTCACCACCTGAGTGGGCTAATGGTGTTAAGGATAGAAGCAGGAGATCTTTACTGAATGCAGTTCAAGATATGGCTAATGACAAAGTTGATCATCTTGTTCAAATCAGGGTTGACATTTTAGATTGAATGATTATGCTATGGAAGATAGTACTTTAGATACCCCTTGCGCAAAGATTGCAAATAAGGAACAGTTTTTTAATGATGAAATGCTTGGTAATGGGTCTTTTTCTGCAGATGTGAAAAATTGAGACACCCAAATTCTAGAGGCAACTATTGACGAACACCGACCAATAGATTTTTGTAATAATGCCCCAATTAACTCTCTTTCGAGTAGCATGCAGTTCATCGTTGAGGTACAAAATTCCAATGCGCGTGTCCCTTTAATGGTCTAGAATTCTTCGAGCAACAATAATTTCAAGGCGTCACAACCCATCAATGTGACATCAATTCCAATCCATGCAACGCAGATGGGGAATCTTCCTCCTCTCAATCGTAACCCCACTCTTTGGCAAAGAAAGAGCTTGGTCAAGACCGGCTCATGTTGAAGTTACATTGACAGAGCAAATCCGAGATTATATTGATGATGGTGGGCCGTTAATCTCAACATGGAGAAAGTCCACGAAAATATTAAGAGGCTTGACATGACCATCGTGGTCAAGCTTCTTGGGAGGCATCCCCCATGTTGTGTCCTTAATGTGAAGCCTAGTAGAAAATGGGCACAGTTTGAGTTTTTCAAATTTTTTACTGTTACCAATGACTACTTGATTCACATATTTCAAAATGTCGAAGCAAGGAATGCTATCTTGTTGGGAGGACTGTGGTTTGTTGCAGGTACTATTGTTGGTTTAGATGTATTGAAACCTAATTTTGGCCCTGATTCCCTTCATGGATTCTTGGCCTCGATTTCAATCTGCTTACCTTTGTTACCCATTATTTATTGTGATTCTACCAACATCCTTAGTATTACAGGAATGGCGAGACAACCACTGTGGATTGATGCTCAAACCGACTCTTGGAGACATAACAATTACGTTCGAGTCTGTTTTCTTGTTAATTTATCGAAAAAATTGATTTCAGTTACTTGGATCAATGGTCTTGAAGGCAAGGTTTTTCAGTGTTTTTACAAATGGTTGTCCCATCCTTGTTTCAATTGTGGGAAAGTGGGCCACATTATCTCTGTTTGCAAAGAAGCTCCCACTTCGACAAGCTTAATGAAATACAAGGTGGGAGTAATACTGGAGATAATCACAATTCTTCAACCACTGATGCTACATCGGGCACTAGAGATGCTTCTCAGCGGGCGAACTTAGGCTCCATATCTACTGATATAGAGGGAACAATGTCAAGGCTCGATGGGCCAACCATAGTGGGTACAAACAACAAGCATAACTTACCGACATAAGCCACTATTCATCAACAATAATTGGAAACTACTGTGCAGGATGGTAACTCGAATCTAAACCCAAAACATGTTGAATTGGGTGATGTTGGGCCTTGGACCCTTGTGGTGAGAAACAAAAAGATGCCTTCGAAGAACTACGCTGCGGGAGCTTTAGGGAAGCAGTAAAAACTCTTTAACAACAAGAAAGAATCGGTCACCAATCGAAAAACTACTCAAGTACACCTCACATTTGAAGTCAAACCACATGAAGTCTTTAATTTCAGCTCCACAACAGAAACCAAAGTTACTGGTAATCCTCCGCAGGTTCCTTTGTAATTTTATGCTGGTACGGCGAAATCTCCACTAGTTCTCCCTAGTCGGCAAGGGCTTTCGGGGAAGGCACCGAAAGAAAGGGTCTTTAAGGCCCATTTTTGAAAAAGAGCTACTCTCATTGGGTTTGCTGGAGAGGTCGCGAAGGAAATGAAAGAAGGCTTCAGTCAAGTACCAGATGGCAGATCAAGCTACGAACGACTGGTACACGTACCCTTTGGTGAAATAATGTCGATAATTCTGTTTTGGAATTGTCGAGGGGCGCATAAGCGTGCCACAGGTCACTACCTCAAGCACCTCATTGGCAAGCACAACCCTCTTTTCAATGGGTTGGTGGAAACGAGAGTTGAGAACTTTGATTGTAAAGAGATTGATAAATTGGATGGTATCAAGTCGACGGGCAAATCAAGGGGGGGGGTGTGCTTGTTTTGTGGCGGAGGGACCATTTATATATTTTTGTTAGCACTGAGCATGCCAAATGTCTTATCAGTAGTGCCAAGTTTCCGGATAACTACGAATGTGCCATTTACACGATTTATGCTAGCTTTAGTAGTCATACTCGCACGGACTTTTGGAGTACTCTGCTTCATGGTTCAACAACCCTCCCACCATTATAGGTGGAGACTTCAATTGCACACCAGTCAGCAGGATAAAAAAGGGAGGAAGCCTTTTACTTTCACTAAGGTGTGCAAGACATTCTAGACCTTATGGCCATGAATGACCTTCATGATCTTGGCTTTATGGGTTCGAGGTTTACTTGGAGCAATAATAAGGATGGCGCGAGTAAGATTTGGGTCTGACATGATTGTAGTCCTGATAAATTTGATGCGCTCTAGTGCATTCCTCTAGCTACCAACAAGCATCTTCTTTGTATCGCTTCAGACCATTGCTCGATTATGTTGGAGTTGGCGCAACTAAGATTTCAAGCACCAAAACTCCTTCAATTTGAAGACTTGTGGCTTTCCTACCCCAAGACTCGTGGTTTTCCCACCCCATGAATTGACTCTTATTCTGACATTCTTTGAAGGAAGTGTACCAGAACTCTGAAGCTGTAGATTATTGGAGCAAGAACAAAATGCGAAACTTAAGTGACAAGGAATCTATCCTTGAATTTGACCTTAAGCTTCAGGAGCTGGAAAGGTGTGGACAGTTCTTTTATTGTCTATTATGTTGCTTGGAACACTATATGCAAACCTGTTGACCTCACTTTTGGTTGATGTTTAGTTTTCCCTCTTTAGTAGCCTAGGATCTAGCCATAGGACTTTCCTGTTGACTATTCCTAGAAAACTAGAAAAGGAGCCCTCACCATTAGAAACTCTAATATCCTCTTTGCTCAACTTGAAGTTTCACATATTTGTTATAACATCTAACAGGGGTCAGTATGGAGGATCTCAAGGAGGGTCTCCATAGGACTGCTTGACCTTAGGGTTGACTCTGGGTGTTGGTCTGGAGTTAGTTCACTCACTTGCACTCACTTTCACCCACAATCACCCACAGTCACTCACAAGCCCTAAACCCAAAATTATTAACTTTGATCCATTGATTCTTTGCGAGACTCATGTAGATGGTTCCCTAGACCCACTGTCCCTAGGCTAGTGTCTAGCTAAGACCACTACATAGAGGACCCAAATGAGAATTTAATTGGTCCATAGCTCATATAGGGTGGTTGGTACCTCAATTCCACCAAAATGTCCAATTGGTCTTTTCCCCCTAAATCCACCCAAATTACCTAAATGCCATTGAAACCCTAAATTTGGTCAAAATCCTCAAATTCACCCAAAATACACAAATTTGTTCAAAAATAATTTCAAACAATTTCAAAATATCCAAATTGCCCAAATCCACCCAAAAATTCCAAAATTACCAAAATACCTCTAAATTTGCCAAAATTTAAAAAATCCCTTTGACACCCTAAACTATCCCAAAACATCCAAAATCACTTCAATTGTCTCCAAAACCAAATTGGACCCTCCAATTGAACACAATTTGGCAAATTTGACCATTTTGACCAAAACCCCCAAATTGCCTTTAAAGGCCCAATTTCCCCAAATTCATCTCAAATGTCCATCAAATTGGCCCTAATTCCCCTCAATTTCAATCCTAAACTCAAATTCATCTTTCATTTGATCAATCCAAATCAAACCCAAGTCTAATTGGCCTATGCTTTGAGCTCAATTTTGATTCAAATCAGAAACTCCAATCTTAGCCATATGACCTAATCCCGCCAAATTGAACCACATAGCCTGCTTAATTTGTCCTAATTTGGATCCTAAAGTCGTCATAACACTCCTACACATCAAATTTGACCTTTAATTGGCCTTCATCAAGCCTCAATTTCACTCAGTTTTAACCCAAGTCCAAAATCCCCAAATTTGCCCCAAATTGGCCGTCTCCAAACCCACCAAATTGAAAGCCTTAACCCTAAAATTTCCACTCCATTTCTTCATGAAAAATCCTCATGACATCTTCCTTGATCATTTGGACCATTCAATTGAGCCAAATTCCAACCTTAGCTCAATCTAAGCCCCCAAGTCTAGTCCGCCCAAATTGACCAAAACCTCAAAATCTTTCAAATTGAGCTTCCAATTGAACTCAAAATCATTTCAATCTTTCACCAAAAATCTTCATGACAATCATCTACACATTGTTGATCGATCAATTGAGCTCAATGTCATGGCTAGCCTAACCCAAACCCAATTTCTAGCCATTTTGACCCAAATTGAACCCATACACCAAAATTGACTTAACCATGCCTAAGCCACCAAATTAATGACACCAAAGCCTCCAAGTACACCCTATGGATCAGGCTAAACCCTCTCAAACCACCCAAGTAAGCTATGGACCAATGGGTCCCTAAATTAAGGGATCTTAGCCCATTTTTGGGCCTTAACCAAAATTCCTTTCCATGATGAAAAAACCGTGGAGGTAAATTATAATTAGGCCTCCCACTGACTCATCCGACCTTTTGGCCAGCTCCCGTGGCCTTGCCGGCCGGCCTAGTTAACCGATCGATCCCATTGTACCAACATAATAAAATTATTTTGCATTTGTTTTCTAGTTGACAATGGTACAAACCAATCTCTGAAGGTTTTCACAAACTCGTCCCACTACACCAAATTGCCGGTTCTTCCTCCAAAATTCTCCTGCATCCTACCTTGCTACCATCTTTCAGCTTTCCTTTCAAAAGCAAAAGTGGCTAGGGTAACTCTCTTCTCCGATGGACAAGACATGCCATCTATGATTTTCTTCACTCTCAATAGCCAATTTTCTACTCCCTTTGGCCCTTCTGCCTCATAAAACAAAGTTAGTCTCATATCTTGAAAGAGCTTCAAATACTTATCCATCGGTGTTCCTTCACTGCTACTAGCTGAAAATTGAGAATTCTTAATCAACTGAGTCACAACATTCATCATATGAGAGAAAGCACTAGCACTGACTGCGACATTCTGAGGTACAACAAATTCTACATTCTCTTCTCTAACCTCTTCCTTCAGATGATCCATAATTTTGAAATAATAACAATATATTTTAATTTGACTCAGTTAAAATTTTAATTTATATTAATTTTAACTTCATCCAATTATCCTATTGGCACTTTCATTAAAAAATCAATTATTTAATCAAAACCTCTGTTCCAATATCAATTTTGTCACGACGGGGCTTGGAGTTAACCAAGACGGGAATGGACGATCGGACTATCAGACGGTCGGATGATGGAAATCATTTCACTGTTATTTTAATTTTAACACTAACAATTTAATATTCAATTAATACATGAAAGAGCCGATAATGATATCAACTAAAATTAATAAATAAAAATTTGTATCTTTATGTTTATTTTTCTCATATTTTATACACATTTGTTCGATTTAACACGTAGAATTTTATAAAATTAACTTCGTTTAAATCTGAGGGGTGCGAAATTTGGGGTACATTTTAGGTGGCCAAAAATTTATCAAATTTCTCAAAATGGGTTATTACAGCCTTGCCTAGCTGATATCACGTGTCTGGAAGGAAAAATGATTTCTCATTTAATTAATAATAGTGTTTGGAACGTGCAAAAGATGCAGATTTTTTTGGGACCAATATGGCCAACAGGATTGCCTGGGTTAAATTTTTCAGAATTTTAGTGAAGACAACATTGAGCTAACCTGTACGCACTCAGGGCTGACCATTACTGGTCTTGCGTAGAGTTCCACCTTCCCCCTTAGTGGAACCAATTTTAAATGGCTTCTGGATCGACTACATTTGCACCCAGGGAGCATTTCTTTTGGCGGAGAATTATGCATGATGCTATCCCTACCCAAGCTTGGCTTGCTAGGAGGGGGTTCTCGGAGGCAACAAAGTGCCATTGGGGCTGCCAAACTATTAAGGACAGGGACCATAATTCTATTGACTGCCTTCTTCTTTGCTGGGTAAAAGATATTATGTATAGATGAGGTATCTCCATCCCCTCTTTTAGCAGTTTCAAGGAGGCCAACGAGGAGCTCTGTAAAATTACGAGAAGTAAATTTGCCCAAGCTCGATGCTATTGCTACATTATTCATCATTGTTGGAAGGCACGTAACATCAAAGTTCACAATCAGTCTTTGGAACGCCTACAATTATTGTGGTATCTTTTCTCGAGGCACTCACGTTAACACAGTTTTTGCTGTTTCGGGACCAATGGGATGCTAGCCACCCTTTGGGGTTTTGTTATTTTCTCTATTATGGCATCCTCCCTTACCAGTTGGATTAAAGCTAACGTTGATGGAGCTTTGCTGCCCTTGGTAGCCAAGACCGGCATTGTTATTCGAGATGAAATGAAAAAGGGCCTTGTTGCGGAGGGACATAGTTTGTTGCATTGGGATAGTGCCCAAGTGGATCTTGAAGCTGTCCAATCGTTTCACAACTTTTGTGCCCCTTGGATGTTCGAGGCTAATGA
This sequence comes from Phalaenopsis hybrid cultivar, assembly GCA_002079205.1. NCBI lineage: Eukaryota > Viridiplantae > Streptophyta > Magnoliopsida > Asparagales > Orchidaceae > Phalaenopsis > Phalaenopsis hybrid cultivar. The sequence goes on from JXCR01146399.1 coordinate 65,477, forward strand.
CATCATCAACGTTATGAACTTTTTGAGATCCACCTTGAGAAAGGATACTTGGCAACACCATGAAGATCGGGTCTAGGTTTTCTTTTGAACTTTAAACAAGTTTTGTTTTCTCATATTTTTTGGGATTGGTAATAGGGCTGCTTATTTTTGGCTAAGCGTGCGCTTGAAGGGTCTTTTGTTTTGATACATATAGATGAAGATAGGGAGCTCTCTACTATAGTTGTAGATGATATATCTTAATTCTATACATCATAGGTGCATACTTGGATATTTTTGTAACTTTTGATTGATTCATGCAAAATGCAATATTTAAAAAAAAAAAAGAAAAGAAAAAGCCATGTGCCGCAGAGGTAGAGATAGAAAGCTCGAAATTAAAGTTCAGAATTCTTCTGTTATTTGAGATGTTTGCTACATCACAATGCAGTTGGTATTAATGTTTGCTTTTGTAATTTTTAGAATTTAATTATTCTTTTGCTTATCATTAAAGGTTAAGGTTGTTTCTTAGTTCTTTTCAATCGTCCCTGTTTTTACCATCTTTGTTTGACTAATTTGTATATCATTGTTAGATAACCATTTTATAAAGTTTTCCCTTTAGCACACGGATGATATTTGCATTGAAAAATCCATTGGTGGATTTTTTTTTGCAAATATAATAAACATTACTTGTTCTTGATTTATTGATAGATTTTAGTTGTTTTGGGTTGTCAAGTTACATTACATAATGCTTAATTTTCTTGACTTTAAAACTATATTTTATGTTTCTTTTAATTCTTAAAGTATCTAAACGTGAGACAGTGCCGTAGCCTTGTTCATGAACGTATCTTTGTATCTTAGTCGCCATTCAGAGGTTACAATCACAATTTTCTGGCTTCAGATCTGCATGGCCTTTACACTTACTAAGTTTGAAGAGATTGATAACTGTCAATTGTCTTATTCTTTGTGTGGATTTGGAGTCTCCCCTTATTGCTTTGTAACATTCTTCATATAATTCCGCGTGCTTCCATTTTACGTGCAGTTTTCCACTCATGATGTGGTTGTTCTGAAACCAAACAAAGCTGATCAAGGTTGTTCTTCACTTGGACAGGGTGTAGTTTATCGCTTGAAGGTATTACTATTGTTCTGCTAGATTTAAATTATTTGGCAAATTGGCATACGTAGCTCACGTTCTTATCTAGTTAGTCATCTCACTCCTATACTTTCATATTCACTTTGGTGCTTTAAACCTATGCATGAAAAGGTGTATTTCACTTTAAAAAAATGGCAGCAGTGCTATTTTTGATGTGATATTGAAGATTTGAGTGCTATGTTTGTAAATATAAAAGTTTAGGTGTGAGATATGTAATACACAAGATTTGTGTGCGATGTATGTAAATACCTCAAATTATTTTCTCTGGAAGACCCAGGGTATCAAGCAGTGCATCATTTTTGCTCTCAAGGGGTGAACCTTTTGAAATAAACAGGATTCTTCTATTACTGTTGCTTTTGATGAAATTCCTGATGATGGATTGAACAGCCCTTTGCGTCTTGAGAAGGTTGCTAATGAGGTAATGCTACTTGTTCATATTTCCCTGAAAGAAATTAATTTTTTTTAACTAAATTCTAACGATCATATTTATGAATAGTTTACCATACTATTTTCATTGGTATCATTAATTTTATATTGTTTTATTTTGAAGCTCTGTTTTATAGTTTCCTAATGCATCATACATGATCATTGANCTCATTGATCATGTTATTTTTCATGGTAAACCCTCACAAACGTTATTGTTCTTTTATAACTATGTAACCATTAAATCTGAGAAATTTTATGCGTGTATCTGTGCCGTTTCTGATGTCCTGGATGCTTTAGATATGTCGGCGTTAAGTTGCAAAATGCTGCTTAGTGCTCGGATGCTCCCACCTAACCGGGTGAGTAACTAAACAAATTCCGCAACTGATGACATACCTAGCAATTTCTATTATCTGGATATTTAATTTGAAACTGGATTATAATCTAAGTTGGGTTGGCTTTTTTGATTAATGAATTAATTATTTATAAAGTATCATATAATAACCATGAAATGATATGAGTAAAATAAATACAATTAAAAAAATGCTAGAGGAAGAAAGATAACATCATGATCAAGGATGCATCTTCCACAGGATTATGAAAATTACAAAAGACAAACTGTTTTGGACATTGTCTTGCTTGAAGTTTTTTGAATAAAGGGTTGTGGTGATAGATTTTTTATTTAATTTTACCTCATCCTCCTATCAATGCAAGTATTACCATTTTGAATAATCACATCTGAATCATATGGCTGCTAACAATGATTGTAAAAATTTGGATAGAGTTGAAATGTTTCGATGACAGGAGGATCAATCTCAATGATAATACCAGCATAAATTGAAATACCCATCTTCATAGGGCAAGCATGGGTGGCCTAATTTGCTTTAGCTGCATAGCATAGTTAAAATTTGGTACAAAATTCAAAGTATAGATCTGATCTAATAAATGGGTATCATCAACCGAAGTGGTAAGAGGTTGAATTTGAACATTTGATTCTTCCTTCTATGCCTCATAGTTAAATTTCTCAACTCAGGACGTGCTTTGAAATAATTTGAGAATTGTTTCTCAAAAGTAATAGGATGGGATGCCTTCAAATTTGACTCTGTCAATATCCTAAAAGATGAGGATCCAATCCACTCCTCGTTCTTGAAATGAAAAGTAGCATCCAGTTCCGACAATACTTTTGTCACAAAAGCTCGAGAAAGATTGACCATATCATCATTCACTTGCAATAATTTTTCAAATATAGAACCCAAGATGTATAAAGTGGATTTCGTTGAAGTAAGAGTCGAAGTCGCGGCAATGCAATTCAAACAAAAGTAATTGGAGTTTCTTTGGAAGAGTCAAAATGGGACGATCACTTCAGCATATGCACATAGTGTAAGCATTAAGACAAAAGTCATGTGTTGTCTGCTTTTGAACATAGTTTTATGGTGGTATGAGGATCAATGAAACCGATAGATTTGCTGCTCAACAAATGTAAATCAGACTTGAATTTGTGAATTATCTCTAATATAGGTTGAACTTTCGAAATTTTTTCAACTATTAAAAAGGAAAGTGGCCTAGCAAGCACACTCTCTTGTGAAGATGAGAGTAAACTGTTACACTGGCACCTAAAACCAATTTAGTCTTTTGATGTTCATTATTGTTTGGTATAAATGGGGCTTAATAGGTTAGGGTTAGGGGATGCATGAGATTGTGTTCTTGAGTCATAGGTTGAGGGTTTGGGAGAGATCACCTACCTCTCGAATTGTAGGTGTTGGGAGAGACCGCTTATCTCTAGAATTGCAGGTGCTTATCTTTTATGCATTTGAGTGTGTTGTTTAGAGTTATTGAAATAAAATATTTTGTCTAGTCCTAATGTCTATGGAAAATTGTCTTAGTTCATACCACAAACTTACCATGATATGGGGAAGGCTACTTTTGTCAAAGTGCTGCTATGCCTTGTTTAAAAAAAAAATTATAAGATGGTTGGATGAAGAAGAATGCAATCCAAAAACATTTAATCACCCAAACATGTTTGCAAGAAATGAGGTTGGTGCGTAACTGGAGGCATTTTTCCCAAAGGAGCAGAAGTAGGATGAGCCCCAATAATAAGAAGGATTGTGAAAGGTGGTTGTTGTCATGCCCCATTTTAATCCCTTTCAATTCTACGTGGGATATAAGAGAGGTTGACAATCCAGTTAGAGATAATTCCTACCAGTGCCCATTGTGACCTTACAAGTCAGAACCATGCGAGTAGAAAATTAGCTTTTCTTACATCATCACAAAAATATACACTATAGATGAAGATCACATAATATATTTATTTCAATCATGAATACATTCATCAAAATGGACTATATAACTTCTATTAAACTTCATGCATATAATTTTAGCCATTCTTAATTCTTGTTTATTATGAGTTATTAGCTTGAAATTCTTCACCTTCAATGTGGATGATCTACTCCATAGAGACTTCAATTGGCTGATCATATATATTCCTTTCTTACGCAAGTAACCTTTGGATGGTAATCCGTGATACCTACTCGAATGTAAGGAATTTCAACTAACTCTACGTAGTGTCTAGGAAAATCCATGAGGCAAAAAAGGATCCAAGATTGTGACCCAGTACTACAATGATCTAGTTGCATTATGGATAAAATGCGACCTATGTTATGACTACACTTAGGAATCTCCGACCAACCTATCTCTTTTCTAGAAAATTATAGAAAAGAACCGTTTGTTCTAAATTCTGGTAGAGCTCAACAAAGATATTGACGAAGTTCGGGGATGTATCTTTAACCAGGATCCTTTTTTTCTACTCAGACTGCTTTCACTGAGATTCTTTGTGATAAGAGCCGGAGATTTTTCATGTTTGATACTTTCACTCTATCTGTCGAAGCATTCGCCTTGGTGTCTGATAGTGCTCAAACCCAGGCTAGTCACCCCACCTATGATTACTGTCACAAACCCAACCACACTTGTGATAAATATTGGAAGCTCCACGGGAAACGTTCATCTAAACCTTTAGCCAAATCCTTCGCTTCCAAGGGTCTCGCTACAATATCTGAATCCAACACAGTACAATCGACCTTTACCCAGATAATCCAAAAGCCTCCAATTCCTTTAAGAGTCAAATAGAGTACTAAATCAAACTGCTTGGATCCAACCATCTCTCTTCCGTTCCGTCGACCTCCCACGTTTGTCATTGTAGCAATCCTATGGAATTGATTTCTTTTGCCCTTTCTAGTCCATGGATTTTTGATTCAGGTGCCACGAACAACATGACCGGAAGCTGTCAAGCATTCTCAATGTACTATCCTTGCTCATGGAAAGTTACTTTTAAAGTTGCTGACGGGTCTCAAAGTTTCATTGTTGGTAAATGGTTTGTTGTTTTGACAATAAGTTTTAACTCTGAAATCTGTGTTACATATACTTTTGTTGAAATGTAACTGTTTATCTGCTAGTAAGATGACATATGACATTGACTGCATGTTCATTTTTCTCTGATATTTCTGTTTTTCAAGTTCGTCGTTCGGGAATGATGATTGAAACTGCTAAGCGGGTAGGCAGTCTCTACTTATTCCAAGAGAGAAGCAAGGAGAACAAGGGCACTCTACTAGTAGTTGCAGTTTATCTCAGTCCACTGAATGCCTATTATGTTGTTGCACTATCTTTTGGGTCATCCCAGTTTTTTCAATATCTAAAACGATTATCCATTGATGTTTACTAATAAAAATCCTTCTAATTTCAAATGTGAAATCTGTTAGTTAGCTAAATATCATCATGTTTCTTATCCACCCCACAATTACACACCTTCCGTTTCTTTCTCTTATTCAAAGTGACTTGAGGGGACTCTTTTGCACTCCCACCTACACCAATAAACAGTGGTTCCTTAATTTGATTAATAACCACACTCGGATGACGAGAGTCTATATTTTAAAATATAAATTTGAAGCTGATGTTATTTTCAAAAACTTCCACACCTTCATTTTGACCCAATTCAAAACTTTTATATAAGTTATTTGGACTGACAATGGTCATGAATTTTTTAACTCTATATTAGGAAAATTCTTGGTAAGGGCATCATCTATCATAGCTCGTGTACCGTCATTTCTCAACAAAATTGGGTAGCCAAGTGAAAAAACTGACATCTCCGCGATGTTGCTCGCTCCATTATGTTACAATATAATGTCTCAAAATATTTTTGTGATGAAGTTATTCTTGCCATCACTGTTCTCATCAATAAAGTTCCCTAAAAAATTCTAAACTTTCGTACCCCTTTAGCCGTCTTGAGATCGCTCTTTCCTAATAATGGGGTCTTCTCCACTTTAGATCCCAAAATTTTTGGGTGCACAACTTTTGTTCGGAACAGGACCCCAACTCAGAGTAAGCTCGATTCTAGGTCCATAAAGTGTGTTTTTCTCGGATACTCTGCCACTCAAAAGAGGTATCGATGCCTTAAACCTACCACAAATAAAGTCTATGTGAGTGTTCATGTCTCCTTTTTTGAAAGTGTTCATTACTTTTTTAACTTTTCCTTCAATGAGGGGGAGCTAGAGTTCCTGGACAATGTTCCTTACCCTAATTCTGTGCATGTTCGCCCCACGTCACCTACCATCGAGGAACCCTATGTTATGTTGGTTCCACCCACTTCTCTTACCACTAAGGAGCCCTCTGTCCCTTGGGTCCCACCAGCATATCCTCCCACTTTCCGTGTCTATATTCGAAGCACTCGGTCTGATGCACCTACTTTAGAACTCGCTAACCCCTTTTTGAAACCTGATTCCCCTCCGGACGACATACCGAGCACTGTCCTACTCCAAATCAAGAAGTCAGTTCTTTTAGTAAGACACACAATCATACATGCTCTCTTTATCTCACGACAAAATATGTTTCTTTTCGCAGATTATTGCCGAGCTGCAGGGCCTTTTTTACGGCCCTACCCAATCATCAATTTCCATCTCTTACTGAGGTTGTCTTAGCAGACCCTGCTGAAAAGTTGCCGTCATGGAGAAGATGAATGCCCTTCAGTGAAACCATACTTGGCACATTGTTAATCTTTCTCGGGGCAAGAAAGCAGTGAGATGTTGATGGATTTTTAGTATCAAATTTAAATCTGATGGATTCTTTGAGCACAACAATACATGATTGGTCGCTAAAAGGTACTCACAGACCTAAGGAGTTGACTATGAAGAGATACTTGCTCCAATTGCTAGATTAAGCCCCATTCAAGTTTTATTATTCCTTGCAGTGAATTTGAATTGGCCCTTATTCCATCTTCATGTCAAGAATGTGTTTTTGAAAGACGATCTTGCAGAGGAGGTATACATGGCTCTTCTTCTAGGCTTTGACTCCACGGTCTCCTAGGGGCAAATTTGTAGGCTGCAGAAGTCCCTATATGGATTGAAGCAATCATCATGGGCATGGTTTAGGAAGTTCACAAAGGTGGTGGCAGGTCATGGATTTATTCAGACGCAATCGAATCACACCCTCTTATTCCGACATTTCTTCAGCGACCAGGTAGATATCTTTATCGTATATGTCGACAATATTGTTCTCGCAGGTAATGATCTTCTAGCATTGAAGTATTTGAAAGACATTCTTAGTACTTATTTTGAAATGAAAGACTTGGGATCTCTTCGGTAATTTGGCATGGAAATTGCTCGGTCATCTCAGGGCATTTTCCTGCCTCAGCATAAATATGTGATTGACCTTTCGACAGAGAACAATCTCTTCCGGTGCAAACCAGTAACTATTTTGATAGATTCCAATGAAAAATTCTTGATGTTCCCAATGCAGTCCCAATAAACAAGACTCACTACCAGCGTCTTGTGGGGAAACTCATCTGTCTTGCCCATACATGCCCCGACATATACCATGCAATTGAGATAATTTATCAATTCATGCACGATCCCTATGAGCACCATCTTCAAGCCTTCCATCAGATTCTCCACCATTTAAAAGACACACCAGACTTAGGTTTTTTTTTTCCTGTCAAATCTCTCATTCTATTGCACTTTTCACAGACACTGATTAGGCTGCGTCCATCCATGATAGCGATCTACCTTGGGATACTGCTCATTTGTATGAGAAAACCTGGTAACATAGGAAAGCAAGAAACATTTTGTGGTTGCTCGGAGCAGTGTGAAAGTTGAATTTTGGTCCATGTCTCTGGGAATTTGTGAAGCTTACTGGTTACGCATCATGCTTCACGAACTCTACAGATGCCAGTCTTTACTACTCTACAGTTGTTTTGTCATAACAAGATTGTCACACCCCAACTGGCCCCTCCTTTTTAGGGGTCGGTTGCTCTTACCAGCATTCATTCTGACTTTTATAATCATGACTCAGTGGGTGATGAATTAGTTCAACTGGATCGCCGCAATATACGTGATGCATTGCATTTTGATTATATATTCGGAAGTATGAAATTAAATCATTCAAAATATGAAAACTATACAAAGCTGCTAAATTCAATAAATAAATACATACCCAAAAAGACTGTGCGTGCTCCCATCTATGGAACAAAATGCTGTACAAGTCATTTGGCTACTCTCCTTAGTGCTTGTTGTCTTTACGTGGAAGGCAACAACATAGAGTGAGCAAAACTAGCTCTGCAAAATTATCAGAGCTAAAATAAAATTTTAGACATGGAAAGAAAGTTACGTACATGTTCAAATGAAATAATTAGAATGTTGTGCGATCTGATATTTTCTTTCACATATAATCTGGCCAAATTTTCCACTAATTTGCTTGTCTCATTAGCAAAAAATGGGCCTACTTTGTTAATCTGTGAATAATAACCCATATACAGTTGTGACCCTGTTTGGATCGAGGAAATCCCATGATAAAATATGTAGCAGTTTCTTCCCGTTTCCATTCATATTCGACAATGATTGTAGCAATCTGCTGGGTCTCGGATGTTCAACCTTTAGAATCTGATATGCTTGACATTGAGATATATATTCAACAACATTTTTATTCATACCTGGTTATCTGAATCTCAACTTCAAATCTTTGTGCATTTTTATGGCGCCTGTGTGAACTATGTACCTTGAATGACGACTTCATGTAGAATTTCTAGTCTCAAATCAGAATCAGTAGGTAGCCATATCTGTAGCTTATTTCGGATAACACCGTTTTCATCAACAATTATATCGGTCTTCTTTTCTAATTGACATTATTTTAGGAGTTTCGAATATTCATAGCCAACTTTCTGAGCTGCCTTGATTCTATCTTGCAGTCTGTTGATGTAATTTACCCATATCACCTAATCTTCTAACTTCCAATTGTAGAGCATCAATTTATTTAATCAGTTATGACATTTGAGTAAGAACCAAGCTTGCACTACCTATGGATTTACGTCTCAATGCGCCAGTAATAATATTTGTTAGGACAGTACCGTATATCTAGATCATGATCTTTGATCAACTCTAACTACCTTTGCTACCGTAAATTCAGCTCTTTTTGTGTGAAAATGTACTTCAGACTTCCATGATCAATAAAGACTTTGCATTTTACGTCATAGAAATAATGTTGCCGGATCTTGAGAGCAAATACCACAGTAACTAACTCCAGATCATGCGTAGGATTGTTTCTTTCATGTGACTTCAACTGTTTGGATGCATAAGATATCACATTTTTATTCTGCATTAAAACACAACCTAAACCTCATAAGGATGTGTCACTGTAAATTTGGAATCCTTTTGTGCTTGATGGAATTGTTAACTCTCGTGTTGTGGCCAAATGTTTCTTCAATTCTTGAAAATTGGGCTCACATTCTGCAGCCCACTCAAACTGAACATCTTTTCTCTTCAACTTAGATAATGACATATCTATTCGTGAAAAATCTTTGACGAACCTCCTGTAATATTCTGCCAAATGAAGGAAACTGCGTACCTTTGTAACATTCTTTGAAGGTCATTCCACAATTGCTTTGACTTTCTGTGGATCAACTAAAATTCCATGATCATTGATAATGTGTCCCAAAAATGCAATGCTTCGCAACCAAAATTCACATTTCAAAAATTTTGAATATAACTAAATTTGTATCAGCAACTCCAAAACCATCCTCAAATGCTTGACATGATCTTCATCAGCTTTTGAATAAATTAAAATATCATCAATAAATATAATGATAAACTGATAAGCATATGACTTAAAATTTTGATTTATCAGGTTTATAAAAATTGCAGGATTATTAGTTAAGCTAAAAGGCATGACTAAGAATTCATAATGACCGTACATTGTCCCAAAAGCAGTCTTAGTTATATCTGCCTCCTTGACTCAGACCTGTTGATGTCTCGATCTCAGATCAATTCTGAAAAATACAGTTGCACTTTCTAACTGATCAAATGGATCGTCGATCTTGGACAAATGATATTTGTTCTTGATCGTCACTTTATTCAGCTATTTGTAATCAATACATAACTACATGGATCTATCCTTCTTGTTGAATAATAATATTGGAGTACTCCACAGTGAATTACTTAGTCTGATATAACCCTTATCGGTTAATTTCTTTAACTGACATTTCAATTTCTACAATTCTTTTGGAGCCATCCCGTACATGAATATTGTAGATGTTCCTGGTTGCACATCATTACCAAATTCAACTTCTCGTTCTGGCAATAATCCCACCAATTCTTCAAGAAATACATCAGAAAATTCTAAAACCGCTGAGTTATTTTTCAATTCCCATACATCTTTATTTAGCACTTCTAGTTTTTGCCAAAAATACCATTTCACAGCTTCACAAATATTTTTCAACTTTCAATGCACTAATCAGAGAAGATTGTGCATTGCGATCACATAGGATATGTAATGGTTTTCACCAGGCAATTTCAGTTTCACCCGCCTTTTTCAATATTCAATTGTAACAAAATGATTTACTAATTAATCCATCCCCCAAAAAATATCAAATGTCTAAATTGTTATGATAATCAACTACGTTGACAACTTCTTATCTTGCATATGAATATGCATTACACATTTTCTATTGGCATAAAACCCACCTCCCGAGGGCATAGTAACACACAAAGCAGGAGTAAAATCTATCTATCATATAAACTGGCAGCAAACTCATCATAAATAATGGAAGACGATGCACCTGACTCAAATAAAACAATGCCATATTGATCTTGAATTAGGAGCATACCTATAGTCACTTTTTACAGGTTGCTCTGTTATGCCTTCTAAAGTTACATCCTTTGTTTGCATTGAAGGCTTTCCCAAAAACTGAGTTCTGCTGGGTTGATTGCCTTCCAAAAATTTTCTGGACTAACCCTATCCTTCGATTGGTTGTAGTCTGCTGTCTTTCTTTTTTTCCTGTGGTCAATTCCTTTAGATTTGTCTTGGCTGTCCACATTGTAACATTTTCCGAACCCTATCAAGCACTGGTCAAAATGGCTCCTTCCACACTTTTCACAAACTGGCTTTTCTATCTGAAGTTGTTTCTGCTAGCCTTTTGATTTAGTATTCTTGTTTTGAAAGTGCTCTCTTTTGTGAAAAGCCTTTCTCTTGCCTGCTTGAGATTGCCACTGCTAACTGGCGAAGTTCAGCTCACTTCTCGCCCTTTCAACAAGCATGAAGAAATCGCTGATTTCAAATGTAGCTAGTGCCTATCTCAACTGATCTCTGAGACCGTGCAAAAATCTGTGACACTTTTGCTCCTGGGTGCTGACATAGTGGGTGCTGACATAGTGTGATGCATATCTGGAAAGAGAAGTGAATTTTGTCTCATATTGCATAATTGTCTTGGACCCCTTAGTTAGATTGAGGAACTTAATCATAACATGCAAATCATAAGCATGAAGTCATAAGTATAAACATGTTCATTCATTTCACAGTGGTGATATCATAAGAATATCACTTGTTTAATGTATAAGGTTCAACTATTTTCATGTTTTTTCATCAACTATCGATAAATGTTGGGCTTCCCCCAAAGTAGCGGTTATCGACAACCCCCCTGATACCCGTGATTCCCTAATGTTCTGTCACCGCCTAATTTCAACAGTTTCCAGAGTTTCGTCCTTGTATAAATTTCAGAAGTCGGGAATACATCCATGCATAATGTACTTGCTATATCTCTTAGCATTCATTGAGGCATTTCTGTATCAACATTCATCAAGCATTTAATAAAGCATAATTCCTGCAATAGGGTATTTCATATCTCATAAGCATGAATCATAACGGAATGAATACCTGCAAGCAATCAATTTCATATGCATAATCATCTGGATCATAAAATAACATAAAATCACATGTAGCATAATAAAAGTTAACTTGCATTGATAAATTAATTACAGATATTCATCTACAATATGCCAAATTTCCTAAATGCATCAGTTTCAAACCAGAAATCATGTGAAACCTATAGAAAAGTATTTTCTTAGTTTAACACAATTATTTCACCAGACTAGATTGAGCAGTCCTGCGACGAGTTTCTATACACTCGCCTCTAGTTCTCCACCTCATATACACAACCTGAAAAATGTAGACATCATAGGAATTCATAAAATATTGGCTCATAGCATGCAATAACCCAAAACTGGCATTAAAGACCAAACATACCTCAAAAGGACTATTCAACATAAATTTGCTATCTCGAAAACACTCATTCTCTCTCTCCTCTATGTCACCTCAAACCATACTTCCCCTCTGTGAATTCGTGTTAATATTTTTAGAAATTTGTAAAACCACTTGCGACAGTTCCGACACTTCCGACACAAACTCGGCGCCTCTGACTGCTATCTGAATTGAGAAAAGCATGAAAAATGAGGCAAACATCAAAACAGAAGGTTGAGAAAGGAAATGAAAGCATAAAACAATGAAAGGAAGGGATTCATGCTTACAAAAATCGCCCCGAAGCTTCGAATTGCGAGCTGTGACATTCAGGTGGCCACTTTGTTCTTGTTGTTCGCGACCTAGCTCGTGACCCTTGCACTTTAGCAAGGGTCGCAGGTCTCGCCTGCTTCTACCAATGTGAAACGAACGAGGAGAGGGGAACAAAAGAGAGGAGAAGGGAAATTGGGAGAGGAAGAAGAAAATGCAAAGCTCGGGACTCCTTATACGACCAATCAAATGAAATAGAAGAGCGTAAGTCGGTGGGGTACAGTGCTAAAAGGATTAAGGGAGGCTTAGTTTTTAGTTTGATAAACCTTATGCTTTCACTATTTTATAACTCCCAATCCATTCACAGTTTACATACAGTGCTTTATATCAATTTGATCGATTTCATACATAGAATTTAATAAAATTATTTTGATTAAATTTCGGGAGATGAAAATTTTGGGTTACATTAAACCTTACCTGGTATTATGAAATTTGGGCNCAATTGTGTCAAACTTTACCTGGTATTATGAAATTTGGGCGTTACAATTGTTGCCATTAGCGTTGCTCACAACTCGATTCAACATGATCACACAAAGTATGTTGAGATTAACTGACACTTTATTAAGAAAAAAACTCGAGTTTGGGGAAATTTGTGTTCTGTTTGTGCCATCTAGGGACCAGCTGGCGGATATTTTCATAAAAAAATCTTCCTTGGCAACTTTTCGATGATTTCAAATCCAAGTTAAACATGACTGACATCTATGCTTCAACTTGAGTGGGAGTATTAAAATACTTATTAATGACTAGTTTTAGCCATTATTAATTCTTGTTTATTCTGAGTTATTAGCTTGGATTATTTATTATTCCTTTCCATTTCTATTGTATTCTGTTTTTATTTCTTTACTTACTGGTACATCCTGTAATTGTTATTTATACCCCTCTTTATATCAATAGGATTTATCCTAGTTCTATTCTAACATGATTAATACATATCAAAATTCCTTATATGAACATTTTCTTTGATGATACGTCTAAAACTCAAATATACAAAGGCAAAATTGGGTCACCTGATGTGGCCCTATATGTTCCTTTGCCTGAAGCAACAATTATATTAGTATCTGATGAGCTAAAAGCTAAGTGGAATAAATAATTCTAATATAAGAGTTGAAATTATAAGAGAAGAACAATATAATGTCGTGTTGATCATTTGAGCCTATATGAACATTAATAGTCATAAATATAGCTAGTTTAATATGATAATTTTAAATGCGGATATGCTTTAATAATTAATTTATTAGAGTGCATAATCATAAACGACATGCATATACCTTTTTGCAGGGAAATGAAATACATCTTCTATAGTGTCAAAATATTTAATGCACTATGCTAGTTAATTTTGACATAAAATTACTTAATTTATTCTCATTTTCTTTCCATTCTTACTGTCTTGGACATACAATTGTCGTATAATGTTCATATAGTGTTTTGCACATTTATATTATATGATCATCTACCAACAAATTGGTCATAATAACCACTGATGAGGTCGGACAATCCAAAATTATAATTATTAATGGCCCCTTAATTCAAAATTGGACCTGTTGTGCCAACTTTTTAGTATTGAAAATTGGAAACATCAATTAGTTCCTTTTAAGGTTTATCTTATGAGAATATTGGCCTCATCGGAATATCCATTTATGCATTTTATTATCGTCAATCGTTTGACAAGCTTATCTATCTAGCTATTACTCAATCTAATTTATCTTTTGTTGTTAAGTGTTATTAGCATATGCAAGGCCCATGAAGAAATAATGGGGATGTTGTTCTAAGAATATTAAAATATACTAGGAAATGTATTGGAAAATGTCCAGTTTTTCAAAACTATATTCATTGAACTGTTGTTTTTGATTCTATTGAAGATCAATTGTCTAGTTTAGGATTTTTTGTCTTTATGGGAGGAAAACTTGTTTCTTGGAGAAATAGGAAGTAAATTGATGTTGTCTGATTTAGCATCGAAGCTGAATGGAGAGCCATGTCTTTTTCCATCTTTAAATGATATAGATTAAAATTCTAAGAGAAGAATTTGATTTTCATGTTATGGTCAAGGATTCCTAGCTATGATAATCTAATAACTATCCCTATGACGAGCAATCTCATCTTTCATGAAAGAATCATAATATTTAAATATATTGTCATTTAATCCGTGTTGTCTTGTCAAAGAAAAGCATTACTCAATATGCCTCTGATAAAGTACAATTGGTTGACATATTTACCAAAGTTCTCGATTTTTTTATTTCTCCAATATTTTTAATGATTGAAACTTGATATGTGAGCTTAAATAGACGGGTTGTGTTATTGTAGAATGGTGCTAGGTTTGAAATAGTTACCCCAGGGAACTTATTGTGGGAACGTTTCCTGATGGAGGAGAGTGAGGGATGGGATTTCCCTTTTCTGAGCAAGCAGTAGCAGGAAACTTCCCACTATTGACTATTGCGGGCCTATGTTTGCCATATTTAGGGTTATAATTAGGGTTTTATTTTTGTCGTTCTATAAATGTGTAGCTTAGAACCTGATTTTAGGGACTCTAATTTTATGCTAATGAAGACTTGTTGCTCTATTTTCTACCTAACAGAGTATTGTTCCCAGTGTTCTCATTATCGTTCATGGCGTCCACACAAGCCAATGTCACTATTCGTATGGTGTTTCCGATAGTCTTTCCTCGGAACAATAACCATAATTATTTTTCACATTCCAATCTTGGTCGATTGCTTTTCTCCTCTATAACATATCACCTTTAGATCCAATCCTCAAACATCTTTTAAGAACCATAGAGCCGTGTCATTTGATATTAGAGCCAAATTCTTATCTTGATTTCTAGTAACCCTAAACTTCCAAAAGCTAAAATTTCTACCTCAACGGAAAACCATTCATATGCCATCCATCTAAACCGAAAACCTTGGCCTACCTTAGATCCTTAGCCCTATGTTAGCTGAAATCTAAAGATGATGAGCAAGTCACCATGTCACAAAGGAGAAATCTTTAGAGAGATGTATATGAACTTAGTATGAAAAATATGCAATGAGAAACGATTCAATTATAATTTGGACTCATTGATTTCAAAAGAAAATAGTACGAAGAAGTCACCCACAATAATAACGTAGCCATCCCCACCTAAATGGATATGATGATGGAATTTTTATACCAAAAAGCGTCAAGCGATGAAAAGTTGATTCTGCGTCAGTTCAATATTGAGTATAGGAGGATAGCAGGTGACTTTAGAGTGAATGTTGATTTATCAGATTTGGACAGTCATGTGGATCCCTACAAATATATTGAGACTCCAGATAGTGGAACAAATTTTTGTGTATAAGAACGTTCCACTTAACAGAATGGCGAAACTAGTTGCTATTAAGTTAAAGACGAATGATTCTATATGGTGGGAGAGTTTAAAGGAGCTGTGCCAAGATGAGGGAATATAATCACGACTTGGTCTTAGATGATAGAGATGCAGCGTAAATATCTCCTAGTACATTGCATGCCGCAGTCCATGATGATCCCCTTCTCTAATTGGCGTGGGGTATAATAAAGGCAGGTGTGATTAAGCTGATTGAACATATCCCTAACACTCATTCAATATCTTACTCACTAGAATAAAGTGAAAAAGAGACTTAATCACCTAATTTCGTCCATATGAACACATAAACTAATTGCTCCTTTTTTTTTGCACAGTTCAAATAACGAAATCATTCAAATTAAGCTAACGAAGTTAAAACATTTTGTTAACTAAAATATTTAGCAAAAAATATAAATTTCATGCGTTAACTTAAAATTTCTCTATTTTACATTAGTCTTAAAAAAATATAATCTCAAAAATAATTCTGATCCTAATCAGTCTTAACATTTTCTCTCTCTTTTCTTATAAAAATAGTCATGACAATTTAGTGAGTTTTGAAACTAGCAAGATAAAAATGTCTAATATGTTATTCAAATACTGAAGAACAATTACATTATGTGTGCTATTCACGAATAGACTTAATTATAAAATTAACGCATGTGATCTGTACATTATTATATTAGTGAATACATAAAATTTATTATAAAATATTTGTAATAAGAGATACTAGTGTAGTTACACATATAATTTAAATGTATTACTTTTTTTTACTTGTTTATTTTTTGTTGTCTTGAATTTCATTTTAGATTCAGAATGTGTCATGTACGTTTATTTAAGTTATTGACAATTTTAAACTAAACTCGAAAATATTATCATCAAGTTTAATAGATCCAAGGTGAAACCAAACATTTTTGCTATTAAACTTTATTGAAGACCCTTTTTCTTTATGAGGGTTTCTTTTGTTCCATTGGAAACCTTTTTGGCCTACCTGTGCTAGTATCATAAACATATCATTATCAATCTGTACCTTTATAACATGATATTTCTTAATTTCAATGCATTTTCATAATTTGACATTTCAATAAACTGTTGATTCTTTTTAAAATATGCTAAATAAGTGTATATGCAAATTAGTAACTTATAGATATCAAACTTTCTTTTAACAAGATCACTAACTAATGAAACATTTGTATGATCAAAATTCTTTTAATTGCAAGCTTATATTAATAAAATTTTTGCGTGGTTGTTTACATATGAAAAGTAAGTTGTAAAAATAAATTCTACCATATGAATGTTTTATAATTCATTTATGAGATCAAACTAACCACGCATATAAGTCCATGTGCAAAAGATTTAAAAGAATTTATTTTATGTATTAAAATTTGTAAATCTTATTCACTTGATGAGTTATCCCCTCAAATTGGACTCCTGAAACATCTTTATTTTATAAGCAATCTCAATATTATTTCTTCCCATAAAGTCATAGAAACTTACTATTCCAATTTAAAATTGATTTGTTAATAAAACAAAATAACCTCAATTTTAAATCTAAAATCAATTGTCTTACCGACCCATTCTTCTTCCTTCTCCTCCTCTCCTTCCTTCTTCTTTCTAATTCCATCCGCTTGTCCTTGCTGCTGTCGCCTGGACAGCCGTCCTTTTGAGTCCTGCAGTTCCTCGCATCCCTCGTCACTTCGCTCTCATTCTCCCTCGTTTCCCACCCCCCTAGAATTGCCGCTATCCACTGTTTTCCTCGCTGTCCAGCCTTCATTTTTGCTGCCACCGCCCAGGACAGCCACCAAAATTCTTGTTCTTGGCATGACACCTTTCCCTCCCCTTTGCTGATGCCACACTTTCCTGCCTATCAGCCTCTTTTTGTTAACTTTCCAGGGTTCATACCCTCTCCGATCACCAACACCCCGATATCCACCATTGTTTGAGTTTGTGTTGCTTTTTGCTGCAATTTCTGATTTCCTATGTCTTTAGGTGTAAGTTCCTATTTGAATTACACAATAATATTTGTTTTATTATTTTTTTTTGGTTAACTCTGGTATCAATTTAGGTTTAATAATTTATTTGGGGAATTTTACATTTTCACCTTACCAATAAATTGGGTATTACCATTACTTGCCTGTTGTTTCATATAAGTATTGCATTTATATCACTATTGCTGTTTTCATGGCTTTTAGGTTCAATGAATTATGAGATCCAGTAAAATAATTAAAATGACTATTTCAGTTGCTTTAAGATTTACTTGTGATCCCTGTGAACTTGACTTTTAAAAATTCAGATTTCCTTGCATGCACTAAGCTACTTCATATTATGCAGAGGGATGCTGTCTCAAAAGCCCTATCTTCAGGGAATGTTTTTTTGCTTCATGGTCCTCCTGGAACTGGCAAAACAACAACTATAGTGGAGATAATACTGCAAGAAATTAAACGTGGCTCCAAGATTCTTGCCTGCGCTGCTTCTAATATTGCTGTTGATAACATTGTTGAGCGACTTTTTCCATTCAGGTATTGACAACGTTGAGTACAACATATGTTTTTGGGAAATTTACACATGTAGCACAAAATTCTTATGTATTTACATATCTCACACCTACAACAACAACAACAACAACAACAACAAGCTTTCATCCCACTAATTGGGGTCGGCTACACGAATCATTTTTCTCCATTGCTTCTTATTGAGTGTCATATTTTCATCTAGTTCTAATGAATTAAGATCATTTTTTTATACAATATGCATAGGTCTTTTTAGATCTACATCTGTCTTTTTTAACATAAGTTGGATTTAAAACATCCACTCTTCTTAACGGATCATCAGATGGTCGACATTTAATGCGACTAAACCATCTAAGACGACTCTCTAATCTTGTCAGCCACTGGAGTTACAAGAACCCTATCCCGAATATAATCATTTCGCATTGTCTTTATGTGTCAAGCCCCTCATCTTCGTAAGC
Source organism: Phalaenopsis hybrid cultivar (assembly GCA_002079205.1). Lineage (NCBI taxonomy): Eukaryota > Viridiplantae > Streptophyta > Magnoliopsida > Asparagales > Orchidaceae > Phalaenopsis > Phalaenopsis hybrid cultivar. The sequence continues at coordinate 84,203 of JXCR01146399.1, forward strand.
ATTCTAATCTCAACATCACATAACTTTGTTTTATGCTTCTCTTTTAAAGGCCAACATTCTGCGCCATAGAGCATTGCAGGTCTCATCACCATGTTATAATTTTTTTTCCTTTAGTCCAAGTGGTTCTTTTCCATCACACAATAGACCCGTTGGATTCTTCCACTTCAACCAACCAACTTGAATTCTACTAATAACATCCTCATCTATATTATCATCGCTTTGAACAATAGACCAGAGACATCTAAAGCGTTACAACTTTTAATGATTAGATCTACTCAAACGAAGGCCTTTAGACTCAAATGTAAGCCTCCATAATTCAAGTTTTTTTTTTAAAGTTTTTCTCTCGTCTTATCAACAAGAAGAATATCACCAACAAAAAACATACACCATGGTATATCCTCATGTAAATGTTCGGTAAGAGTATTCATAAATAATGCAAAAAGATTTGGGCTTAAGGCCGATCCTGATATAATCCAACTGAAAAAGGAAAATACTTGGTCAATCCTTCTTCAGTTTTAACACAAGTAATAACTCTAGTATACATATCTTTAATGACTTGAATATAAGTCGTATTAACGCCTCTCCAAAGGACTTCTCTTGGAAACTTATCGTAAGCTTTTTCTAAATCAATAAAAATCATATGTACATTCTTCTTATTCTCTCTATACTCTTCCATCCAACCTCTCAATAAATGTATAGCTTCCATAGTAAACTTGCCCCGACAAATCCAATTTGATTATAAGGAATCTTTGTACTACGTTTTAACCTCTCAATAACTACAGTGCTCGCTCCCGCGTTAGTCTTTTTGGGTTGGGGGCAACTTCCCTCATTCGTCGAAAGTTCTGTGTTCTCTTAGCATAGAGTCAAGTATGCCACGTTGAAGGTAGTATATATATTGTAATCCCCCGATAAATCAATCTTGTATGATGCTTCATTCCAAAGCACATTCTGGTAGAATATATAGTCATTATCTTTTGACACGTCCTAAGCTAACATTGAACATGGATGAGAATCCTCAAGAACCTAAGTCTCGAGCCATTAAATTTGTAATTAGCCTCTACCACTTCTCATACTCATCCGACTGTATCTGATAAACAAGTATGTAAGGTGGATCCAACAATGGGATGAAATCTATGGCGTGTTGGACAACTCTCACTAGCAATCACTCAGGAGAATATCTTCTTCTCTGGTAAGACTTGGATCCCATTGTAATTTTTTTTCCCACCAAGCTTCTAAGGAAATTTTCAAAGCCATTGTTCATCCATCCTGTATGATCCTCCATCGAAGGTGCACTATTGAATTGATTTTAATACCCAAATGACTCTCTATTGTCTTTCAGAAGTGTGTCAAAATCTTCTAATCTTTGACATGTTAGACCTTCTTCAACAGACTCAACTCAGGAGGTAAGCTATATATCTGAAAAATATGAAATTCTCTTACCTGAGATTGCCCTGTGTTTGGCAACTGCTTCTCAAGCTCATGGTCATTTTGGACTTTCAATACCATTGCTATTGTTGCTCCTCTCAATGCCTTCATAAAGGTAGCTTGAGGCACCACAACCTCACAATTTGCATTAACACCCATTGCCTCATATTCGTTATCTTCTAAAAGAGTTACTGTCAACTTAACTAGAATCCTTCTCCTTAGTTCAACTGGAATTGATGGTGTCTTTTTCTCGTCTATTGAAGGTTGAGATCCTTTCTCATCTTCTCCTGGATCACTATTTATTTCCTCTACTGCCCCCTGCTCTGTGAAAGAGATCATTCTTCTTGTTGTACAATTTTGATTTGGTATGCCCAAATCCAAGTCACATCAAGCACTTATTGGTTGGGACGAATTTGGAAAATGCAGATTGGTTCTACAAGTTCTCCACTTTGACCTAGTTCCTCTTCAGGCAGGGTCATGGATGTATCCTTTTGGTTTACTCTAGCTATATGATCTTGGGATTGAACCCTACCTGTAAGATGTGGTGGTCGCCTGACAATGTGTCCTCTTAACTTTTGATGTTGGGGTCTAAACATTTTGTTTGTCGTGAACCGGTAGGTACTGACACTGCATCTCCCGTTTTAACTTAGGCCAAGTAATAATTTTACTCTTCTCTTATCGCTATGGAAGATTTTTCAAGTTATTTTACCACTGAAATGCACTTTTCCTTGCTAGAAACTTGTTTCAACATTCTGTTCAGCGGGACATCTTGATACTCAAATGTCACATTCCGAAGTCTAAAGTCACTCGATGACCTCATCCTAGTTTATATGGTCGTCGAATTATGACAAATCCACTGTTACTTCAAAATCCTGGCTTCAAATATTTTAAGTTAAAAGTGACCCTGCTTCTCAAATCCACGGGTAGAGGTTTTTCATCCCTGGAGTCCACATGATGGAAGTGATTCACTCCATTCCTTCGATCTAGTAAATCACCATAGTGGTTACGGTGACCCGTTCAGATGGTCTCATTTTCTCAATTTCATTGAATCATTGTACCAGCGTCTGACACTTATCTCCTCAGTGACATGATTAGGGTTTAGGTTTGGGAATGTGGAAGAGGGTGTATGTATAGGGATGATACAGGGTGTAAGGATGGTTCCTGTGAAAAAAGGAGGGGATATTTTTTTTTCTTTTGGGGGGGGGGGG
>JXCR01146399.1:107007-148500 GCA_002079205.1 Phalaenopsis hybrid cultivar
TCTATTTTACAAAAAATCTTCCTCGTCTATTGTTTGATAATTTCAAATCCAACTTAAACATGGTGTTCAACCATATTTCAACTTGAGGGAGACTGTTAGAAGTTATATTAGGAAATATTTTATTTCTTAGGAAGTTATGGGGATTATATTTATTTCCTTGGATTAAATTTATTTTCTTTATATTTTAGATTTATTTCCTTGGATTAGATTTATTTTTTTTCATATTTTAGGCTTCCTATTTTATGTCATTTTCTTTATCTCCAAGTAATTATTATGAATTAATTAATTGGAGATATAGAAGTTATATCATTTCTTTCATGTTATTTACTTTTTATTTTCTTTTCTATTATAGGATTCATGTAAGTGTATTTATACCCCACTTTTCATCTCACTAAAATAATTTCGTTGAATTCTAAAATTTAATGGTTAAATTACTAAGTAAGTTTTTTTAAATAATTATAATTTTCATTTTAAAATATTTTGTAAAAATACAATAAGCAGTAAAAAGAGAAAATAAAGAAAATAATTTTTTGTTAACTTTTATTTATTTTTGTTATAATATTCATGAATGGGAGTCACTGTATAAACGCATACAAAAAATATACGCTTAAACATTTTCCAAAACCCAAAAAAATGTAGGCAATCGTTTTAATTTTTATTTTTATTTTTTGTGCACGACTACATTGTATCATGTACCAGTGTCATCTGGGGGTGACTTACTATATGCATGCTTACATCATATTTTATATATTTATTTTATTTAACATTTAAAAATGTGAAATTGCATTTTAAAAGAAGCACTGGAAGCAGTAAAAACATTTGCAATTGCTTTCATAAATAAAAATATCTATTGTAAAATCAAAATTATATTTTTCCACCTGTACAGTCTGTAGTGGATTACCTTTCCCTCAAAATTAACTAATCATTTGATTCACTAATAACAATAATTTTGATTTTATTAGTTCATTTCTTCTTTCATATGAATTCTAACCTAAATACTTAGATATCTTCATTTGCTTTTTATTTAATTAAACAATTATTTATTGTTTCATATGTAAGTTTATAATTCTCTTCTTTACGGTATCTCAATTTAAGTAATTTAGCAACCTCTCATTAATGTTAAACTATGTCAACAATTAGTATATTATAGAATAATGTATCAGAATTAAATAAATTAATGTTCAAATAGTTAATTAGGAGGCTTTCCTAAACTTCTTTTGGCATGCTCGCCTTAAATTTAGTGTTTAGGTTTCTTAAAATTTTAATTTACCAAAAAATTAATTAACTATGAAACTAGCAATTAAATATAAATATTTAGACTTATACTTGTAATTGCTCTTTCATTTTTTTTTATTTCGCTTTTTCCTCAGTTCCCCTAAACAATTTTTAACAAAATTTCATAAATTTAATTGCGGAGTTATAGGAAATTTCTTTCACATTAAGAATTAAATAAAAATCCTTAATTGTGGGTTTTAAATTCCTTGCCTAAAGCCAAACAGACTTCCAAGTCCTTCACTGCCTTGCCTTTCTTTTGCACGTGAAACATATAGATGCTTAGTCGAGCATTTCAAATGCATAGGAAATTACTTTTTCGTGTTGTTCCTTGCACTAGGAGCTTAAGGAGCTTGATTGTAATCCCTGCTAGTCGCATGACAGGGAGAAACTGCTAACAGCTCTCCTTCTTCTTTGCTGATCAGCTAGGACACGACTCCTGCTCCCAGAATTGAAATTGCTCGGTTGAGATTTTTTCCCCTAATGTAGAAATATCTTCTTCAACACTGGAAAGAGCCGCTCATGTGCGAAGCATTTGGTTTTTCTTCCTCCTTGCTATCAGACGACCCACATGCTCGATCTAGCTTAGCACGCACAAAGAAAGACTCCAGTGAACCACTTTAGCTTCTCTCAAGCTCAAAATGTGCGATTTAATCAATTGAACATCTCTCGAGCACTAAAATCGGCTCAAACAATCGTGGCCTTCTCCTTTTTATTGTTAATATTTTTTTTTTCCTTCTCCCTTTCTCGCTTTCTCTTTCTCGTTCTCTCTTTCTCACTCCCTCATTTGCTACTTTTGTACGGTGGATTTGAATGAGATAAAACGAGAATGATACCGGAACTAGTTTAAAAATTAACAGTGACGACCACAACTTTTATGAGCACTGCATTAGGGTTTCAACACGACAAAAATTGGAAGGGAAAACACGACACAACAACAACACTCTCCGACTTGGGCCGGAACAGAAGTTTTGTGGGCGGTGGTGGCTTCGACAAGGTGGTGAAGCGAGGGGAGGGATTGGTGGTTGTATGGTCTATTGGAGAAGGACTTTGGGGGTGGTTTGAGGGATGGAGGGGTGGTGCGGCAGGACAGGTGGCACGACAGCAAGGGAAGAGGTGTCGGTGGGACGACCTAGACAGTCGGAATAGCTATTTGAAAGGGTTGTCGGCTGGATGTGGGGTAGTGGTTAGAGAGGGGAATAACAGGAGCCGTCGTAGGGTTAGAGGTGGCAAGGGCGGTTTGGTGGCTAGATTGAGTTGAACAGCAAACCTGAGGCAGGAGAAAGGGGGCAACTGATTAACAAGAAGGGTTAGGGGTGGTCGACAACTACAGGAGAGAAAGTGGAAAGGGTAGGAAAGAAGACAGTTGAGGATGCAATACCATCTCGGAGCTAGATACAGTCGAGGCACCACCTTTCGTCGGATACAACCCTATCAAGAGAGAAGGAGACTCCAAGGAGAACTCTAAAGTCATCAAACAACACTAACTCTAATTCCAGAAATTAACACTTAAAAAGACTCCAATAGAGAAATAACAGAGAAGGAAGATTCTAATAGGGAAATAACAGAAAATGGAATTGGGAGAAGGGGCTGGCGACATTTTCGCCCCCTTCTAATTGACGCCCCATCTAGTTGGGGCTTGAACCAGAGCTTCTATGGACCAATGTTGTCGGTCCATCTGCGAGTAGTTTCAGCCGGCTGACCTTACAGCCCCACATTAGTCTTCTGGGATTGGAGGAGTTTCAACCTCTTTCATCAAAGCTTTTGGCTCTTCGTCCACAATCCTAACCGCACCTGGATCCCACTAAAGACTGCACCGCTCTCTAGGGCCCCTAAGGGTCCTCTCCATCTTACGAGCAAACATCCTCACATTTGTCCAATCATTTGTGAGTCTGCTACTGAATTGATTTTAGTTTGCGTGTCTCGCCTCTGCTATTGAATACTCCCATAATAATCCATGGTTGGTGTAACCAAATTTGAAATGAGGGTAACCTGAACCTTCCCGCCTAATGGTGGCGCTGGTGGTAAGCTATCGATCGTGACATCCTAAAATGTATGTAATCTCTTTCCTGTGTTTGTAACTGGTGCCTTAGTTTTATCATCTCTCGTAGTANACTGAACCTTCCCGCCTAATGGTGGCGCTGGTGGTAAGCTATCGATCGTAACATCCTAAAATGTATGTAATCTCTTTCCTGTGTTTGTAACTGGTGCCTTAGTTTTATCATCTCTCGTAGTATCTCTTCCCGGGTCATCTCATCAATCTCCGCAAACCTCTGTTAAAGACGATGGAGCTCTCGTAGTATCTCTTCACGGGTGGGCTCGAGCATATTTCTTTTTGGTGGCATAGTTAGGGGTTGGGATTTGTGGTAGTGGAAAGGCTATATGGTGGTAGGCAAGAAATTTTTTGGTTTATGCCAGATGTCAGGAAAGTTTAGAATAAGACTAGGGTTGTGCTAGCTCTAATACCAAATGATACTAGAACTAGTTTAGAAATTAACAGGAGCAAAAAAAAAAAAAAATTATTAGCACTGAATTAGGTTTACAACACGACACAAACTGGAAGGGAAAGCAGGACACAACAACAATACTCTCCGTCTAGGGCTGAAAGAGAAGACCCGAGGACGGTGGTGGCGTCAGCGAGGTGGTAGGGGGAAGGGGAGCCATTGGTGGTTGTATGGTATATTGGAGCACTTAAGGGGTGGTTTAAGGGCTAAAGGAGTGGGGCGGTAGGGCATGTGGCAGGGAAGGAAGGGAAGAGGTGTTGGGTAATGGCGGGACGGCCTGGATAGCCGGAAAAACCATTTGTAAGGGCGTGCTAGATGTGGGGTAGTAGCTATAGAGGGGAACAATAGGAGTTGACTGCAGTGACAAAGGTGGCAAGGGCGGTTTGGCGGCTAGATTGGGTTGGACAACAAACCTTAGGTAGGGGAAAGGGGGTAGTTGATCAACATGAAGGTTTAAGGGTGGTCGGGAGCGGAGCTACAGGAGAGAAGGGAGAAAGGGTGGGAAAGAAGATAGGGGAGGATACAACACCACCTATTGAGTAGGATAAGACCGAAGCATCACCCGTTGTCGGATACATCCCTAGCAATGGAGAAGAAGACCTTAAGGAGAATTCTGACATCAACAAACAATAAAAACTAACCCTAATTTCAGAAAACAACACTTAAAAGGACTCCTACAAGGAAATAATAGAAAAGGAATGCTCAAGTAGGGAAATCACAGAAAAGGAAGGCTCCAATAGGTAAATAACAGAAAAGGCAAGTGATAGATGGGGTTGATGGCATTGCCACCTCGTCCATTTGGGGCCTGGACTGGAGCTTTTATGGACCAGTGCTGCCGTTCCATCTGCCAGCTGGAGTGTCGATCGAATGACACCTGCAAAGCAGGTGTCATGGAGGGTGAATTCTTTTTTTTTAATGATTATGTTAATTTAATTTTTTGAAGATAGTTATTACTACTTCATTCTACTTTCTTTGCAAATAGTTTTTTTATTCTCTGGGACGCTGCAGGGAGGTCTTTTATGTTCTAATGTGTGACTAATCAGCTCATTTACATGTAATCCAATATATGATACCTGCATGACACATATTCTGCATTGGTCAAATAATTCCAAAAAGAATTTCATTTAAGAATTCAAACATCATTTTTTTCCCCATATTCATCATTATCATCATTAACTAATGACAATAACTTCTTGGCCATTTATTTATGTTTGAGTGTTTTTTGGTGTAATATTTGTTATTTTTACCCTTATCATGTTTAAATACCACCTTTTTCCTTGGCCCTTTCAAGCTCAAGTTTAGCTTTTTGTTAGAGTTTCCTTTTTTTTCTCTATTTTATGTTAGTTTTGCCCAAGGATCTCATTCTATTCTGTATTTACTTTGACAGATGTAAAAAGTTAGGTAATTTACAAGCCCGAGTTTTTTAGTTTCGAAAAGGATTACAGAGCACCATTTCTTGTCTTTTTTGGTATAGCTTATGTTGCTCGGTGATTGTAGAATTTACACAAGCTAAACCTGGTCAAACTTACATACATGATCAAAGCCATATATACTACAAAGTTGATTCATCTGCATAAGTATGGGTGAATGTTGTTTTGAATGCTGTAGGATCTTGGTGTAGGCTGCAGCCCATCGCTAATATTTATTTGACTGAAGGCTATTTAAAGGTTAATGCTAAGGATAGCATCTATGCTTTTCTTAACACTCTCCACCACTAAATTTAAGAATTTAAAGCACAAGTTAGCTGCGGATCTTGTTATTTAAAATCCAAATCATGAATACTGTAAAATGTAATCAAATTAAATATAATCATAAATTTAAAATAATAAATATAAAATACTAAAAAAGCAAAATCAAATCAAATCAATTTCTTAAAATTATATAGGATGTTATAAAAATTAACTTATTTACTGAACTCATTAATTAAATTGAGTTAAAAAAATTCAAATTAGTTTATTAAATCATTTAATCAATTAAAATAAAAAACATATTAAAAGTATTTAAAATTAGATTAAGCCTTATAATAAATTCGAAGACTAGATCTGTTAAGATTGAATTGATTAAGGTGATGATCTTAAAACTTCAAAACCAATAAAAACTAATTAAACAAATAAATTAATGCATTAACATCAAAGGAAAAATTGACTTCATTATAGCCGTTATTGGCTAAATATCCCGTTATTTATTTTCCTGGAGGAATATGCTGAAATGTTTGCTTCAAATTAAAATACCCCTTCTGTCTTTGCTGACTACTTATTGAAGTCAACTGTGAATGAAATTGATTTGAAATTAGTTCATTTTGAAACCTTTGTTAAAAATTTCTTTCAAACGTGGATTGAACCTAATTTGAACATAATTTGAGCTAGTTCAAACCAAGTTTAAATGAAAGTTTGAATAATGTTTGTGCAAGACTTGAATAGGCACTGGGCAGTCTTTGAACCTTGTTCAATTAGAGGATTTTAGGGATCAATTTTTGTTTTTGGTTTTTTGTTTTTTATTTTTGAAAACAAAAAATAGGAAACAAATAAAATAATAGTGTTTGCTTATCTGTTTTTTGTTTTATTTCTATTTTTTAATACTTATGTTTTTAAAATACTCAAAATAGAAAAACATGTTTTTGTCTGTTTTTAAAACACCGAAAATAGCGAGTCATGTCGCCGACTGCCGCTCGTTACTCCTGCCCCGTCTGCTGCCATCAGTCGTTGTCTGACGCCTATCGCCGCCCACTGTCCGTCGTCGTCGGTCGTGGCCCTCTGTCATCCCTTCCTCGCCCGCCTTACTCCCTCTCCAGCCCCCGCCCGCCGCCCACCCCCCGCTGCTAGCTGCCTCCCCATCCACAGATGATGCTTCGTATTGGTGGAGCAAGAAAGACGTCGTATACCCCATGAACGACAGAACTTAATATTGGAGCACACATGGACCCAACCATTTTATAAAAAACATAGTTTTTTCTTTAAAAAAAATAAAAATACTCAACCAAATATGTTTATATTTTTTATTTTTAAAAACATTATAAATCACAACAGTACCAAATGCGTTTTCTAAAACCAGAAATCATAAAACAAAATAAAAATAAAAGACTAAAAACAAAAACAAAAACAAAAATAGAAAACTGAAAGTGATCCTAAACGGGCCATTAGGTTTAAAATAAATTATAACATAGCTAACTATAAACTGGATGCAATAATGTGCAACTACAACAATTATAACATAACATGTTATGAATTTGATGCAGTAGTGTGCCATCATAATAAATATGATATAATAAACTATAACTTTGATATAATATGATATAATCATAATATCTATAAAGTAAAAGTCTACGGCTTTTAAAAAATGGAATGTAATCACAATAGCTATATTATAGCATAATTAAATATAATTTGTTTGCATAATTAAATAAAGTGCAATTAGGGATATAAAACATTGCTATTTACAAATCTAGCACCCTATTTTATTTGTCATTAAATTCTCACTCAAATATTAAAATTCACTACATAGCCTAATGACACGAGCTCTTCCGTAATACCATGTCTCGTAGTATTGCGATGNGAATATTAAAATTCACTACATAGCCTAATGACACGAGCTCTTCCGTAATACCATGTCTCGTAGTATTGCGATGCGGGATCGTATTGAGACGGAATACTGTCCCAAGAAGATGGTTATTGAGTGTTGCCTGCCATGTGGGTACATGGGTCCGTAAGACCCGTATTTTCTTTTTTTACACTTTTAATTAGGATTTATTTTAATTATTAATGTGAATATTGTATGTGGAAACTGGTTGAGAGGATTTTAAATTTGTTTGTGTTTTGGAAAATTATATGATTTGATTTATGTTTTAAGGAGTGTTGTATCTCTTCTTTTTGCAAATGGTGTGTTTGTAGTTTGATCAAAAAAAAAGTTGTGGAACCTTGTTGTCTGTACCTCTTCATTTCGTCGTTCGTCTCGCTGTTTTCAATCTGGACAGCTGTTGAACGACTCTTATCCCNGTATGATTTGATTTATGTCTTAAGGAGCGTTGTATCTCTTCTTTTTGCAAATGGTGTGTTTGTAGTTTGATCAAAAAAAAAGATGTGGAACCTTGTCGTCTGTACCTCTTCATTTCGTCGTTCGTCTCGCTGTTTTCAATCTGGACAGCTGTTGAACGACTCTTATCCCTGTCCAAATGTCGCCAAACTCATGTTATATCATTTCCTTGCTATTCCACAACCACATTCCCGCTGGATCTACTTCATGAACACCTTTTAGGAGTCTTAGAACAGTGTCATTTGATATCAGAGCTCGACAAACCTAAATTTTTTAGGGATTTGTCTTTTCTACATCTAAGCTTAAAATTCCCATAATCTAAACATTATATCAACTCAATATNGTTTTTAGGGATTTGTCTTTTCTACATCTAAGCTTAAAATTCCCATAATCTAAACATTATATCAACTCAATATNAAAGAGCGCTTTAGCTCAAATCCTGTATCTATCCCGATGGATAAACACAAGACTTAATGATGAGACTCGATCAAATAAACTAAGAAATATATGACATCAGTTTGGTCTATGAAACCGTTTTATTTGCCGACAAGTTTCCCTATTTAATACGAAGAATTAAATAGGGTTTATTTTAGGCTGGGTTCGGAAAAGCTCCCTATAAGGGCATGCCCCTATAGTTAATTACATCTTAAATGACCGAAGTCACTTAAGAAAACTCTCGATAAAAATCAGGGAATATATCTTCAAAGAGGTCAAAAGGATATGACTTTTTGACGAAATCAGACGAAGAGGTGTGAAAGGGGAAATGCTCGAATCTGGAACATTGTTGAGGAATCCAAATAAAAAGAAACTAGGGGAGGCCACAGATTCGGAGGTGAACTCTGGTGACTTCCGGTCTATCCTATGATTTGACTTCAGTTTTGAGAAGAAATTATTCAGGTGTTTTATCTTGCTAATTTTATTTAATTAGGGCTTATACTTGTGTGTCACGGTCACACAAGTTGCCTAGAAGATATGATGATTTATATCGTATCGGACGACAACCTCGAAACCTAGAACGAGTTAGTGCTTAAACTGCACAATCTGGCTGTGCAAAGGCCTAACAGATAAAGTGATGATTTATGTTGCGCTAAGCAGACTACGTCGAAATCCTATGGCTTGTTGTTTATTTCTAAGGAAAAGTTTAGCTGGGGAAGACATGTTATGCTGTTGAAGATGGTCGTGCTGCCCACCACGCTAGCTTCCAGCTCCCCGACATGACGAGTTTAAGTTTTCTAGGGTGTCCAGTTATAATGTCAAATCAAACGACTCTAATAGTCATCTAAATGTCCTATATAAAAAAAGGGCATGCTTAAAGCTATATAACATAAAATGTGCAGTACAGTACGAACAGTAGGATACATGTAGAACAGTAGCAGGTAGAAATAGGACAAGTATAACATGCTGTACATTAAAAAACAGTAGCAGGTAGAAACAAGACAAGTATAACATGCTGTACAGAAGGAGCAGTAGCAAGTAGAAACAAAAAAAATATAACATGTTGTATAGAAAGAACAGTAGCAGGTGGAAACAAGAAAATGAAGTGCTGTAAAATGTAAAGCAAACTTGTACGCCCGTGAGATCTGTTGTTCCTTAAGTATAGCAAGTCTAAATGCATCACAAAAAAAAACAAAGTCTGGAGGAAACGTCGTCTAGGAAATCCGAAGAAGAGTGTAACAGCGACTCATGACAGAAAATTCGAGAAAATCAACGAGGAAAAACTCAAGTAAAAGAAAAGAAAAGGAACCCACAAAAATCTTGGAGAAATCCCGAAAGAAAGGAAAAAGTAACACGAGTGCCCCGTCCCAAAGTCTGATAAAATAAAAAAAAGTTCGGGTGAGGGGGACTGCAAGCACTCGTATGAGGCTAGGCTCAGATATATATTTATACTCGAGGTCCACGAGGGCTACTCGGTCACCCGAATGTATAGAACCTGCCACTCGTCTAGAAGTGTGTCTTGAACTTCATTTAGGGGCTACTTCCCTGGTTAAACAGGTATTCGTCAGGTGGACAAACAATTTTAAAATGTATTTTTTAAAAAATTTATGCAAAGAAGAGTTGTCAATTTTTGTTTCGTAGAAAAGTATGTTTTTACTTGAATCTTGATGTATTTTATCAAAACTTTTTTTTCTTTTTTTTATAGAAATTTTCGTTGTCCACGAGTCGATTACTGTCGGGCGTGAAACTGCTAACGACCTGAGGAGGTTCTAGCCAACTCCCGTTAGACTTATGTCGGTGAAGGATACAGTTATCTTATTATTCATCAAATACCTGGATCTTGATGTTATAGGATAAGACATCTTTTTGTTCTATCTTCGGTGTGTCTTTATCATCACCACCGTACTCCCCAAAACGACTACTTGCGACCTTGCTTTATGATTTCACGCATAACAAAAGACTATACGTGAACACTTATGCATCAGACATAAGTATCAAAAATCGAACCAAGAAGCAAAGAAAAAAAAGAACAAAAATGGGGTGAGAGAGAGGAGACACTGATCCATCTAAAACACCGAAAAGGAGATAAATCTGTCCTCAAAACTCCTATCGAAAAGACCTGAAAAAGTAGGGCTCAAGGTCTTTCCTAACAAACATAAAGGGCCACTTTGCGTTGATTTTCTCGAACCCCAAAGACGTCTTTTATGAAATTAATTTGTCTCAACCAAATACTTTTCCAATATAAGATTTAAAATCTCCCAAAATTCAAAAAGGAAATGATCTCAGGGAAATCACCACTAATATTTCCAAACTCATGCAAAAAACCAGAGTCCTCCAACTTTCAATTAATAGATAGCCTTATACGTCGAATGAGCATGAAATCTTTTCACAAAACCAAATAAATGCTCACGGCCGGGGTCAATAGAATAGAGGAAACAACAGCTAGGGCCCTCGGCCAAAGCAACCCACAAGGGAGGTAATCACTAAGGCTCACGGCTTAAGGTAGCAAGGGACAGCTGCTAAGGCCTATGGCAAAGGCAACTCAAGGAACGACAAGTGAGGCTCACAGCTAAGGCAAACCCAAGACCAAAAGAAGCTCACGGCTAAGGCAAACCCAAGGAACAACAAGTGAGGCTCACGGCTAAGGTAAACCCAAATCAATTCCCTACAAGTTTTGATATACATAGGAGAGTTCAAAACATCACCAATCTCTCAAAGTAACAAGTTTGATCCATCTACAATCATTCAAATGATTCAAACTCAACAAGAGACCAAAGCCAGCAAAACCACCTCTTGGGTAAGGGCCAAACAAAGCAAACTGAGCCCCCAACTAGTGCAAACCGAGCCACAACTGGGATTCAAACTCAGATTACAAAAAAAGAGTAAAAAAAAAAATCTTCATGCCCTCAAGACATCAAAATATAGAAATAACATATGTTTTAAACAAGAACAGCCGTGGAGTTCCTCCAAATCAAAATAAGTTCCTTCACCATATGTATATTTTGACCAAACACCCGCAAGATGTCAAAACCGAGCCAAGCAGGGGCCAAAAAACCGAGCCCAACATAGATTAAAATCCAAGCTTCAATAGAAATTAAATTTCTAGCCATTTCAAGATAAAACCAAGCCTTTAAACCAAGCCAAAACCGAGCCCAACATGGCTAAAACATGACCCAAGCATTGGTATAAATCCAGGCTTTAACAGAAATTAAAATTCCAGCCACCCTAACGTGAAACCGAGCCATCCAAAGCCAAGGAAAAACCTGCATGTTTAAGTATTCCAAGCATGAAACAATTCCAACAGATATTTGAACAGGGGAGATGTCTCACAAGGAGCTAAACCAAGCCCTCAAAACAATTTACAGAGCTTTCCAAATTAAATAAGTTTTCTCATGGCATGCATTTAGAGTAAGGGAAAGTTGCAGGAGCTAAACCGAGCCCTTATATATGTATAAAAAGTAAAGTGAACTCTCTAGCATTCATGAAAGGCCATATAAACTCTCCAGTATCTCATGCTAAATGAAAATAGATGAATAGCTTCATAATACATATTCTAACATGCTTGCAAGAGGAACAAAATTATTCCAAAGCCATGTTTCAACCTTCCTATTCACAGTAATAGGAATATGCCACGATTTCATCTCAAGCAAATAGAGCACAGAAAAAAAAAAACGCTTGTGTCATGCTATATTTCCACCATTCTAAGCAAGTCATCAACTCTAAATCCTAAAACATGCTCACATTTTTATCCTTCACATGCGAATATCTCAAAAAACATGAAAATGAATTAAACTAACTTGTTGTACCATCCAACAGAGCCATGCTCAGTGGCTCGGCAGAGAGGCTCGGAAGAGAGAAAACCGAAAGGAAGCAAGACACAAAAAAAAGGGGGGGGGGAAGAAGAGATACCTCCCTAATGCAAATGTAAAACTCCCACAGAAATCTTCCTTCTAAAATCCTCCAAAAGCAAAGTTATCTACTTCCCCTCTCCTTAGGAAATTTTCAACAACCCCAAAAGAAACTTTGTTTATAGGCAGAGAAGAGAGGGGAAGAGGAAGAAGATCACCCAACCCACACTCGGTACTCGAATCGGGTCAAAGAAGAAAAGGACGCGTTCTCTGCTCACAGAAGGCGAAGCAACCGAAATATCCAGGAACAAGTGGCGAGTCGGGTGGCAGCAAGAGAAGCATCGGGAGGAAGAGAAAGTTGCTATTCGAGTGTTCCAGAGAGGCAGCTTCCTCAGAGTCAAACTACAAAGAAAAGGTAAATCGTAGCTCGAGGAGGCTGGCGCGGCTTCGGGAAGGATGGCAGCAGGCAGGAAGTGTCGGGCAAGGACGAGTGAGAACTCAACTCTCCCTCGCGTAGAGGAGAATGACTCGATCGGCTCGAGACCGAGAAAGGGAAAAGCCAGGCACGCGAACGGGAGAGGGGAAAAAGCAGAGGAGTCGACCCNAATCCCATGCAATTTATTCGCGCGCAGTGCCTTAGCAAAATGGGTGTCCTCCGTAGGCAAAATCGACATTCCAGACTCGTCAGTGCAGTCTGTTTTGTCATCTGGGGTCGCTCGGATGACATCGTCGACAATCGGGTCAAAGACACGTCAAAATTCAAATCTCATTACATTTCAACCTGCGATCGATCTTCTCAAAAGTTTATTCGAGTTTTCGACAGGTAACGGTGCAAGCAATGCGAATTGTGGCGATCGGACGTGTCAACTCTCCGAATTGCGAAGTTTGTGCGCGCGGGAGTGCGAATTGTGCAAAAGGTCACTCTAAGGCTCATAATGTCCTATAGGAATTCCTTTTGGGTTTCCTCATGTTGGTTTCATCCTTCTAAGTGCTAGAAGTCGATATCACACACGCGAAACTCCAAAAGGGTACAGAAGTAGTTTGAATTTCTAAAATGAGGCGGGTCCCATTTCTAAGGTTATAAGATAGTCAAAGGGAGATCCCTAAGGCTAGATCCTAAACCCTAAGAGAAAGACTAGACCTCACTAAAAATGAGGTCAACATCTATATAAGGACATGAGGGGTTAAAATATGGTGTTTTTGTCTTCTGAATGAAAATTAGAGCTATTTGGTTAAATGCCCTTATAGTTCTGTTTTTTATAGTTTCATTACTTTGCTAACTAGGACAGAAGATTAACATGTTTTGTTTCTTTGCTAATAAGGACCGTAGATTAACATATTTTGTAAACAAGGGAAACTAAACATGATTTGATTTTGTTAATACCTTTGCCGTACTTCTTGGGGTTGCCATGAATTTTTAGTAGTACCATTAGGATTTATTATGAACTGGTTATGACATTATACTAGCTTTGATAACAAACTCTAGCAGTACACTACGACTAATATTTCTGGATAAACTTAGTCCTTTTATTAGAGCCTTCTTTAAACATAAATTTTTTATTAGATAAAGACAAGTGGCAGTTACAATAAAATTGCTAGATTTTATTGTAAAAATGCAATTAAAGTTAACCATATGACAAAGTAGAAAATAACTGTTAGATAGAACAGGAAATTTATGATAAGATTTCATTTATCTCTTTGCTCATGGTTTAATGAATATTGGAGAGTGGCGATGTTTTCTTCATTTCCACATCTTCTGGAAAGTTTATTGTAAAATCAACGAATTGAGTTTTGATACGAGAATATTATCGCTTGAAGCAGAAAGCTGCTCGGACTTAGTTTCGTCAACTTCTTTGATGCCAGAGTTAACCCAAATCATAATAGAAATCTAAATTATTTTTGCTGAAACAAAGTCCAGGATAGATTTGGTAACAAATTCTAGCAGTGCACTACGACTAATATTTCAGGATAAATTAAATTTGTTTTATTAGAGCCTTTTTTAAGCATAAGTTTTTATTAGATAAAGACAAGTAGCAGTTGCAATTAAATTGCTAGATTTTAATATTAAAAGACAATTAAAGATAACCTTTTAGAACAGGAAATTTATGATAAACTTTCATTTGTCTTTTTGCTCATAGCTTAATGAATATTGGAGAGTGACGGTGTTTTTCTTCATTTCCACATCTTCTTGGAAGTATAATGTAAAACCAACGAATTTAGTTTTGATAAGAGGATATTATTACTATTATAATTCCCAACCAGTACTTTTTGGGGTGACTCCCTAACATTCAGAAAAAAAATTACATTTAAAAAAACTAAAAATGGTAAAACATTTGCAATTAATTTCATAAATAAATAGAACTCTTGTAAAGTAAAAGTATATTTACCCACCCGTTTAATATAGTTTGAAGTCCGCTGTTGTTTTTCCTCAGGTGAAATTGGGTCTGGGTACGCCTAGAATAACAAGTTAGACTTAAGGTCTATTCTGGACAATTTTCTGACTACTCTGCTTTTCTGACCACCACTGTAGTTCTGTTTGGGAACTGTTTTTTTTTTATGATTTTTAGAAATTTTGATGGTAGAAAACGGTTTTTCTAAACCAAATTTGTTAAAGTGTAGCGGCTATCAGAAAGTTACGGTCTAATTTTTAAAAATTAAAACAAATTTGTAATAGTCACCGCAATTTTTTGAACAACTTTTTTCTGCATCTGCTTCTTCAAACCGTTGCAGCTGCTCTAAAAAAGACTCTTATTTAACTCTTATTAATTTCTAATCTCTTTCATAATAATTTCTAAATTTACTATTTTTATTTTTATTCATTTATGATTTATTTATTCAATTAGCTATTTATTTAAGTATATAATCGTTTACACGTATATGTGAATATTCAAATTATTGTTTTTTTTTGACAAATTAAGCAATTTAACCATATTTAAATTAATTTTTCACTTTTTTCAATTTTGTCCTAGCTTAATATTAACTAATCAGAACAAATGGCTTGTATTTTTAAAAGATGTCGTAGTCAACTTCTTAAACAAAGTTTAACTAATTTTAATTCAGTTGAAGTAGGGTTTATGAAATTTTTCTTAATTAAGTGCTCAATTTTCTTTAGCAAATTGGAAAAAATATTATAATGCAACAACAACAACAAGAACATTAACAAAGTCTTAATCTCACTACTTGGGGTCGGTTACTTGAATCCTTTTTCTCCATTGCATCCTATTTAGTGTCATATTTTCATTTAGTTCTAATAAATTTTCACCATTGCGTCCTATTTAGTGTCATATTTTCATTTAGTTCTAGTAAATTAAGATCATTTTTAATATTGCATCCTATTTAGTGTCATATTTTCATTTAGTTCTAATAAATTAAGATCATTTTTAATAGCGTCCTATTTAGTGTCATATTTTCATTTAGTTCTAGTAAATTAAGATCATTTTTAATACAATGAGTCCTATTTAGTGTCATATTTTCATTTAATTCTAGTAAATTAAGATCATTTTTAATACAATATCTATTTAGTGTCATATTTTCATTTAGTTCTAATAAATTAAGATCATTTTTTATACAATAAGATTTTTCTCCATTGAGTCATGTTTAGTGTCATATTTTCATTTAGTTCTAATAAATTAAGATCATTTTTTATACAATAAGCCTGTCCTATTTAGTGCCATATTTTCATTTAGTTCTAGTAAATTAAGATCATTTTTTATACAATAAGCCCATGTCTCCTATGTTCTACATTTGCCTTTCTTAACATAAGTCGAATCTAAAACATCTACACTCTTAATCAGATCATCAGTTGGTCGACGCTTAATATGACCAAACCATTTAAGACAACTTTCTGTAATTTTGTCCGTCACAGGACCTACTCCAACCCTATCATAGATATATTCATTTCACATTTTTTCTCTAAGTGTAAAGTCACTCATCCACCTAATCATTCTCATCTCGGCAACACTTAATTTAGTATTATGCTTCTCCTTTAAAGGCTATCATTCAGTGCCATAGAGCATTGCAGGTTTCACCACCGTCTTATAAAATTTACCTTTCAGTCTAAGCGGTACTTTTCTATCACACAAAAGGTCTGAGCATTCTTGCACTTCAACCAACCAACTGTAAATCTACTATTAACATCCCCATCTATATCACCATCACTTTGAACAACAAACCCGAGATATCTAAATCGTTCACACCTTTTAATAATTTGATCACACAAAGTTACACTTCTGTCACTAGAGCTACTACTACTAAAATTACATTCCATCTATTCAGTTTTAGTTCTATTCTATTGAAGGCCTTTAGACTCCAATGAAGACCGTCATAATTCAAGTTTTTCCTGGGCTTTTTCTCTCGTATTATCCTTAAGAAGAATATCATCAGCAAAAAACATACATTAAGGTACATCCTTTTGTAAATGTCCAATAAGGCCATCCATAACTAAAGCAAAAAGATATGGGCTTAAAGTCGATCTCTGATGTAATCCAACAAAAATAGGAAAATATTTGATCATCCTCCTTCAGTTCGAACACAAGTAACAACTCTAGTATACATATCTTTAATTACTTGAATATAAGTCATATCAACACCTTTCTTCTCAAGAACTCTCCAAAGGATATCTCTTGGAACCTTATCGTAAGCTTTTTTTAAATCAATAAAAATCAATTGTAGATTCTCCTTATTATCTTTGAACTTCTCCATCAAACTTCTGAATAAATGTATAGCCTCCATAGTAAACCTGCCTGACATATATCCAAATTGATTATGAGAAATCTTTATAATACATCTTAATCTATGTTCACTTACCTTCTCCCATAATTTTAAAGTATGACACAACAACTTTATTCCTTTATAATTTGCTCACTCTTGTGCGTCCCCTTTATTCTTAAAAATGGTGACCAAAATACTCTTCCTCCACTCCTCAGACATCTTTTTAGTTTTGAAAATAATATTAAAGAGTTTAGTAAGCCAAGAAAACTCTTAAATCTCCTAAACATTTCCATACTTAAATTGGAATATCATCAGGTCCTACAAACTTTCTACATTTTGTTTTCTTTAAAGCCTCTTCAACTTCCTTTTTACTAATGTGACGGTAAAAATGAAATATTTTATTTTTATTAACTATATTAAGATCACTAATGTTGAACGTATTTTTCAGGAATTTCATTAAAAATTTATCAAAATAACTCACCCACCTATGTTGAATATTTTTTCAACACATACAAAATCTCCAAGATCATGTAGGAAGGTGCGAAAAAATGGGATCGTGTGGAGGCACACTTGCGCGGAAGTGCTTAGCAATGGGAGGCGTGAGGTGAAGTTCACAGGCAGTGTACTAGCGCTCATGATGATAAGAGAACCAAACATATCTGCTGGCTGTGAGGGCATTTGCTTACATTAGATTGGCGTCACTTTGCCTCCTAGGATTTGACAATGCAAATGAAGGTGAGTCGTACTACTAGTTTCATTAAACCCTGACATAATGTTATGTTTAGGTGTCCTTATTTTTAAAATATGGTATTGTCTTTAGTTAAAATACTTTACACTAATGCGCTTTTTCTCATAATAGACTAGACTACAAGGAGCTTTACTTAAATATCTTTTAAAATTATGGCATTGATTCATGTGTCACTGGGTCATTTGTCCACTTTGTTTTGCTTTATTGACGCGTGGATCTTGTAGATGGCTTTCTGCTGTTTTATATTAGCATTATTAAAGAATTGTGCACGCTACATGATCCAGCAACTACACTTTTTTTGCTTTTATGTTGGTTAAGTTGGCTTGTGGCATGCTTGACACGTTATAACATCATTAGTACGAATGTCTATCACCGGTCTTCACTTTAAAGAAGAGAGCTATGTACTGTTGTGTCTCTTCAGTCATTACTTTGAAGAAGATAGGATTCTTATTATAGGAAATCATTAACACTTAATTTATTTGACATTAACTAGGCTTTATTGCCTGTAATTTTTAGCTAGGGAAAGAGGTCTAAATTACAGCCATCTCAAATTTTAAATTTATTGGACTACATATAAGACTTATACAAAACAATTAAATTCTATTTGGCATGATTAAATATTGTATGCATAAAATGTTAATCTGCTTTTTATTAATTTTCTTACTGTATCAATTCTTCCTTATTTTTAATCATATATATCTATGTCATTTGCAGGTTCTAAGAGGGGATAACAATACCCTGGCAAAGGACATTCGCAAGGAAATGAAGGTAATTTTAATTCCATTATTTTTTTTAGCATTTCTAGGAGACGACACTCTGCTTTGTTTTGTTTGTGATGCCAAATATTTTGCTGCAACTAGCAGCGGGGACTAAAATTTTTTTTATTAGAGGCACATGAACTAATTTAAATATTTGCAGACGCACCAATAGATTTTTTGACTGTTAAAACATCAAATGACCAAGGCTTGTTAATACGTACAGATTATATATAAAGGCATTAAAAATTTAGGGTGCCTTATGCTTTATTGGTGAGTGGTCATCAACGTGTTGGAATCCTGCGATGGTTTAAATTTATCTGCGTGTCTTTTATACCAGATATCTGTGGGTCTGAGATTTTCTGTCATTGAAAATTTTTATACATACCACTTAATTCCTATGCATTTACATACCCCCCTTGACTATGCATAAAAGGGTGTATTTCACTTTTTAATGTTTAAAAGTGGTATTTTTGATGTGATATGAAATATTTGGGTGTTATAAATGTAAAAAGTAAAGCTTAGGTGTTAGCTATGTAATTACATATAATTGAGCGGTATGTATGTAAATGCCCTTTCATCTTAATGGGATTCTGTTGTCAGGTTTTGAATGAGAAGATGCTGAAGTCCAAGGACAGGAATTTGAGGAGGGATATCAGGAAAGAGCTGAGGACACTTTCTAAAGAAGAGAGAAGAAGACAACAGTTAGCAGTCACAGATGTTATAAAAAATGCAGACGTTGTTCTAACAACATTAACCGGTGCTGCTTCTCACCAATTGGATAAAATTATGTTTGATTTAGTTGTAATTGACGAAGCTGCTCAGGCCCTTGAGGCAGCATGCTGGGTTGCTTTGTTAAAGGTTTGTTTTGCTAGCATCCATGTATGGTAGAGTTTTTAAACTCATAAAATTACCACATTCACCTTCAGCCGTTTTTACTATTTAGTTTAGAGGCTTGCAATGTAGACTTGAGCACCTTAGGGTATTTTTTATTAAAATTGATAATGGTTGTTCGGAGGAGAGCCAGCACTTGTATAGAGGGGCAAATCATTTATGCTTTGTTTATGAATGTCCTTTTCTCTTGATGGCCGGGATGAAGTTCTAAGATGGTACAATCATCTTTTGGTTTAGAGCTGACAACTTGTCACTATCCTCACAGAGAAAAGTAGATATAATCAATGATGTTTGAGCCAGAAGAAATATATTAATAACTACCACTTAAATGAATATTAATAGAAATGCTAATAAAGGTGGATGGATTGGGGTCCATAAATTTCTTACTCTGCTTGTGAGAAAGCTTGGACTAAAACCAAACAAGGCATATTTGAATTAACATTAGCGGTTGAACAATTAAAGCCAAACCCATTATTATTGAACTCGTTGGTAGGCAAACCAGATTCAAGTAGCATTTAGATTTTCAGAATTCAACTGAATTAGTTTATTGATATGAAAGGAGGGTATAAATACTCTTACATGAATTCTAGAATAGGAAAAACAAAAAAAATGAAATAATATGAAAGGAAAGATGTAACACCCATATCTTCAATTAATTAATTCATAATAATTTCTTGGAGATAAATGAAACGACACAACATAGGAAAGCCTAAAATAAGAAAGGAAATAAATTTAAAATAGGAAAAGTAAATCCAATCCAGGGAAATAAATCTAATCCTCATAATTTTTAACAAGAATAAATTATTTCTTAATAAACTTCTAACACCCCCTCAAGTAGAAATATTGTTGACAACCATGCTCAACTTGGATTTGAAAATATGAAACAATGGGCGAGGAAGATTCTTTGTGAGGTAGAACTTGAATGAAATTCTCTCGTACTTGGTAGTCAACCCCGAATGCATTTAGGGAGATTTTTAGGTGATTGCGATTGCATTTGATTGCAATTTCTGCAGTGTGTATAGATAAGAAGAAGGCTTCTAGAGATAATGTTGCAGGAATGTTTGCAGGGATGTAAAGAACTCACAGGAAAAGCTGCAGGGCATGGTCTATAAGGAAAAAAATTCTGGAGGAGGGCCTACTGCAAGAAAAAACTACAGATGTAGGACTGCTGCAGGAAAAAATTCTGGAGGAGGGTTTGCTGTAGGAGAAGTCTCTGGAGGAGGGCCTGTTGCAGGTAAAAAACTTCGGATGTAGGGCTGCGACGGGAAAATATTTTGGAGAAGGGTCTGCTGCATAAATAGCTCGGTAAGAGTGCTCTAGAAGAGGGCTTGCTGCAGGAAAAAAAGAAAAAAAACACCTGATAGTAATTGTCCTTCCCGAGTTTCCAAGCTCGCACCACTGCTTGTTGAGATGTGGCTTATCTTAACAACAAGCCTGACTTTCTCCACGACAGCAACGTTGTTGCCACTAATGATGATGGTTTTGACACCTTCTTCTCTAAGCTCGACGAATTTCTGGGCAATGGCATTTATTCCAAAAGAGAACTTCTCAAACTTAAAGACACCCATGGGCCATTCCAAATAATAGTGTTAGCACTGTCAAGAGTTGCCTTGAATGTCTCAAGAGAATCTGGTTCAATGTCAAGGCCCATCCAACCATTAGGGATGACAAATGCTAGCACAACCTTGTTGTCGGCATCAGCTGCAAACTTGTCTGCCACAATGAAATTATAGGGTAATAGGAGTTTCATTCCTTTTCAGCTAGACCAATTTTGTCTCCCTCAACAAGAGGGAACCAACACCATGCCCTTTTGTCTTGTAGAATGTGAAAATCATTCCTCCAAGAAGAAGAATATCAACTTTCTCTAAGAGAACATTTGAACCACCAACAATGGTAGCAAATGGCCGCTTCGGCTTCACAGCAGCCCCGACAATGTAGTCAAGTTTCTTCTACATGAGTAAGCCAACAACACTAAGTTTCAAGTATTTTGTAACACCCTCTATTGAAACACGAGCTCTGTGAGCAGTACAAAGGCATCATTAACATATCAACAAGTTTCTTTGCAAACTCTATTCTTCTCTTCTTCCTTATAGAATTTCACATTCTCGAGGAGGACTTCATCGCCATCTGGTAATGCAACAACCATGGTCTCCACTTCCTCGCCAATGGAATCATTGGCCATCTCAACGTCAACTCCAAGTAGTTCTGATATTCTAGGCACGATAGGCTTCAAGCTATATTTCAGAGTGACACCTTTAGGGAGGCCCAGATGACTGCAGAGAATGATCTTGGCTTCGTGCTCCCTAAAGTAATTGATAGTGGGAATGGCAGTCCTAGACCTGGTATCGTCGGTGATCTTGAGCTTTTCATTGAGAGTAACGTTCAGTTTTCCCCTAACGAACACCCAATTTCCCTTCAGATCTGTGTCTTTCGGATTGCTAACACTCCTCTTCATTGTCATTCTTAACTCTCTAGAACACGGATCCGACTGGAAGAACGTAGAGAAATCAACCAAGGCTTGGAATGTAGGAATTTCAATGCCGACAGGAAGGACATCCTGATCCAGCTGAAAGATTGTAGGATGATGCATCTCCATTAAGGAAGCTTGCAGGAGTTTGCGGCTTGTAGGAAGTTTTCCAGCTGATAGAGAGGATTTATGGCTGCTTGAGGGAATTTCGGTGGTAGGAAAGGCTGCAAGAGGAAATTCTGGCGATGGGGCCTGTAGTGGAGACGAAGTTCCCGACAAAAAAAATTAAAAAGGAGGAGGCAGAGCAAGGGCCAGCAGCACGACAAAGATTGTCAGATCTACAGGGAATAGGAAGTTTCTGGCGGTAACAAACTCTAGGGTTTGTTTCAAGACTCTGCTACCATGTAGAGTTTTAGAATTCAATAGAATTAGTTTATTGATATGAAAAGGGGGTTTGGGTATAAATACCCTTACATGAATTTGGAATAGGAAAGAAAAAAAAGGAAATAACATAAAAGAAAAGATATAACTCCTATATCTCTAATTAATTAATTTATAATAATTACTTGGAGAGAAAAGAAACGACATAAAATAGGAAAACTTAGGAAAGGAAATAAATCTAATCCAAGGAAATAAATCTAAAATAAGAAAGGAAATAAATCCAATCCTAGGAAATAAACCTAATACTCATAACTTTTAATAAGAATAAATTAATTTCTAATATAACTTTTAACTTAGCATATTAACATTCACCTTATTACAATGGGGAAATATCAGAAGACCAAAGGGGTTTTGTTAAAAGCTCTCCTTTGTCCAAGGTGTGTCACAAAATAGCCAATGCTTGAATCAAAATTAAAAATTAACTAGTAAATTATCCAAAAGCATCTCTCGTTTAAGAATATCATTTTGTTCTGAAATTAAAATTTCCTTAGAAAAACTTGATATAATATGCATTTACACCAAAAATTTGGCCATTGATGGCCTCATAAACTAAGTAGTGCTGGCATCTATTGTAAGGGGATGACCAAAAACAAATGCAAATGAAAAATAGTAGATGATCCATTACATGTACTGGAAAATTAAGAAATACAGTCAGCATCATCGAGATAGTAGATTCTATCATATGATCGAACTTTTGGTTTAAAACTAATATGAGAAGATCTTCATATAGTTATAATCATTTTCAACTCTAGTGAACCAGTGTTTGCCATCAAAAAAGCCAAACGAAAGTGAACATACTTCAAACCAACAAATAACTATTTTATACCTTCCAAGTTTGGATGACCAAAAGCAAATTTATCTACTATTGCCTAATTAAATTTATTTTCATAGATTGACTCTCATCTCTAGAAGAAAAAAAAAAGGATAAAAGATCCGCTGATTTTGTAGCAGTATGAGCGGAGAAAAGGGCTTTAGGAACCATCTGGAAATTACCCAATTGTATCAAAGAGTTGGGATCCTGAGGCGAGGAAACCAATTTTCCACCAGCTACTTGAGCAGAAATCCGATTAAGATGATCAACCATCACCATTCTCTAAAATGCTGCCAAAAAAGGGCATTCTAGTGTTGGATCGAGAACATATACCTTAGAGTGCCAGCTCCAATGGGAGAGAAGAAATTCTTAACTTGTGATTTGGTGTTTGCACTATCATTCTCAAGCTATGGTGATTAGGTGTTCCTTCGCTGCTGGTCCTTAGCCACAAAGCCTAATCCGCATAGCCTTCTTCAGTCTATATCTCCACACATCTACTAAGTATATGTTTCACCTTAATTTGTTTGTTGAGGATTATGAAGCATAAAACTCTCGGAGAATACCATGCAGGGTCAGAGACTCAGGAAGGCGAGGCATCACAAATACTTTATTAAAAAATGGAAATAAACATTTATATGGCTTTTGGCTTTAACTTTTTTTTAATTTTAAAATTGTTTAGACCTTTTTTGATGTCCCCAAACATATCACAGCTTGTTATTTTTACTTGTATGTAACTTAGTGTTCTTACTAGCCATTATTCAAATTCAGTTGATTTATTTTTTCTCCGGCGTTAACTTTTTGCTTCCTTTATGTTGAGGTTTTGTGCTTGGTATAAATGACATCAGTACTGCAAGAATTTAAAAATTTATCTATGCAGCCTTTACTCTACATTGCTGAGAGGCTTCATGCTTGATTTAATGACCTTTTATTTATTTGTTTGTTCTTTTGTGTTAGCTTGTGTTTAATATGTATGCAACTAGTTTGAGCTAAATATTGATGTTTGAAAAATCACTTTCTTAGGTGGTTGAAGTGTTTCATGTTGATGATTTTTTATAGCCATAATCTATTGAATCCTCTTTTTTTTTTTCGTTTTGTTTTGTTTTATGAGTACATTTTTATGAATAAACCTTGTCTAAAAGTAGAAGGCCAATTTATACTTGATAAAAATATTTTACGTTCAGCAGGTTGGCTTAAATTCTTTTTTATCTTTCATTGAAAATATTTTAATATGGGCACTCTTCTTACTATTTTGTGCCTAGATCATGCTTTCAGTTCATTTAGTCCTCAGAAGGTTGGCATATGTTTTGCATGAGAAATTGAAGTATCATCATTTTCATAGTACTGAATGGCTTCTTGTTTTATTTTTCAAATTCTTCTAATCAAAGACTCAAGCAGTGATCCGTCTGAGCATGTTATGTCATTTACAGGGATCTAAGTGTATACTTGCTGGAGACCATCTCCAGCTCCCCCCTACAATCCAAAGTACTGAAGCTGAGAAGATGGGCTTAGGAAGAACCCTATTTGAACGATTAGCTGACCTGTATGGAGGGGAGGTTATGTCTATGCTTACAGTTCAGTACAGAATGCACGAACTTATAATGAGCTGGTCATCTGGTGAATTCTATGGTGGTAAGGTGATGATCGATTCAATAAATTGATGGAAATACTCAATAACTCTTGTTTTTTCTTTGAAGTTTGAGCTTCTATCTGTTGTTTCAAGTTTGCTTTAGAATTCTCTTTTATTCCTTGCAGATACAAGCCCATTCATCTGTTGCTGAGCATAGGCTTTGGGATCTTGAAAATGTGGAGAGGTCATCTTCAACGGAACCAACTCTTATAATTGTGGACACGGCAGGGTTAGTTTTTCTACTTTGCTCACAAGCCATCCTGATAGCTTGGAATATCAAGGCGGGAACGAGCAGTCGGATGGAGAGAATTAACTATCTAGATATTTTCATTTCATAATTAAATCTAATCCAAAAAACAAAGGAAACGTTCTATTTCTTAAAACTTTAATTTACAAACAGTTCATGCAGATTTTAAATTTTGTTTCAACTGATAAAATTTAAAAATTGAATTGTAATATCTATCAGTTTGATCTCCTTGGTGTCCGTGCACATACTTTATAGGATTCATCTTATTTTATAATAGGTTTTCCTGAAAATAATAAAAGCTTAAGGTTTTTAGTTAATGTTAGAAATTATATTAGAAAATAATTAGTTCCAGTTAGAAGCTATGGGAATTAAATTTATTTCTTTGGATTTGATTTTTTCCTTTCTTATTTTAGATTTATTTCCTTAGATTGGATACTTTAGGCTTTCTTATTTTATGTTATTTCTTTTATCTCCAAGTAATTATTATGAATTGATTAATTGGAGATATATGTGTTATATTTTTCCTTTCATGTTATGTTATTTTTCTTATCTTTCTTATTCTAGGATTCAACTAAGTATATTTATACCCTCATTTCATATCAATAAAGTAATTCCGCTGAATTCAGAAAATCAATATGGTATCAGAGTCTTGAAACAAACCCTAAAGTCTTCTACAACTGGAAACTTTCTATTCCCTGCACCTGGCGATATTTATTGTGGGGCACGCCCTTCTTCCACCTCCTCTTTTTAGTTCTTCTGCTAGAAACTTCCTCTCCTTACATATCTTAGTTGTCGGAAACTTCCTCTCCTTATGGGCTTCCTTCTTGCTGGAACTAGCCGCGGAAACCCTCTCCCTGCAGGCCCTAGACACAGGAAATTTCCTTCTTCTTTGCAATTTTTTTCAGTCGGTGGTCTCCTTCCCTGCATACTTCAACCGACGGTTTCCTTCCTTCTCTGCAGATTTCAGTCGATGGTTTTCTTCCTTGCAAATTTCGTCCATTGCTAACCCTTCTTGCATACTCTGGCACCACTGGTTCTCTACGGGTTGTTCCTCCGCTAGTGACCCCTTCCGCAGGCCTCAAACTCTCTGAGATCAAACCCTACCTTCCTCCTCCTACGAGAGAACCTTGTCCTTCGATTCAATCTCAAGATTCTTGCTCTGTCACCGACACATAACTTTCTATCTAGTATTGTTCTCTGTAAGGTTTAATCCCTTTGCTCAGTCTACGCGTCTTGTTCTATTTATGAAGGTCTCTTCTCGCTTCCAGAAGATTGTTGGCATTGTCATGTTTTGGACAAGTTGTCCTTATCTTGTTTCTTTTCTTCCAAATGGGGAGAAAGACTAATGTTTATGATCACTAGCTTCATTATAAGTGGGATTCAACATGTTCAGTTATGTCTAAACCATTTCTCCTTCGTTGTCTACAATGGAAATCCAAAGGGAAACGACTGATTTGTGAAGCAAATGATGGGGATGTTTAACATCACATGTTCACCATGGATGGATTGGTTTCATGGCGGACTGCAGTTCTAGGCTGAGCACCATTTGTTTTCTCGACTTCCAAGGTGTCGTTTCAGGAGAATTGCTCCTTTAGTGAAGGAGCTTTGTAAGAAGCATAAGTTGCAGTGAAAACTCACCACAAGATTCTTCCCGTGTGCAAGTTCTTGACTGTAACTCTTTAGTCTAGCTGCAGAAAACTCACTGGCAAATCTTTTTCCACTAGATTCGCCTTGTTGGTTTCTTCGGTGTAACTCTCCTGTCCATTAGCAGTAGCGGCAATAGGTTCTCTCCCTGCAAAGATCACAATAAGTTTTAGGCGTCATATGTTGTGCCCATCAAACATTTTGGGGTACAACAGATGCTATTGCACGTGCGAGCCAAGACATGGGCGACAACTTAACAGAAGATGCTCTATATTCTGCAGCGGCGGCGACAACAACTGGATCTCTAGCATAGGCGCCGGCTCCTCTTCTATCGTCCTCGGTATGGAGCTTCCCTTGGAGAAAATTCATCGCTTTGCCCTGTCTCATGTTGTGCTGCTCGAGGCCACCATTGTACTCCTCTTCTGGCTTCTTTTCTGCATCTTAATTTGCTTCACCACGCTCCGCAGTTGCCTCCATTCTGTCTGATTTCTATTTCATCTCCCAACATTGATTGTGACGGTTTTTAATGTGATCTTTTCGAAGTTTTGAATCTTCTTCGACTTGAAATCTCAGCAGTCGACTCGTGGACTCTCCTCTGGAGCTTTCTCCTGCAGCAGGCATTCCTTTGGAGCTTTTTCTGCAGCAGCCCTCCTTTGGTGCTTTTTCTGTAGCAGGCCTTCCTTCGGAGCTTTTTCCTGCGTCAGGTTCTCCGGAAACTTTCCTGCAACAAACCATCCTTTGGAGTTTTTTCCCCTTTTTTCTGTAGGTCATACCCAACAACTTTTCCTATTTGCTGTCTATTTCCCTGAAAACTTCTCTTCAATATTACATATAGGAGCATTCCGTCTGCCTACAGACACTACAGTCAAATACAACCGTAGTCAACTAGAAGTTAATTTTTTATATAGGTTCCTCTGCAAACTTCCCTGTTGCATTACCTATAGAAGTCTTCTGTCTACCTACAGATATTGCAGAAACTACAGTCAAAGACAATCACAGTCAACTAAATTTATCCCTAAATCCTCTTGGGGTTGATTACTAAGTACGAGATGAAGACTTCAACTTCTATTTCACAAAAAAACTTTCTCGTCTATTGTTTGATAATTTCAAATCCAACTTGAACATGGTGTTCAACCATATTTCATCTTGAGGGGGAGTGTAGAGGTTATATTGTTTATTTCTTAGGAAGTTATGGGAATTATATTTATTTCCTTGGATTAGATTTATTTTTCTTTATATTTTAGATTTATTTCCTTGGATTAGATTTAATTTCTTTCATATTTTAGGCTTCCTATTTTATGTCCTTTTCTTTATCTCCAAGTAATTATTATGAATTAATTAATTTGAGATATAGAAGTTATATCATATCTTTCATGTTATTTTCTTCTTATTTTCTTTTCTATTATAGGATTCATGTAGGGGTATTTATACCCCACTTTTTCATCTCACTAAAATAATTTTGTTGAATTCTAAAATTTAATAGTTAAATTAATAAGTAATTTTTTTAAAATTATTATAATTTTTATTTTAAAATATTTTGTTAAAATACAATAAGCATTAAAAAGAGAAAATAAAGAAAATAATTTTTTGTTAACTTTTATTTATTTTTGTTATAATATTCATCAATGGGAGTCATTGTATAAACACATACAAAAGTATATGTTTAAACATTTTCCAAAACCCAAAAAAATGTAGGCAATCGTTTTAATTTTTATTTTCATTTTTTGTGCACGACTACATTGTATCATGTACCAGTGTCATCTGGGGGTGACTTACTATATGCATGCTTACTTCATATTTTATATATTTCTTTTGTTTAACATTTAAAAATGTGAAATTGCATTTTAAAAGAAGCACTAGAAGCAGTAAAAACATTTGCAAAATAAAAATATCTATTGTAAAATCAAAAATATATTTTTCCACCTGTACAGTCTGTAGTCGATTACCTTTCCCTCAGAAGTAACTAATCATTTGATTCACTTGTAACAATAATTTTGATTTTATTAGTTCATTTCTTCTTTCATATGAATTCTAACCTAAATACTTAGACATCTTCATTTGCTTTTTATTTAATCAAACAATTATTTATCGTTTCATATGTAAGTTTATAATTCTCTTCTTTACGGTATCTCAATTTAGGTAATTTAGCAACCTCTCATTAATGTTAAACTCTGTCAACAATTAGTATAATTATAGAATAATGTATCAGAATTAAATAAATTAATGTTGAAATAGTTAATTAGGAGGCTTTCCTAAACTTCTTTTGGCATGCTCGCCTTAAATTTAGTGTTTAGGTTTCTTAAAATTTTAATTTACCAAAAAATTAATTAATTATGAAACTAGCAATTAAATATAAATATTTAGACTTTATACTTGTAATTGCTCTTTCACTTTTTTGATTTCGCTTTTTCCTCAGTTACCCTAAACAATTTTTAACAAAATTTCATAAATTTAATTGTGGAGTTTTAGGAAATTTCTTTCACATTAAGAATTAAATAAAAATCCTTAATTGTTGGTTTTAAATTCCTTGCCAAGTCCTTCACTGCCTTGCCTTTTCTTTGCACGTGAAACATATAGATGCTCAGTTGAGCATTTCAAATGCATAGGAAATTACTTTTTCGTGTTGTTCCTTGCACTAGGAGCTTAAGGAGCTTGATTGTATTCCCTGCTAGCCACATGACAGGGAGAAACTGCTAACAGCTCTCCTTCTTCTCTGCTGATCAGCTAGGACACGACTCCTGCTCCCAGAATTGAAATTACTCGGTTGAGATTTTTTCCCCTAACGTAGAAATAACTTCTTCAACACTGGAAAAACCCGCTCATGTGCGAAGCATTTGGTTTTTCTTCCTCCTTGCTATCGGATGACCCACATGTTCAATCTAGCTTAGCACGCACAAAGAAAGACTCCAGTGAACCGCTTGAGCTTCTCTCAAGCTCAGAATGTGCGATTTGATCAATTGAACTTCTCTCGAGCACTAAAATCGGCTCAAACAATCGTGACCTTCTCCTCTTTATTGTTAATATTTTTTTTCCTTCTCTCTCTCTCTCTCGCTCCCTCATTTGCTGCTTTTATGCAGTGGATTTGAATGAGATAAAACAAGAATGATACCGGAACTAGTTCAAAAATTAACGAACACAAACTTTTATGAGCACCACATTAGGTTTTCAACATGACAAAAATTGGAAGGCAAAGCATGAAACAACAACAACACTCTACGGCTTGGGCCGGAAGAGAAGTTTTGTGGGCGGTGGTGGCTTCGGCGAGGTGGTGAAGCGAGGGGAGGGATTTGTGGTTGTATGGTCTATTGGAGAAGGACTTAGGGGGTGGTTTGAGGGATGGAGGGGTAGTGCGCCAGGACAGGTGGCAAGGCAGCAAGAGAAGAGGTTTCGGTGGGACGACCTAGACAGTCGGAACAGCTATTTGTAAGGGTTGTCGGTTGGATGTGGGGTAGTGGTTAGAGAGGGGAATAACAGGAGCCGTCGTAGGGTTAGAGGTGGCAAGGGTGGTTTGGTGGCTAGATTGAGTTGGACAGCAAGCCTGAGGCAGGAGAAAGGGGGCAATTGATTAACGAGAAGGTTTAGGGGTGGTCGGTAGCTACAGGAGAGAAAGTGGAAAGGGTAGGAAAGAAGACAGTTGAGGATGCAGTACCATCTCGGAGCAGGATAAAGTCGAGGCACCACCTTTCGTCAGATACAACCCTATCAAGAGAGAAGGAGACTCCAAGGAAAACTCTAAAATCATCAAACAACACCAACTCTAATTCTAGAAATTAACACTTAAAGGGACTCCAATAGAGAAATAACAGAGAATGAAGACTCTAATAGGGAAATAACAGAAAAGGGAATTGGGAGAAGGGGCTGGTGGCATTGTCTAATTGAAGCCCCATCTATTTGGGGTCTGAACCAGAGCTTCTATGGACCAATGCTGCCAGTTCATCTGCGAGTAGGTTCAGCCGGTTGACCTTACAGCCCACATCAGTCTTCTGGGATTGGAGGAGTTTCAACTTCTTTCATCAAAGCTTCTGGCTCTTCGTCCACAATCCTAACCGCACCTGGATCCCACTAGAGACTACACCGCTCTCTAGGGCCCCTAAGGGTCCTCTCCAACTTACGAGCAAACATCCTCACATCTGTCCAATCATTTGTGAGTCTGCTATTGAATTGATTTTAGTTTGCGTGTCTCGCCTTTGCTGGTGAATACTCCCACAATAATCCATGGTTGGTGTAACCAAATTTGAAATGAGGGTAACCCGAACCTTCCCGCCTAATGGTGGCTTTGTTGGTAAGGTATCGATCGTAACGTCCTAAAATGTCCTCTGTAATCTTTTTCCTGTGTTTGTAACTGGTGCCTTAGTCTTATCATCTCTCGTCGACACCAAAAATAGTCTCACTGATGTTGTTTGCTAATAAGTGCTCCCGTGCTCTCGGTTTCCGCCAAATGAAGTAGGATGATGCGCTTCTCATCCTTGGCGAAATAATGTGTTCTTGAATCCGTCGTCTTGAGTCCTTCAATCAAACTGCCATGGTCTCCCCTACAAAAGGTTGCAGACATCCATTATGACCACATCACAACACATTTTGTCTTTTAGCTAGCCCTCAATTGAGAACTCTACTAAGTATTTCTGGTCGATGTTGACCCAATTTTTCTTCTTCGGCCACATTAGTGAATACTATTGGGAATGCCTTTGAGTTGTGAGGCCCAATTTATCAACCATCTGTTTAGACACCACGTTTTTATTGCTCCCTCCATCAATAATGAGGATGCATACATTCTCGTCCAAGGTGCACCGCGTGTAAAATATATTATGATGAAGCTACTGCAAATCCCATGTATCAATATCAGTCTGTAGGGCCCTTCGAACTATGAGTGCTTCTCCTTCATCTAGTAGAAGATGATATAGCTCACCGTCTTCAGCTGTCTTCCATTGCTAAATTTCTCCACGACACCCTAATCTGTGAGGGTACTATTCGGCTCGTGCCTGACTAGTACTCTATTGGAGGACTATCTTTCTCCTATTTTTTCTCACTCTGATCCGGCTTGTTACTTTCATGTCCGAGCTTGCTAGCTCCTCCTGACGTACCCTTGTCGGTCGCGGTAGTTGTATGTGACTGTTTGACTGAAGGATGCTTCCTGAATGACTACTGTTGCCTTCTTTGTTCTCGTTATTTTTCCACCTTCAAGGCTAGAGTCTGAACATGTCCAAGTGACGAGTAAGGCTGAAGTGCACCACGTTACTAATAACTTGTTTTAGACCCCCCGGATAACGGGCTGTAGTATGCTCCTCTGGCTAGACCAAATCATACCTTATTTGCAACTAATCAAACTGTTATGTGAACTCCTCTACTGACAAATCCCTCTGTTGTGGGTGATAGAGCCTTGGAAACATTTCTTGGCGGTAATTGGGTGGGAGGTATTTTTTCTGCATCGCTTTTTTCATCTTCTTCCACTTAATAATCTTATCGCTGCCTTCTATTTCTTTGTCTTTGTAGGTTCTCCCATTACAAAAAGACATTTTTTTTCAACCTAATAGGCACATCCTTATAATCGAAGAACCGTTCAATAGATTGCAACCAATCAATAAAGTCTTCTGGATTCATGCCTCCATCAAACTTTGGTAGATCCGCTTTGATGTCAAATTCTCTGTGCCCTCCAAATGATATCCACGTTTTGATATTCTCTCTATATGAAATGGATTCAGATACTCCTCTCTAGGCCTCCTCCGATACTAGATTCTGAAATGTCGTGGTCTGTCTTCTTCATCTATAAAATTCTCCCTATGGAAGGGATTTAGATCCTCATTTCTTTCTCTCTTTTGACTCTCCAGATCTCGGTTGAGGGTGACCTCCCCCCGGGTCATCTCATCAATCTCCGCAAGCCTCTGTTAAAGAAGTTGGAGCTCTCGTTGTATCTCTTCACGGGTGGGCTCAAGCATGTATCTTTTTGGTGGCATAGTTAGGGGTTGGGATTTGTGGTAGTGGAAAGGCTATTTGGTGGTAGACAAGAAATTTTGTGGTTTATGCCAGATGCCAGGAAAGTCTAGAATAAAACTAGGGTTGTGCTAGCTCTAATACCAAATTATACTAGAACTAGTTTAGAAATTAACAGGAGCAAAAAAAAAATACTTTTATTAGCACTGAATTAGGGTTACTGCACGACACAAACTGGAAGGGAAAGCTAGACACAACAACAATACTCTCCGTCTAGGGCTGAAAGAGAAGACCCGAGGACGGTGGTGGCGTCAGCGAGGTGGTAGAGGGAAGGGGAGGCATTGGTGGTTGTATGGTATATTGGAGGACTTAAGGGGCAGTTTAAGGGCTAAAGGAGTAGGGCGGCAGAGCATGTGGCAGGGAAGGAAGGGAAGAGACGTTGGGTAATGACGGGGCGGCCTGGTTAGTCGGAACAACCATTTGTAAGGGCGGGCTAGATGTGGGGTAGTAGCTATAGAGGGGAACAATAGGAGTTGACTGCAGTGACAAGGTGGCAAGGGCGGTTTGGTGGCTAGATTGGGTTGGACAACAAATCTTAGGCAGGGGAAAGGGGGTAGTTGATCTACATGAAGGTTTAAGGGTGGTCGGGAGCTATGGGAGAGAAGGGAGAAAGGGTGGGAAAGAAGATAGAGGAGGATACAACACCACCTATTGAGTAGGATACGACCGAAGCATCACCCGTTGTCGGATACATCCCTAGCAACGAAGAAGGAGACTTTAAGGAGAACTCTGACATCAACAAACAACAAACAACAAAAACTAACCCTAATTCCAGAAAACAACACTTAAAAGGACTCCTACAAGGAAATAATAGAAAAGGAATGCTCCAGGAGGGAAATCACAGAGAAGGAAGGCTCCAATAGGTAAATAACAGAAAAGGCAAGTGG
Organism: Phalaenopsis hybrid cultivar; assembly: GCA_002079205.1. Classification (NCBI taxonomy): domain Eukaryota; kingdom Viridiplantae; phylum Streptophyta; class Magnoliopsida; order Asparagales; family Orchidaceae; genus Phalaenopsis; species Phalaenopsis hybrid cultivar. The sequence continues at coordinate 140,315 of JXCR01146399.1, forward strand.
GAGATGGGGTTGACGGCATTGCCTCCCTGTCCATTTGGGGCCTGGACTGGAGCTTTTTTGGACCAGTGCTGCCGTTCCATCTGCTAGCTAGTTCAGCTACCTGGCCTCTCAGCCTCGCATCTGAGAAGATATACTCTCGTATTAACTTCCCGAGGGCGGCTGGAGTGTCGATCGAATGACACCTGCAAAGCAGGTGTCGTGGAGAGTAAATTTCTTTTTTTAAATGATTATGTTAATTTAATTTTTTCAAGATAGTTATTACTACATTCTACTTTCTTTGCAAATAGTTTTTTTATTCTCGGAAACGCTGCAGGGAGGTCTTTTATGTTCTAATGTGTGACTAATCAGCTCATTTACATGTAATCCAATATATGATACCTGCATGACACATATTCTGCATTGGTCAAATAATTCCAAAAAGAATTTCATTTAAGAATTCAAACATCATTTTTTTCCCCATATTCATCATTATCATCATTAACTAATGACAATAACTTCTTGGCCATTTATTTATGTTTGAGTGTTTTTTGGTGTAATATTTGTTATTTTTACCCTTATCATGTTTAAATACCACCTTTTTCCTTGGCCCTTTCAAGCTCAAGTTTAGCTTTTTGTTAGAGTTTCCTTTTTTTTTTCTCTATTTTATGTTAGTTTTGCCCAAGGATCTCATTATATTCTGTATTACTTTGACAGATGTAAAAAGTTAGGTAATTTACAAGCCCGAGTTTTTTAGTTTCGAAAAGGATTACAGACCACCATTTCTTGTCTTTTTTGGTATAGCTTATGTTGCTCAGTGATTGTAGAATTTACACAAGCTAAACCTGGTCAAACTTACATGCATGATCAAAGTCATATGTACTACAAAGCTGATTCATCTGCATAAATATGGGTGAATGTTGTTTTGAATGCTGTAGGATTTTAGTGGAGGCTGCAGCCCATCGCTAATATTTGACTGAAGGCTATTTAAAGGTTAATGCTAAGGATAGCATCTATGTATTTCTTAACACTCTCCACCACTAAATTCAAGAATTTAAAGCACAAGTTAGCTGCGGATCATGTTATTTAAAATCCAAATCATGAATACTGTAAAATTTAATCAAATTAAATATAATCATAAATTTAAAATAATAAATATAAAATACTAAAAAAGCAAAGCAAAATCAAATCAAATCAATTTCTTAAAATTATATATGTTATAAAAGTTAACTTATTTACTGAACTCAATAATTAAATTGAGTTGAAAAAATTTAATTTAGTTTATTAAATCATTTAATCAATTAAAATAAAAAACATATTAAAAGTATTTAAACTAAGATTAAGCCTTATAATAAATTCGAAGACTAGATCTGTTAAGATTGAATTGATTAAGGTGATGATCTTAAAACTTCAAAACCAATAAAAACTAATTAAACAAATAAATTAATGCATTAACATCAAAGGAAAAATTGACTTCATTATAGCCGTTATTGGCTAAATATCCCGTTATTTATTTTCCTGGAGGAATATGCTGAAATGTTTGCTTCAAATAAAAATACCCCTTCTGTCTTTGCTGCCTAGTTATTCAAGTCAACTGTGAATGAAATTGATTTGAAATTAGTTCATTTTGAAACCGTTGTTAAAAATTTCTTTAAACGTGGATTGAACCTAATTTGAACATAATTTGAGCTAGTTCAAACCAAGTTTGAATATGAAAGTTTGAATAATGTTTGTGCGAGACTTGAATAGGCACTGGGCAGTCTTTGAACCTTGTTCAATTAGAGGATGTTAGGGATCAATTTTTGTTTTTGGTTATTTGTTTTTTTTATTTTTGAAAACAAAAAATAGGAAACAAATAAAATAATAGTGTTTGCTTATCTGTTTTTTGTTTTATTTCTATTTTTTAATACTTATGTTTTTAAAATACTCAAAATAGAAAAACATGTTTTTGTCTGTTTTTAAAACACTGAAAATGGCGAATCATGTCGCCGACTGCCCCGTACGCTGCCATCAGTCGCTGTCTGACGCCTATTGCCGCCCACTGGCCGTCGTCGGCCCTTCCTCGCCCACCGTACTCCTTCTCCAGGCCCCCCCCCCCCCCCCCCCCCCCCCCCCCCCCCCCCCCCCCCCCCCCCCCCCCCCCCCCCCCCCCCCCCNAGACGTCGTATATGCCATGAACGACAAAGCTTAATATTGGAGCGCACATGGACCCAACCATTTTATTAAAAACATAGTTTTTTCTTTAAAAAAAATAAAAATACTCAACTAAATATGTTTTATATTTTTTATTTTTAAAAACATTATAAATCACAACAGTGCCAATTGCGTTTTCTAAAACCAGAAATCATAAAACAAAATAAAAATAAGAGACTAAAAACGAAAACAAAAATAGAAAAATGAAAGTGATCCTAAACGGGCCATTAGGTTTAAAATAAATTATAACATAGCTAACTATAATCTGGATGCAATAATGTGCGACTGCAACAATTATAACATAACATGCTATGAATTTGATGCAGTAGAGTGCCATCATAATAAATATGATATAATAAACCATAACTTTGATATAATATGATATAATCATAATATCTATGAAGTAAAAGTCTACGACTTTTAAAAAATGGAATGTAATCACAATAGCTATATTATAGCATAATTAAATATAATTTGTTTGCACAATTAAATAAAGGGGCAATTAGAGATATGAAACATTGCTATTTACAAATCTAGCACCCTATTTTATTTGTCATTAAATTCTCACTCAAATATTAAGATTCACTACATAGCCTAATGACACAAGAGCTCTTCCATAATACCATGTCTCGTAGTATTGCGATCGCGGTATCGTATTGGGACGGAATACTGTCCCAAGAAGATGGTTATGAGTGTTGCCTGCCATGTGGGTACATGGGTCCATAGGACCCGTATTTTCTTTTTTCTATGCTTTTAATTAGGGTTTATTTTAATTATTAATGTGAATATTGTATGTGGAAACTGGTTTGAGAGGATTTAAAATTTGTTTGTGTTTTGGAAAATTGTATGCTTTGATTTATGTCTTAAGGAGCGTTGCTTCTCTTCTTTTTGCAAATGGCGTGTTTGTAGTTTGATCAAAAACAAGAAGTGAACCTTGTCGTCTGTACCTCTTCATTTCGTCGTTTGTCTCGTTGTTTTCAATCTGGATAGTTGTTGAACGACTCTTATCCCTATCCAAATGTCGTCAAACTCATGTAATATCATTTCCATGCTATTCCACAACCACATTCCTGCTAGATCTATTTCATGAACACCTTTTAGGAGTCTTAGAACAGTGTCATTTGATATCAGAGCTCGACAAACCTAAATTTTTAGGGATTTGCTTTTCTACATCTAAGGTTAAAAGTCACATAATCTAAACATTATATCAACTCAATATCCTCATAATTCCTATTGTTATACCTAGCATTAACCTTAACCTTAACCTAAACATAAACCACAATTTCCTTTTCAACAAAAATTAATTAGTTAAATAGACACCATGTTATCAAGATGAAACCCTTAATAAGGTGTGTAAGAGCTTACTATGGAGGATATGTAAAGGAAAATCTTTCAACTACAACAAAGGCCTACCGCCTTTGAGAATAGACAGCACAGAGAGGTCAACCAAAGCTACAAATGTGACTCGCCAGATTGGGAGGTGAAAGTGAATCTCTTCCATGAAGAAGTTTCCAGTGATATGAAATATCAGAGGAGAAACCATGGTTTTGGACTGAAGGTTGACTTGCCAAATTTTTATGGATGTTTGTGTCTAGACGAATTTAATGAGTGGCTTCAAACAGTGGAGCAAATTTTTTAGCACAAAGATGTTCCCCTAGACAAGAGAGTGAAATCGACTGCATCAAGCTCAAGAAGGACGATTTCTTGTGGTTGGAGAACCTTAAAGTATATTCGACAACGAGAAAGTAAGAATAAGATCATCATATGGTCTATAAGATGAAAAGAGAGATGCATCGCAAATATCTTCTCCCGCATTATCGATAGGACATATTTATTAAATTTAATAACTTACGTCATTGAGATTCTTCTTTTGAGGAATTCTCAACTTAATTTGATCTATCATGTTAAAATATTAATTGGTGGAATTAGAGGAACACATAATGGTGATGTTTCTTGGAGGATTGAGGCCATGTATCAGTAGCATAATGCATCTACAACCGTATGGGTCACTACTCGATATATATGGGTCACTAGCTTTAAAGGTGAAAAAATAACAACATCAACGATGAACACCACACTTTACAGACATAATTTAGCCAAGGATTAGGCAGTTGGGGTACATGCATTGTAGTTTACAAGCTGACCTCTCCCGAGAAAAAAAAAAGGTTAGAGTGAAGAAAATGTGAAGATTTTCAGCAGTCCCAAAACCATGCCAAATAGAAAGCAGTTCAAGTGCCATAATTTTGGGCACACTGCGTCTGATTGTCTAATCAAGTTGATCTCTTTTACTTAAGCAGGGAGTACTTTAAAAAATAGATAGTGATAGGAGAGAATGAGGATGTCAGAGAGAAGTATTTGCTTCCAACAGACGAGGGAGACATGTTATTAATTTGATTGGTCCTTCAGACACAGTCTAAGGGAGAGCAATTGTGGCTCCACTACCTCTTTCGTACCCAATGCACCGTGAAGGGAAGGGTGCGTAGTCTCATTATAGATGGAGACAATTGTGAAAATGTGGTATCTACACCGAAGATAGACAAAGTTGAGTCATACTACTCAGATGTAATCCCAATCGTATTCCCCGACTTAGTTGAAGAAAGGGGAATAAGATCTGTATTGACAAGAGTTGTTTGATAGAATTTTCAATTGAAGATAAGATGCAAGATCAAATTTGATGTGATGTTGTACCTATGGATGCACGTCACATTCATATGTCGTCCACGAGCTTTTTCTAATATATAAGCCTTCCTTTTCATGAAAATAAGTTCTTTCATGAACCAAATAATCATTATGGAAGGTCAAGTTGAATCTCAAATCTCATTGCTCATGTCTTTCTTTAAGTCCACTATATTCAAACTAGAGCTGAGGCCAATTCATGTTTTCTAATCTAAGGAACATGATGAATTCATTAAAATGTTCTATATCATGTAGATGCTAATCTTAGTGGAGACTCTTCAGAATTGTCTCAAGTCAATCATCCAAGCTATGTTGTAGTCTCAAGGAATGTATTATACAACTCAAAATCACACCGGCCTGTATGATTTAGGGTGATTTTCTTTTTAAAGTGAATCTTATAATTGAACTTGAATCGTTGATTCAACCACGTATTAAACTCATCCGAGCTATCCTCATTATGGGTCAATCAAAGACAGCACTGTGAACATCAATGGACAAGTGAAAACACATTTGAGTTGCTGCCAATCATCCTAGTCTCCTGGAATTGATTCAATGGCCTTCTTGTTTCTTAAAATATTTACTTGTTACTAGATTATGTGCATATTGCAACATCAATTATAATTTTTGCCAACACATTTTAACTCCTATTGTATTCTTTCATTGAGTCCTTTTATAAACATCTTATTAGAATCTATTAGTCTTTTTTAAATTGCCTTGAATAATTTACTTTTTTTTCATTGTGTATGCCCTGTAATGGTCCATTCATCCAAAATTTATTTTTACAACTATATTCTAAGTCAACTTTATTAATCACATTTATAATCATTATTCTTTTTCATCTTATTAATTTTATTTTTTAGCTCTCTACTCATTACATTCCCTAACCCAGTTCCTCTTAACCGTTCAAACACAGATTAGCTGAGAACCTTTCCGCAATTGTCTTAAATTTTCTCCTTTGCACTGCAGAAACCATTTGCATTCATTTAATGATCCTGTCTGCATATGAATTCATCTAATCATCCTGTCCAGTTATCCTATTTTTTCATTCAATATTTTTAAGTTCTATGCAACCAATTGAACCATTGTTTTAGACTTAGTGAATTCTTATTACTTCTCGCCACAATTAAGTTGTGGTGCATCATTTATGGGTGACACCGTATCTTTATCATTACATTTATAGAGTCTATTTTTATGCCATGAATCTATGACCTCCACATCTCATTGTGGACTCCCAGTGATGCCATTCTATCCTAGAAGGTCTGAGAGAACACAAGTAAGGGATAGGTAACTTGTAGGAGGGGTAAGGAAAGCTGGAGGAAAGATGTCGGGTGAAATCTGGCGTGAATGGCGGCTGAACAGCGAGCGAGAAGCGGAAACAAGCAGTTTTCCTCTGTCGAACAGCAGTAGGCAGCAATTTTGACAACAAAGAGGTCTTTAAATGTTTGGGATAGATCATTGCCTCAATTCTATCAGGTTACAAGCACATCACCCGAGAGAAATCCAAGGATACAAGTATTCAATAGAGAAAACAGGGAAAAACATTTTCAAATAACATAAATCAGGCTAGCTTTCTCAAGAACAGCAAGACATACACATAAATGGTATTTAATAGAAAGAAAAATCTGCTGAAAACTTGGCAGCATTGTCGGCCGTTTTATTTTCCAGCTTCGTAGTTTGAAAAAGTGACGATTTTGTGTTTTTGAAAATAATTTAAATATAAATATAACGTTTTTAAAGAAGTAACTTTTTAATTTTTAAAATAAGTGAGACCAAACGAGTCTCACATTTTAAATAGTTTAGATGATTTAATACAATACTACAAGCAATACACTTATCCCGAAGAATAAATATACCACTTGTAATAGGGATTCAATCATCTAGACTAAACAATTTGTGACATCCGTTTGGTCTGCGAAATATTTTTATAAAAATGTCAACAAGTTCCCCTATCTAACACGAGGATTAGATAAAGTTTATTTTATATGGGTTTCTGGTTCCCTATAGAGGCAAACCCCTATAGTTAATTACATCTTAAATGATCGAAATCACTTAAAAAAACTCTCGATTAAGATCAGTTGATTTTGTTTTCAAGATTTCAAAGTTTAGGTTTTCACGATTGGACATGGGAAAATCAAATGGTTTTGTTTTCAGGATTTCAAAGTTTAGGTTTTCACGATTGGACATGGGAAAATCAAATGGGAATGGCTTCAAAATAGGAACATTACTTAAGGAATCCAAGGGAAAGAAAGTAAGGGATATCACAGATCCAGGAGAAACTCCGGAGATGTCCCAACTATCCTATTGTTCGGCTTTATATCTTTTGAAATGATTTAATTTGATAATTTAGGACTTATATTTGCACAATGCCAGACTGTGCAAATAGCCTAAAAGACAGGAGGATTTACATCGTACCGTACGGTAAGCTTGGAATCCTAAAACGTTAGGACTTATAATTACACAATAGAGTTGTGCAAAAAACCTAAAGAAATGATTCTATGGGTTGTTATTTAAACTAAGGAAGATGTATAGAGTTGTGAAAATGTTCATGTGATGTGAAGATGTTTTGTTGCTGCAGATCCACCTGAAAATTGTTCCTCGTCGCGCTGCCCACGATGTTTGCTCTAAACTCTTCGTAGTAGCACCTCCTGGTTTAGTTTTAGTTTTGAACATAATCCTAACCACTAGGTTATCATAAACTAAGGCATAGTGTATCAAAGTAACTAAGCATGCAGTGTGAAAGAAAAGTAACAACGTACTGTATAGTAAAGAGAAAATACAATATAACATGCTTAAAGAAGAACATAACATGCTAGGGAAGCAGTATAACAAGCTATGAAAACAATGTAACATGCTTTTAAAATAAAATGTTGTAACGTAAATTAAACCTGTACACCTTAGAGGTTCATTGCTCCTTTAAATTTAGCTATTATGTGTTGTGCAAAAGAGGGAAGTAAAACCTGAAAAAGACTTAATAAAAACAGGTAAATCGCAGAGAAAAGATAAACAAATAAAATGAAATACCACACCACATATAAAGAACCAAGAATAGAAAATTTCTATGTGATATTGGAATGTCCCCAATTGTCATGAGGATTTGAATATAGGACAGACTCAAATCCCGGAGCATTGGGTTTCAGTTTTGGTCAAGTTAAGGTAAGAATTTCATTATTTGATTTAATTAGATCAGTCATGAGTCACAATCTAGTGCAACCTCGTGCCTAGTGTCCCACCTATCTTCTAATCTGAGGTTAGATGTTTGGATTTCTTAGGGTCATTTGAAAATTAGGATGATAAACTATCTCTCAAGGTTGTGCTTCTAAAATCTAGGATGTCTGCACTTT
>JXCR01146399.1:150340-172465 GCA_002079205.1 Phalaenopsis hybrid cultivar
CAAATCTCTTTTCAAAACTAGCATTATGACACTTCCAAATATCTCAAACAAGAAAAATAAAGGCAATCTATACATGCTCTATTCAGATTTTCCTAGAAAACATTCATGCTTAAGCCTTAAAAATGAATTTCCATGTTTCATGATATATGAAATAATATAAAATAGGGGAGAATAGAAGAATACCTCTTCTTTTTGTAAACTTAAAGCAAAGGAGGAGTAAAGCAAGCTTGAAAAATTACTCCAATAGCAACTCACGAAGATTTTTCACAATCTTCAGCTTACGGCACCACAAATCCGAGTTTCCAAGATCTTCGAACAGCAAAGGAGCAAAGCTTCCTTTCCAATAGGGAAAACAGAAAAGAGATTCTCCTAATCGAATGAATAATAGAGGTAGAAAAGCATCTAAATTTCCCTAAAATCCCTCAAGAACTTCTTTCAAAAATTTTTCAACAAACCCCAAGCCACAGAGAATGAAAAGAACAAGTAAGAATGAATTTTTTTTTAAGAGATTTTGACGGCACCTCTTTACTTTCAAAATTTCGGCCAGCCCCTAAAACCCTCTTCAAGTGGGGTTTTAAAGCAAAGAAAAGAGGAAGGAGAAGCCACCTACCAGCCACCATANAGCGAGTCATGTCGCCGACTGCCGCTCGTTACTCCTGCCCCGTCTGCTGCCATCAGTCGTTGTCTGACGCCTATCGCCGCCCACTGTCCGTCGTCGTCGGTCGTGGCCCTCTGTCATCCCTTCCTCGCCCGCCTTACTCCCTCTCCAGCCCCCCCCCGCCCCCCACCCCCCNTGCAAAAAGGGGATGGTAGATGGTTCACTATTTTATCCACCCTTTAGATTTTATCACCTCGAAGATTTAAATCTTATTTTTAAATTTTCTCTCCCTTTCCTCTTTCCCTCATATTTCTCTTAAGACTGTGAATCATTTCTGAATATAATTAAATCGGAAATTCTCATTTTTAACTTGACCGTTAAAATAAAATAAAATAAAGTAAAATAAACGAAAATGAGACCGATCCATTTTTAAAACCAAGCCAAATCAATGAAGCTTAAAATAAAATCATGAATGTTTCGGTCTAAAAAAATTTAAATTTGTTAAACGGAAAATGATCGGATCAATCCTGAGAAAGATATCTTTTCCAAGTGGCACTTTTATGGATTTCCAAACCCAACATGACTTCAATTTATATCAAACTCAAAATGAAGCTTCAAGAGCTTTCTACATTTCATAAAATATAGGAAAACAATCTATAGGGAGCATCTTCTGTATCTCTAAAAAAATCATACTATTATCAAAGCCCTTCAACTTCAATTTTAATCAAAAGCTCACAGGTAAGACAACAAACCAACACCAAAAATTCAAATCCAGCTCAATAAATATGAAGCTCACGGCTAAGGTAATAAGAGAGGGGAGAGCCCACGNAGAAAATGATCAGAGCAATCCCGAGAAGGATGTCCTTTCCAAGTGGCGCTTTTATGGATCTCCAAATCCAATATGATTTCGATTTATATCAAACTCAAAATGAAGCTTCAAAAGCCTTCTACATTTCATAAAATATAGGAGAACAATCCATATGGAGCATCCTTCTATACCTCTAAAAAAAATCATACCATTATCAAAGCCCTTCAACTTCAATTTTAATCAAAAGCTCACGGGTAAGACAATAAGGGAGGGGAAAGCCCACGGGTAAGGCAACAACCCAAAACCAAAAATCAAATCCAGCTAAATGAATAGGAAGCTCACGGTTAAGGCATCAACCCAAAACCAAAAATCAAATCCAGCTAAATGAATATGAAGCTCACGGCTAAGGTAATAAGAGAGGGGAGAACCCATAGGTAAGGCTCACAAAAGAAACATAATCACCACAAAGCCAGCCATCAAATAGCCACCAAACAGCATCTATATGGGCCCAATCACCAGCTACTTGAGTGCAAACAGTAATNCCAAAACCAAAAATTGAATCCAGCTCAATGAATATGAAGCTCACGGCTAAGGCAGCAAAACAAAACCAAAAAATCAAATCCAGCTCAATGAATATGAAGCTCACGGCTGAGGCAGCAAACCAAAACCAAAAATTCAAATCCAGCTCAATAAATATGAAGCTCACGGCTAAGGTAATAAGAGAGGGGAGAGCCCACGGGTAAGGCTCACAAAAGAAACATAGTTACCACAAAATCAGCCGTCAAATAGCCAACAAACAACATCTATATGGGCCCAATCACCAGCTACTTGAGTGCAAACAGTAATTGCAACACCCAAACAGCTAACTACAACAATTAATGAAACTTTCAAGCTTCCAAACTTCTTCAAACAATTATTTTGAACCTCCTACAGCCAACAACAACCTCCTACAATTTTGCTACAACAAACTTAACAATTTAAAAGCTCCCAAACAAGCTTACGGGCCGACTAAGGAAAAGGGGCAACCCTAGACCACTACAAAAGCAAACCAAGCTCAAGAAACATTCCAAAACCTCAGCCAATATAAGTTACCAAAGAGAGCCCGAAACAAGCCCAGAAAAAGGGCAACCCGAGCCCAAGAAATGTTCCAAAACAATAAAGAATTTCAGCCAGCATAAATCACCAAAACGGGACCAAAGCAAGTCCAACATAAAAGACGAACCGAGCCCAGCATGTGAGCCCAAAAATAGAGAATACTTTCATCCATAATTTGATTCGAAAGAAGCCTAAACCGAACCCAACACATGGGTCAAAACAGTAAATATTTCCTGCATAAATTTGATCCCAAAAAGAGTCCAAACCGAGCCCATCAAATGGGCTAAAACTAATGTAAAACTTTCAGCTAAATTCAGCCTAGAAGAAGCTAAGACCGAGCCCTTCAAATGGGCTAAATGAAATGTAATTTCCAGCTAACATAAAGCCAAAACCGAGCCCTCCAAATGAGCTAATAAATAGAGAAAATTTTTCAATAAAGATCCAACTTTTAAAGGCCAAACCGAGCCCGAAATCTCGCCAAAAAAAATAGGGCCAAATTTCAACTCAAAACCTTGCCAAAACAGGGTCAAAGGATGCATTTAAAAGCCTTCAAAATTACAGTCATTTCAGCCCATAAAACAGACCAAAAACCTGCAATTAAACCTTTCAAAACTAGGATAAAACCGCAGCCCAAAAAGTCACCAAATCCATCCAATTAACCAACAAAGAAATCATCAAAACACAACCCATAAATCACCAAAACAAACATGACCCAAACCTGCCTTTCAAGAATCCTAAATGTGTGCACATTTGGCTCAAGTATTGCATAGGTATAAGTATTTCCTGGATTCAAGTATACAGCACGTACACCATTTCATCATTATATGAAAGGAAATTAAACACATTTAAACACAGCAATTTTATGCCTTTATGATTCCCCATTCTCAAGATTTACATACCGGCATTCAAGTTCTTGTGCACTTGTAGGTTTAACACCAACTTTATCATATAAGGGCTCCAAATTAGATGTAGTTCACTACCCATGTATATTTACATGTTATCCAGAACTTTCCAATCTTTGTCACTTGCACATAAAACATTTCAAACTTTTGCAAAAATAAAACACCAAAGTTTTTTTTTTTTTTCTCAGATTTTGACAAATAAGCCACTCGATAATTGCAGATTTTCACAAATCAGCCACCCAAAGTTTTCAGATATTGCAAATTGGCCACACAAAGTTTCATATTTTGCAAAACATAAGTATCAAAGCTATAAATCTTTGCAAATAAAAAAAAAAAACCCATTAGATTTCATAAAGAATAGTTAAGTGTTCCCTCCCCCAAAAAGATTTCAAATGCTTGTCTTAAAACATACCCAAATCTTGCTTCTACATGAGATAGGAAATATTTTTATGTCATCTGAAATATTGCAAGAATAGAAGAGAGGAGAAGAATACCGCATTTCAACAGATTTAAAGCAAAGCACTGTAAAACAGATTCAAGAAAAATACTCCCACAGAAATCCTTCCTAAAAGCTTCACGTAAAGAGCCACCCACACTTCCTCAGCTCCAAGCACAAGAGAATCAAATTTAGAGAAGATTTTAGCAGAGTTTTCTTCCCTAAAAGCCTCTCACAGTAAGAACACAACATCTCCCTTTTTATCAAAAAAAAATTTAACAATCCCCAAGCAACAGAGAATGAAAAGAACAAGTGAGAATGAAGTTAGAGGAGATTTTGGCAGCATCTCCCCACTCTCTGAATTTTGGCCAGCCTCTAAACCCTCCAAGTGGGGTTTTATAGCAAAGGAGAAAGGAGAAGCCACCTACCAACCTCCCTGGTAGCCGAATCAGGTAAAGGAAGAGAAAAAAATGCATTTAGAGCGGAGGAAATGCGGCTTAGGGTAGAGGAAGAGCCGGCCAGGTGGAACATCGCAGTTGGGGGACCGTTCGGTCGAGCAGAGCTCGAGGAGACGAGTCGCGTGCGCAATCAGCGGCGGAATGCCGCGTGTGAGGAGGCGAGTCGTCTCATGCGCGAACGGCAGAGGAGACGCGAGAGCTGGGGCACGAGCGGCGAGCCAAGTATCAACCGAGCGTATGGAGTGTTTTAATCGGGTTTATGCGAGCCGGCGAAAACCTAAATAAGGTTAGGTTAAATATGATTTAAGAAAATATTTAAGATTTTAAAAAAAAAAAATTAAATTTGTGTTTCACCCATGCATCAAAATATAGCAAAATTGATGTCATTTTTAGGTAATTTTGATGTTCCGGACGCGTTGGTGAGGTTCGTTTCGCCACCGGAAGTCGTTTTGATAAATTGATCGATTTGCGTGTCAATTTTCTCATGTCGAAAATATGGCAATATGGGTGTCCTTTCCTACCAAAATGGGTATCCCGGACGCGTTGGCGCAGTCCAATTTGTCGTCGGAAGTCATCCGGAGAAGTTCGCATTTTCACCCGTCCTTTGAGCTTAATTGAAGTACGATTTCGCGCAAATCCGTGAATTTCGTGTATTTTGTGTGTGTACGTGACGAAAAAGATCGTGACGATGTTTTCCTAAGGCTTGAAGTCCTATTTGGAACATTTTCCTTGAATCTTCACAAAATAGCCCATAACCGCTCGTTTATAAGACGATGGTCTTGTGCCAAAGATGCTAGACATCAAAGGAAAACAGGAATCGGCTGGAGCTTCTAGAAGGGTGAGTCTCAATTCTAGTTTTCTAAGATGGTCCATAGGAATTTCTAGAGCTAGAACCTAGGCTCTAAGGAGGAGAAGAAAAGACCTCACAAAAATGAGGTCAACATCCCTACATAACAATCACTTAAGATTTTTCAGTTGCCTTTTCTTTCTTTATTTTCTAACTTTTTATAGCTTAAATAAAGTTCAATAGTATAAGCAAAATATTCATAACATTATTTTGATTCGCAACATATATGATCAAAAATATCTTATGCAAGTGGTTATTTAAATCAAGAAAGGAGAATAAAAGAAATCCGCAAAATCCACCAAGCATTGCTATTGGTAACTTCATCGAGTGGACCGAGAGTGTGAGTACTAGCAAATGATCAATTCTCCATTTTATTCGGTTTTTTATTCTTCTTTAAATACAAATTCATGTGGCGATGCCTTCCAGATTTACTAATCCATTCCAAAGATTAAGTGCTATTTCCCCATCTTTATTCATTTTTAAAATTTTTTAGCAATTAATCTTCTTATTTCATTCATTCTCCTATTTCACTCATCAAGTTTGGCATACCCACTAGGCAAGAAATTAGAATGGAAGATGAGACGAGCAAAAACAAGGGCCAAAAGCTAAAGAAGTGAGGGAAAACATAATGTAGGCCACTTATTGGGAAAAACTGNAGTACCACTTATGTCAACTAGCCCTTTGTCTCGGTCTTCCCCAACTTTTAAGACACTTGCTTCATCCACCTTCGACTCAAAACTCTCAGGTGATATGATTCCTCATCCAACTTCTCCTAACCCCCCAACTTTAAGGAGGACCTTTCATAGTAATGCGGGACATCCTCCAATCATTTTGGGAGAGAACATAACATGGCAAACTTTATTTCCTCTCTAAGCATCATCAGACGTGCGATAAGACACAGAAGGATGCAGAAAAACAACCATATTACTATAAACAAAAGAGGGTTTGTTGACTACCATGGAGTGCCACTAAGTAGAAAAAAGCTTGTTAATGGGAACTGGATGAAAAGATGTGCTCGAAAAGTGTTCATATCAAGTCAAATTAAAATTTGAAGGAATGTTGCATCTACATGCCGTGTTTCACTTTTACGACTTGAAAATTCTCTNATTCTTTTTGATGCTGTGTTTAAACTTCTATTTTGGTCCTTTTTTCTTCCATTTGTGTTGAGTTTCCTGTGTTAAGTAAAACTTTGTTGACTCATTTCAGTGAACTTGTCAAGTTGGGGGCTATATTTATAGCCTTTTTTACTTATAAATGGAACACTTTTTCTATAGTGTTTGTTTATCTTTTTTTAACTTATACAGGTTTGAAATGGAAGAGAAAAAAGACGAGGAAGATAGCACACTAAATGAGGGTGAAGCAACAATTGCAATAGGTCATGCTCTGAGACTGGTTGAGAGTGGCGTTCAGGGATGCGATATAGGGATCATCACTCCCTATTCTGCACAGGTTTCCTTGACTTTCTTTTCTTCCAGTTGTGCGTGTATTCATAAACTTATCCACCTAATTAACAGCTCTCCAAGGCATTCTTTCTATATCCAGCAGACTTGGAATGATTTGGCAAATTTATATAGGATAAACTGGGTTTATCTTTTGATCCTTTTAGCATTTTTTTTTCAGGCTGGTCTGCATTTGTAAGGTGGTTGGATACCTTAACCATATAAATTCTTTTGATTTTCTCTGATAGTTTTTAGACCAATCTTTTCAGTCCTTCCTTCCATTCCTTCTCTCTTTTTATTTCTAGAGAACATGCTAGGTATTGATGAATGAAGGGGCCAGAACAACGTAACTTATAAGGGTTTGATATAAGTTTTCTTGTAAATTTTGTAGAGGGTAATTTCTATGCTTATAGCCTTTTAAGTATTTATTCTGCCTGCATTGGCAGCCTTTGCTTTGGACAATGCCAAAATCATCACCCATGTTTTCTCACCTTCTTTTCCTTTTCAACCTCATTTGTGTTTTAGTCTTCTTGCATGTTATGCTTTTTGCATTTATGCGGAGAGGCTAATTGTGACTCCTCACAATATCCTTCCTGATTGAAGGACGTGTTACATGCGAGTGCAGCTTAGCCTTCTAAATCTATTCTCAACTTTCATTTTGGAACTATTTTTGCTAGAAAAGGGTGAGTAATATGCACAATTTTTGAATGACTTTTGTTTGGGACAGCTGTAACTATTTGAAGAAGCAGTTGTTGTTGAAGCAGCATGTTTGTTTGGATAGTTTAACTGTGCTGCAGCTATTTTTGAGATAAAGATTGTAATGCCCTTGTAGCTGTAAGCTCACTGTTTCAGAATGAACTCAAACAGAACGGTAGAAATGAATTTCATAAATTCTCAGAAAGTTACAAATTCAAAATATTACATATAAAATTATACATCACTTATCACTATTTAAGGCAAAATAAATTTATAATAACAATCAGTAATGTTATCATAATATTATTTTTAATATCCAAACGATCATGTTTATCACCAATATTAATGTTAGCTAAACAAAGACAAGCGTCCGCGCTGTAAATGAAGCATTTAGAAGGGATTACCAGTCCAATTTACATAGTATACTCTGCAATAGTCAAATTTTCTTAATGATTAGGAGCAATTTGAAAGGATTCAAAGTATAATAATTTACATGAATGCTAATATGATCCAACATCCAATTTTCCTCTACTATGCATGCATTGTTGTGTACTTTTATTTTATGTCTCAAAATCAGTATGATAAGCTAATGAAAATAAGGGCTTTGGGGAACACAACAAAAACTTCGATGATAGCCTGCCTTGTCTTGCAACTCACCTTTTGAGAACATTGCGAAAACATTTAGGCACTCAACTCCAATTATCAAATGCTTACCATCCTAAAACAAAAGTCTGAATCATGGNTTACTTCTAAACTCCAATAGTTATAGCTGCAACTTGATTAGCATGCTACAAAACATTCGATGATCATAAAAAGGACCTTACGCTTGCTTTATTATAAGACGTTTGATACTTTTGTGCCATTAAAGGAGCATCTAATATCCAACATTTTCTTGGTGCAAAGAAAAAAAATGAACCCTTGGTTTAAGTCACTTTAACAAACAAAGGTAATTCTTTGCAATAAAAAATTAAAAAAAACCCTTGTGAATCATATCATGATATGCACTTTAAAAACAATGCCCAAATGCACTGGCCACGAGATTAAAATGTGACCCTAACATGCGGACCAATTAGAATACAGCCTCAAGAGGCCAACAAATAAGATAATTTTTTATAATTCTATCCCAACCAGCCATAGCAAGAAATCAAGCTTAACCCATGCTTGATAACACTTGATGAAAGACCACTTGGAGATAAGGAAGAGGTTAAGAATGGCAATAAAGTCTAACATACCTTAAGAGGGTTGCCTTATCACAAGTGCCATCAAAGAAATAATCACGAGCAATTCGAGGTTTTCGCCAATAGAGGGGAGAATGATTAAGTTTTCTCTGCGCTAGCAAGTCTGTCCAATGCATTAAGGTGTTTTGTGTCAGCCAATCACTCCACCTAATGTGTTTGAAGTAGTTGTGCGCTAACTAGTCTTTGACTTGAAAATACATTCAAATCTCATGGGTAAGGTATTTATTGGTGCTCTGTATAAACCAGGGGTATTCACCTCCAATCTATTTGGGCTTTTGATAAAGATGATCACACTAATAGGTTTTAAAATAATACTTCAACCATATGAGCATGCTTTCATTTGAGTCTAAAGGCCTTCGATTAAGTAGAACTAAAACTGAATACATGAAATGTAATTTTAGTAGTAGTAGCTCTAGTGGCAGAGTTGTAACTATGGGTGATCAAATCATTAAAAGGTATGAACATTTTCGATATCTCGGGTCTATTGTTCAGAGTGATGGCGATATAGATGGGGATGTTATTAGTAGAATTTAAGTTGGTTGGTTGAAGTGGAGGAATGCTTCGGGACTATTGTGTGATAGACAAATACAGCTTAACCTGAAAGGAAATTTTTTATAAGATGGTGGTGAGACATGCAATACTCTATGGCACAGAATGTTGGCCCTTAAAAGAGAAGCATAAAACAAAGTTATGTATTGTTGAGATGAGATGCTTAGGTGGATGAGTGGCTTCACATTTAAGACAAAATGCAAAATAAATATATATGTGATAGGGTTGGTGTAGCTACGGTGGCGGACAAGATTAGAGAGAGTTGTCTTAGATGGTTTGGTCACATTAAACGCCGACCATCTGATGACCCGATCAGGAAAGTAGATGTTTTAGCTTCAACTGATGTTAAGAAAGGCAGAGGTAGACCAAAACAAATATGGGAATATTATATAAAAAATGATCTTAATCTATTAGAGTTAAATCAAAATATGACACTTGATAGAACGCAATGGAAAAAAAGAATTCATGTAGCCGACCCCACTTAGTGGGATAAAGGCTTGTTGTTGTTGTTGTATATGAATTTCTCATAAAAACAAACATCACCCATGCATTACATTTATCATTGTTACTTAACCTATAAGGGTTCCTAATTTCACTACGATTCACAACAGATTTTAATTAGCTTGAGCGGGTCTTATTTATGAATAGCAACAAATGCTTAGCTTCTAAAGTAATAATACTTGATATGAATCATACCTATCTCCAAGTAGACAAGTCATTTAGACATTTAAATTTTAAAAAGTAAGCAATCATGATAAGAAAATCTGATATATATTTTTAGATATATACACACCATAGGACAAACAATTTAAGACATTATTGAAACAAAGCAAAATTAAGAATATGGGATGTTCTATGTCCATTCTAATGTTTGAGGTATAGTTACAAAATTATATTTTAGTATATACTATCAATTTTATCATTTTTTTACAAATTACACCAACAATAAGTTGCATAAAAGCAACACAAATCCTTATAATAATTTTAGAAAGCAACTATAAATCGTGCTTGTACTAGATTTGCCTTTCAATATGATAATAAACATGTTGCTATATTGAGGACTTATTGCCACATAGAAGCACTTTTGAGTTTCCATTTTTTTCTTAAAAGTATCTACGGCGGANGAACTAGATTTGCCTTTCAATGTGATAATAAACATGTTGCAATATTGAGGACTTATTGCCACATAGAAGCACTTTTGAGTTTCCATTTTTTTCTTAAAAGTATCTACAGCGGANAACTAGATTTGCCTTTCAATGTGATGATAAACATGTTGCAATATTGAGGACTTATTGCCACACAGAAGCACTTTTGAGTTTCCATTTTTTTCTTAAAAGTATCTACGGCGGAGGGAGTATTTATATCCCCACCAGCAGCACCAACTCCAATTCTTCCAATAGCTCTATCCATATCATATGTTAGCATATTCTATCTACTAATGTTTTAAGTAAGCATAATTACTGGCAGGTGACACGATGAACCTCGACACCACTCTTTATATATGCATGAAAAATACTGTAAATGTAACACTTTATGAGAGAGTCCTTAATATGTGAAAGGACTTAATGTCAACCATCTAAATAGAACATATGTTCCAAGTTGATAGTTAAATTGATTATTTTTTTATGGGGCTTGTACATAGCACATAATTCTTATGTAGTTACATATCTCACGCCCAAACTTTCATATTTACACACATAGCACTCAAATCTTTAATATCACATCAAAAATAGCATCATTATCACTTTTTAAAGTGAAAAACACATTCTCATGCATAGATTTAAAGCTCCAAAATGCTGTAAGAATTTTGTGCTATGTATGTAAATTTCCCTTCTTATATTAGTTGCTGAAGGAAGAAACCTTTTGACTTTAACTTTGTTTTGAGGTTATCTCTTTAGGGATTGTTTTAATCATTTCCGAATGTTTTTAAATAACTATCCATGTGTGTATTTTTTTCTATAAATTAAATCATAGAGCATGTTATCATGATATGAATAAAGATTATAGGTTTATTCAACCACCAAAACCCGTCTCCCTCGCTTCTTCTTTTCTTTCCACATAAGTGCTCGTTAAAGCAGCAATCTTTAAGTAATCTTCTATGTTTTTTTTTTCTTTTCCTTTTTCGGAAAGAACTCACGATTCCAACTCCTCGTTCATAACCTCTCAGTCATGTCTGCAGCAAGGCACCTCTCACTCCCCTATGCACCAGATAAATCTCCCATAAGCTAAACAAACTGTTGGCACTAGAGACCGCGTCGCAAATCAGCGCCAACTCCCGCTCCCGCTCTCCCGATCACGAATCGGCGCTTCCCGCTCGTGCTCCTGCTCTTCCGATCGCTCGACCACGACCTTACGGTTATGCCAACCGCTTCCGCCTGTGAAGCGAAGCATCCCTTCGCTCCCTCCTGTTCGAGATAAAAGGCATCACACGGCTCTCCTTCAGCAAGAGAAGTCACGGTGTTCTTCTTCGGTTTTCCTCGGGATAGAGGAAGGTTTCCTCATGATAGAAGAAAAGAAAGTGCAAGTATTAGTTCATTGCGGTGAAGGAAGAAGAAAGAAGAAGAAGATTTTTCTCTCTTGGCTTCTTCTTGGTGGCTTGTGGCAGAAGAGAAATTGGGTTTATTTCTCTTGTAAGTTTATCTTCTTCGGTGTATCTCGGTGTAGGGAGTATATAGGTGTAGAGAGAGAAGAAGAGAGAGCAACGAAGTGAGAGTGAGAGATTCCTCTTGTAAGTCGAGGTGATCGACTGGTGTAAATTTCTCAAGTAGTAAAATCTCCTGCAACTTCGTTGACGTAGGCAATTTGTCGAACCACGTAAGTCTATGTGTTCCGCTGTGTTGTTCTTTTCTGGTGTGAATTTTCTCGTTCTATTTTTCGCTTCAAAGATCGTTCTCATGTTTGATTTATATATATATATCACACCAACTGATGTATCTTGTTTATATCCCAACAATCAACTGGTATCAGAGCCTTGTTCAAATCTGAGGATGAATGATGGCTGCAGACGAAGTGAGGGTTTTAGGAATCGAGAAATTTGATGGCACGAATTTTGGTTATTAGAGAATGCAGCTAGATGACTACCTCTATAGGAAGAAACTTCATCTTCCATTATTGGAGAAAAGACCTGAAATAATTGATGAAGCTGAATGGAAATTGTTGGAACGACAAGTTCTGAGGTTATTTGATTGACCCTATCGAGGTCCGTTGCACACGTATTCAAAGAGAGAACGACTGCAGACGTCATGAGAGCTTTATTATGTATGTATGAAAAGTCATCGGCAAATAACAATGTGTACTTGATAAAGAAGTTATTCAACTTGAAGATGAAGGAAGGTGTAACACCTGAATGATTTAAATACTATCACAAATCAATTGTCGTCTGTTGAAATTGATTTTGATAATGAGATACGTGCGCTGATATTGTTGGCACCGTTGTCAAA
Organism: Phalaenopsis hybrid cultivar; assembly: GCA_002079205.1. Lineage (NCBI taxonomy): Eukaryota > Viridiplantae > Streptophyta > Magnoliopsida > Asparagales > Orchidaceae > Phalaenopsis > Phalaenopsis hybrid cultivar. Next base: position 162,847 of record JXCR01146399.1, read on the forward strand.
TAGTTTGGAAGCCATGAAAATGACAATTAACAGTTCCGCAGAGAAATCTAAACAGAAATGTGATGATATTCGTGATTTGATTTTGGCTGAGGAGATTCGCATAAAAGATTCTGGCGTGATCTCAGGTTTGAGTTCGACACTAAATATTGATTTTAGAGGGAGATGACATGACAAGAACTCAAATAGAGGGAGATCAAAATCAAAGTCTGGTCAGTAGACAACTTGCTGAAATTATGACAATGTTGACCACATAAGGAAGACTTGCAAGAATCCCTAGAAGATGGATAATGATAGCGCAAATGTGATCTCTGAAGAAGTACAGGATGCACTGTTGTTGGCAATTCATAGTTCTATTGATGATGGAAGTGAAGATGATAATGGGTCTGGAGCACCCATTTCTATTGTTCCACAGACAGATGGTGGAGAACCACAGAGTTATGAAGAAATCTTGCAAGATAAAAGTTCGAGCAAGTGGGAGCTGGCAGAACTTTCACCAGGAAAGAAGACATTACACAACAAGTGGGTGTATCAGGTGAAAGCTGAACATGATGTCAGTAAGAGATACAAAGAGATACAATGCTAGACTTATTGAAAAAGGTTTTCAATAGAGGCATGATATTGTCCATGCAGTGGGAGTTATAAACAGAGACAAGAGTAAATCAGAAAATAGCTTAGAAATGCAAGACTATTTGGACCCTGCTGATATGTTAATTGAGAGTATTACTCTTGAGAAACTAAAGTTGTGTACAGCTTCAATTGGTCTTCTGGAGTGAAGACAGGGCTTTTAGTTGCAGAGGTGGAGGATTCGAGGTAAAGGATTCAAGTTGGAGGATTTATGGTGAAGAATTCATGTTTGAAAAAAGGAATGACACCGTCAGTAGAGGATGTCAGTTTGAGGAAGGAGATGTTGTAGCTGGTGTATCGGTCTCCAAGTGGGAGATTGTTAGCGCTAGAGACCGCGTCGCGAATCGGCACCAACTCCCGCTCCCGCTCTCCCGATCGCGAATCGGCGCTTCCCGCTCCCGCTTTTCCGATCGCACGACCGCGACCTTACGGTTACGCCAACCGCTCCCTCCTGTGAAGCGAATCATCCCTTTGCTCCCTCTTGTTCGTGATAAAAGGTATCGCACGAATCTCCTTTAGCAAGAGAAGTCACGGTGTTCTTCGATTTTCCTCGGGATAGAGGAAGGTTTTCTCGGGATAAAAGGAAAGAAAGTGTAAGAAGTAGTTCCTTGTGGTGAAGGAAGAAGAAAGAAGAAGAAGATTTTTCTCCCTTTGCTTCTTCTTGGTGGAATGTGACAGAAGAGAAATTGGATTTATTTCTCTTATAAGTTTATCTTATTCGGTGTATCTCGGTGTAGAGTTTATTCGGTGTATCTCCTTGTAGAAAGAGAAGAACAGAGGAGAAGAAGAGAGCAATGAAGTGAGAGTGAGAGATTCATCTTGTAAGTCGAGGTGATCGACTGGTGTAAATTCCTTAAGTAGTAAAATCCTCTAAAACTTCGTGAACGTAAGCAATTTGTCGAACCACGTAAATCTGTGTGTTCCGTTGTGTTGTTCTTTTCTGGTGTGAATTTTCTCGTTCTATTTTTCGCTTCAAAGATTATTCTTGTGTTTGGTTTATATATATACCACATCAATTGGTGTATCTCTCTTATATCCCAACACAAACTATTTCTCCTGCCAACAGCAGCCTGCAATACTATTCATAATTCATTCCAAAAATGAAAAAATATGCACTTATAGCAAACTTGCTATACAAACATCCCGCAGTTTTGCTAAAGCAATCTTTTCAGATGCATCACATTTCCTTAATTTGAAAGTGGGTGTAAATTTTAAGGATCTTAAAGTTAGGGGGAAAGAAAAATATTCTTAATAGCCACCATAAAACTGTTTTTTCTAGCTCATTATTTTGAAATTTATAGCAATGATTTTATTCGCGATCGTGAAGCAAAAATAACAAGGAGAGATCAAACGAGAAAATTGCATATATGTTCATTAGGTCCATGTTTTAAAACTCCTAAAATCTCATTTTCTCACATAATAATGAAATAGACAAACTTTTTTGTTTAATTCGAAAATTAATTTTTTTCATAAGGGACCCTAAAATCTTAAACGTTGTCCACGAAATATTAGCCAAGTCCACTAGAATATAAATTGCCACCTGAAATGATATACAAGTAATTTATCCTTAAAGTCATGTTGATAACTACTTATTGACCTTCATTATTTCCATAATAAAAATTTCTCTATATAACTTTAAAATATATATTCACGATACTAAATAAAGCAACTAATCATAAAAGATGCTGCCATCTTTTTTTTTTAAGGGAATTCTACCTTATTTAAGTTCATCAGTAATGTACATGTCAAATGTTAAACTTGAATTGGCAAAACCAACCAATAATCAAAAATCTTAGGAACATATGTGGATTCAAAGGTAACAAACATGGTTTTTGCATTTAAGAAGTTAGCTAAAAAAATCTTTCAAGTGAATCAGGGAATTGGCCAAAATTTTAATCCCCTGCACCATTCCCTTTAAATACCACAACAATAGCGGACAACTCCATTAGTTTTGTGTTCCCAACTTTCTTTCTCACAACAAAAAGCTCAAAGAGGGGGTGATCAACTACACCTTCCAATATAGTCATTTTGTCAAAAGTTCACTCGAGTCAATTCCTGATTGTATCTCATGCGCTTCAAGTGATGATAAAAAGAGGCATTTAAATACAAGCGACACAACTCTTATATACTTGCATATCAACACTCAAACTTTGATATTTACATGCATACCACTCAAATCCTTAACATCACATCAAAAATACACTTTCATGCACAGTATTATGACGCTTATAAAAGTAAATATCAAAAATTAGGTGTTAGATATGTAAATAAATAAAAATTGGGCAGCATGTACGTGAATTTCCCTGAAAAAATCCTTTTATCCTAAATGGAAAAAAAACCAGTAAAGTTGATGGGGATAGTTAAAAGGACCTTTTTTGGCTCAACATGAGAAGTGTGGCACTTCACCAGAGAGCTTATGAGAAACCTCACATGTCTCGCATAAAAATATANTCACCAATAGAGGGCAGAAAGATTAAGTTTTCTCTGCGCTGGCAAGTCTGTCCAATGCATTAAGGTGTCTTGTGTCAGCCAATCACTCCACCTAATGTGTTTGAAGTAGTTGTGTGCTAACTAGTCTTTGACTTGAAAATACATTCAAATCTCATGGGTAATGTATTTATTGGTGCTCTGTATAAACCAGATGTATTCACGTCCCATCTATTTGGGCTTTTGATAAAGATGATCATACTAACAGGTCTTAAAATAATATTTCAAACATATGAGTATGCTTTCCTTTGAGTCTAAAGGCCTTTGTTTAAGTAGAACTAAAACTGAATACATGGAATGTAATTTTAGTGGTAGTAGCTCTAGTGGCAGATTTGTAATTATGGGTGATCAAATCATTAAAAGGTGTGAATATTTTCGACATCTCGAATCTATTGTTCAGAGTGATGGTGATATAGATGGGGATGTTATCGGTAGAATTTAAGTTGGTTGGTTGAAGTGGAGGAATGCTTTGGGACTATTGTGTGATAGACAAATACAGCTTAACCTGATAGGAAATTTTTTATAAGACGGTGGTGAGACATGCAATGCTCTATGGCACAAAATGTTGGCCCTTAAAAGAGAAGCATAAAACAAAGTTATGTATTGCTGAAATGAGATGCTTAGGTGGATGAGTAGCTTCACATTTAGGACAAAATGCAAAATAAATATACATGTGATAGGGTCGGTGTAGCTATGGCGCCAGACAAGATTAGAGAGAGTTGTCTTAGATGGTTTGGTCACATTAAACGCCGACCATCTGACGATCCGATCAAGCAAATAGATGTTTTAGCTTCGACTGATGTTAAGAAAGGCAGAGGTAAACCTAAAAAAACTTGGGAATATTATATAAAAAATGATCTTAATCTATTAGAATTAAATCAAAATATGACACTCGATAGAACGCAATGGAAAAAAAGAATTCATGTAGCTGACCCCACTTAGTGGGATAAAGGCTTGTTTTTGTTGTTGTATATGAATTTCTCATAAAAACAAACATTACCCATGCATTACATTTATCATTGTTACTTAACCTTTAAGGGTTCTTAATTTCACTACGATTCACAACAATTTTAATTAGCTTGAGAGGGCCTTATTTATGAATAGCAGTAATAATACTCGATATGAATCATACTTATCTCCAAGTAGACAAGTCATTTAGACATTTAAATTTAAAAAAGTAAGCAATCATGATAAGAAAATCTGATATATATGTCTTGATATATACACACCATAGGACAAACAATTTAAGACATTATTGAAACAAAGCACAATTAAGAATATGGGATGTTGTATGTCCATTCTAATGTTTGAGGTATAGTTACAAAATTATCTTCTAGTATATAGTATCAATTTTATCATTTATTTACACATTACACCGACAATAAGTTGCATAAAAGCAACACAAATCCTTATAATAATTTTAGAAAGCAACTATAAATCGTGCTTGAACTAGATTTGCCTTTCAATGTGATGATAAACATGTTGCAATATTGAGGACTTATTGCCACACAGAAGCACTTTTGAGTTTCCATTTTTTTCTTAAAAGTATCTACGGCGGAGGGAGTATTTATATCCCCACCAGCAGCACCAACTCCAATTCTTCCAATAGCTCTATCCATATCATATGTTAGCATATTCTATCTACTAATGTTTCAAGTAACATAATTACTGGCAGGTGACACAATGAACCTCCGCACCACTCTTTATACATGCATGAAAAATACTGTAAACGTAACACTTTATGAGAGAGTCCTTAATATGTGAAAGGACTCAATGTCAACCATCTAAATAGAACATATGTTCCAAGTTGATAGCTAAATTGATTATTTTTTTATGGGGCTTGTACATAGAGCATAATTCTTATGTAGTTACATATCTCACACCCAAACATTCATATTTACACGCATAGCACTCAAATATTTAATATCACATAAAAAATAGCACCATTATCACCTTTTAAAAGTGAAAAACACATTCTCATGCATAGATTTAAAGCCCCAAAATGCTGTAAGAATTTTGTGCTATGNGTATAATTACTGGCAGGTGAGACGATGAACCTCCGCACCACTCTTTATATATGCATGAAAAATACTGTAAACGTAACACTTTATGAGAGAGTCCTTAATATGTGAAAGGACTAAATGTCAACCATCTAAATAGAACATATGTTCCAAGTTGATAGCTAAATTGATTATTTTTTTATGGGGCTTGTACATAGAACATAATTCTTATGTAGTTACATATCTCACACCCAAACATTCATATTTACACACATAGCACTCAAATCTTTAATATCACATAAAAAATAGCACCATTATCACATTTTAAAAGTGAAAAACACATTCTCATGCATAGATTTAAAGCCCCAAAATGCTGTAAGAATTTTGTGCTATGTAAACTTCCCTTCTTAAATTAGTTGCTGAATGAGGAAACCTTTTGACTTTAACTTTGTTTTAAGGTTATCTCTTTAGGGATTGTTTTAATCATTTCCGGATGTTTTTAAATAACTATCCATGTAGTGTATTTTTTTCTATAAATTACATCATAGAGCATGTTATCATGAATTGAATAAAGATTATACGTTTATTCAACCACCAAAACCCGTCTCCCTCGCTTCTTCTTTTATTTCCACATAAGTGCTCGTTAAAGCAGCAATCTTTATCTAATTTTTTTTCTTTCCTTTTTCGGAAAGAACTCACAATTCCAACTGCTTCATAACCTCTCAGTCATGTCTGCAACAAGGCACCTCTCGCTCCCCTATGCACCAGATAAATCTCCCATAAGCTCAACAAACTGTTAGCTCTCGAGACCGCGTCGCGAATCGGGGCCAACTCCTGCTCCCGCTCTCCCAATCGCGAATTGGCGCTTCCCGCTCCTGCTCTTCCGATCGCGCCACTGCGACCGTAAGGTTACGCCAACCGCTCCCTCCTGTGAATCGAAGCATCCCTTCGCTCCCTCCTGTTCGTGATAAAAGGCATCACACGGCTCTCCTCCAGGAAAAGAAGTCACGGTGTTCTTCGGCTTTCCTCGAGATAGGGGAAGGTTTCCTCAGGATAGAAGAAAAGAAAGTGCAAAAAGTAGTTCCTTGTGGTGAACGATGAAGAAAAAAGAAGAAGATTTTTCTCCCTTTGCTTCTTCTTGGTGGCTTGTGGCAGAAGAGAAATTGGGTTTATTTCTCTTGTAAGTTTATCTTCTTCGGTCTATCTCGGTGTAGAGTTTCTTCGGTGTATCTCAGTGTAGAGAGAGGATAATAGAGAGAGAAGAAGAGAGAGCAATGAAGTGAGAGTGAGAGATTCCTCTTGTAAGTCGAGGTGATCGACTTGTGTAAATTCCTCAAATAGTAAAATCTTCTGCAACTCTGTGGACGTAGGTAATTTGCCGAGCCACTTAAATCTGTGTGTTCCGTTGTGTTGTTCTTTTCTGATGTGAATTTTCTCGTTCTATTTTTCGCTTCAAAGATCATTCTCATGTTTGGTTTATATATATACCACATCAACTTGTGTATCTTTTTTATATCCCAACAATCAACTGGTATCAGAGCCTTATTCGGATCTGAGGAAGAATGATGGTTGCAGATGAAGTGAAGGTTTTAGGGATCAAAAAATTTGATGTCACAGATTTTGGTTATTGGATGATGCAGATAGATTACTACCTTTATGGGAATAAACTTCATCTTCTGTTATTGGGGAAAAGATCTGAAAGAATGGAGGAGGCCGAATGGAATTTGTTGGATCGATAAGTTCTTGGGGTTATTCGATTGACCCTATCGAGGTTCGTTGCACACAACGTCTTTAAAGAGAGGACGACTATAGATCTCATGGGAGTCTTATCAGGTATGTATGAAAAGTTATCGGCGAATAACAATGTGTACTTGATAACTTGAAGATGGTGGAATTTGTTTATTCGATTTGACCCTATTAAGGTTCGTTGCACACGTCTTCAAAGAGAGGACGACTGCAGATCTCATGGGAGCCTTATCAGGTATATATGACAAGTCATCGACGAATAACAATGTGCGAATAATAATGTGTACTTGATGAAGAAGTTATTCAACTTGAAAATAGTGGAAGATGTTTCTAATGTTCAACACCTGAATGATTTAAATACTATCACAAATCAATTGTCGTCTATTGAAATTGATTTTGATGATGAGATACATACGCTGATCTTGTTGGCATCATTGTCAACTAATTGGGAAGCTATGAGGATGGCAATTAGCGGTCCTGCAGGTAAATCTAAACTAAAATGTGATGATAATTGTGAGTTGATTTTGGCTGAGGAGGTCCACAGAAAGGATTCTGGCAAAATCTCAGGTTTGATTTTGGCACTGAATGTTGATTTCAGATGGAGATGACATTACAGAAACTCAAATAGAGAGAGATCAAAATCAAAGTCTGGTCAGCAGATAACCTGCTGAAATTGTGCCAAGGTTGGTCACATAAGGAAGAAATGCAGAAATCCAAGAAGATGGAGAATGATAGCGCAAATGTAATATCTGAAGAAGTATAGGATGTAATGTTGCTGGCAGTTCATAGTTCTGTTGATGATGGAAGTGAAGAGAATAGTGGGTTCGGGGCACCCATTCCTATTGTTCCACAGACAGATGGTAGAGAACCACAGAGTTATGAAGAAATCTTGCAACATGAAAGTTCGATCAAGTGGGAGCTGACAGAACTTTCACCAGAGAATAAGGAATTACACAAGTGGGTGTACCAGGTGAAGACTGATCATGATGGCAGTAAGAGTTACAAGGATAAACTTGTTGAAAAAGGGTTTCAACAGAGGCATGATATTGCCCATGTAGTGGGAGTTGTAAGCAGAGACAATAGTAAATCAGGAAATAGCTTGGAGGTGTGAGGCTATTTGGACCCTGCTGATATGTTGATTGATAGTGTTACTCTTGAGAAACTGAAGTTGTGTACAGCTTCAGTTGGTCTTCTGGAGTGAAGACGAGGCTTTAAGTTGCAGAGATGGAGGATTGAAGGTAAAGGATTCAAGTTGGAGGATTCATGGTAAAGGATTCATGTTTGAAGAAAAGGGCGACACCGCCGGTGGAAGATGTCAGTTTGAGGAAGGAGATGTTGTAGCAGGTGTATCAGTCTCCAAGTGGGAGATTGTTAGTGCTAGAGACCGCGTTGCGAATCGGCGCCAACTCCCGCTCCCGCTCTCCCTATCGCGAATCGGCGCTTCTCGGTCCCGCTCCCACTCTTCCGATCACGCGATCGCGACCTTACTGTTACGCCAACCGTTCCCGCCTGTGAAGCGAAGCATCCCTTTGCTCCCTCCTGTTCGTGATAAAAGGTATCGCACAGCTCTCCTTCAGCAAGAGAAGTCACAGTGTTCTTCGGTTTTCCACGGGATAGAGGAAGATCTCCTCAGGATATAAGGAAAGCAAGTGCAAGAAGTAGTTCCTTACAGTGAAGGAAGAAGGAAGAAGAAAGAAGGAAGAAGGAAGAAGAAAAAAGAATAAGATTTTTCTCCCTTGACTTCTTCTTGGTGGCTTGTGGTAGAGAAATTGGGTTTATTTCTCTTGTAAGTTTATCTTCTTCGGTGTATTTCGGTGTAGAGTTTATTCGGTGCATCTCAGTGTAGAGAGAAGAACAGAGAGAGAAGAAGAGAGAGCAACGAAGTGAGAGTTAGAAATTCCTCTTGTAAGTCGAGGTAATCGACTGGTGTAAATTCCTCAAATAGTAAAATCCTCTGCAACTCCGTGAATATAGGCAATTTGTCGAACCACATAAATTTGTGTGTTCCGCTGTGTTATTTTTTTCTAGTGTGAATTTTCTCCTTCTATTCTTCACTTCAAAGATCGTTCTCTAGTTTGCTTTATATATATACCACATCAACCGGTGTATCTCTCTTATATCCCAACACAAACTATTTCTTCTGCCAATAGCAGCCTGCAATACTCTTCATAATTCACTCCAAAAATGGAAAAATATGCACTTATAGCAAACTTGCTATACAAACCTCCCGCAGTTCTGTTAAAGCATTCTTTTCAGATGCATCATATTTCCTTAATTTGAAAGTGGGTGAAAATTTTAAGGATCTTAAAGTTAAGGGGAAAGAAAAATATTCTTAATACCCACCATAACACTCTTTTTCTAGCTCATTATTTTGAAATTTATAGCAATAATTTTATTCGCGACCGTGAAGCAAAAAAACAAGGAGAGATCAAACGAGAAAATTGCATATATGTTTATTAGGTCCATATTTTAAAACTCCTAAAATCTCATTTTCTCACATAATAATGAAATAGACAAACTTTTTTGTTTAATTCGAAAATTAATTTTTTTCATAAGGGACTCTAAAATTTTAAAACGTTGTCCACGAAATATTAGCCAAGTCCACTAGAATATAAATTGCCACCTGAAATGATATACATGTGATTTATCCTTAAAGTCATGTTGATAACTACTTATTGACCTTCATTATTTCCATAATACAAATTTCTCTATATAACTTTAAAATACATATTCACGATACTAAATAAAGCAACTAATCATAA
>JXCR01146399.1:176624-189333 GCA_002079205.1 Phalaenopsis hybrid cultivar
AACCAATCTCAGCCATACACTAAATTCGACCCACAGCTCCAGCAGAGCCGAGATTATGATCCTCCGCCGCTCATACACCCAATTATAACGAAAAAAAAAATAAAGAAAAAGATATTGAAAATGGAACCTCGGGTCGATCGGACGTGGAAGGAAGGAGGCCGAGCGATCGAGCGGAACGGACGGAGTTGATGATTTTCTCCCCAAACCTAGAAAGATCCATACCGCCGCCTTGAATGAAGAATAGTGGAAGGAACAACAGCGGCCCCGGGGGCTCGAGTTCATGAACGCATCGACCGCCTTCCCACGACGATTCCCGCTGCATCGCTTAGCTCCCGAGCGCAGCAATGGCGAGATCGGCCATCTGACGGGATCTTCGAAGTCCAGACGAGGGCGGATCGGAATCGAATCTCCGGTGAGAGTCGGAGAATTGGAGTCCAGAACTCTCAATATCCCTTCGGTGAGAGGGTTCTAATCACTTTGGTTTTGTAAATAGCAATGTTTGAAGGGTTGGGTTAGTAATTAATCACATAACAATAAAATATTTAATATTTAAAAAGTTCAAATTTATGTTTTTTTATTCATAAATTTAAAATATCAAAATATTATTTATGTAAATATTAATGTTGAGGAGTGGCGTATAAATAAATAAGAATTGTGTGATATCTAATTAAATATCCCTAAAAAAATGGGAAGGGAAATACATATTTTCATGCATGATAATTAATTCAAAAATTGAAGTTTTTTGTTAGATATGTAAATACATAGAAATTGTGTGTCATTTATGCAAAACACTCAAAATATTATTATTTATGAGCCTAACCCAACCTTTCATCCATTTTCTCAAATTTTCACTCAAACATGAAAGTTAATGATGAAATCTCGATCAATATTTTCTTTTTATCAAATTCTCAATGATTTAATCATAATAAGTGTAAATACATTTATTATGAGAGCTGGTTTAATACCTCAATTTTGCAGTGAATCATATACTTATCATGAATTTTCATATATCATTATCGAAACATGAGACACAATTTATTAACCAGATCTATTTCAAATACTTGAATATTATGTTCTATCTATAAATCTATTTTCATCCATAAGACTCTTAGTAGTACGTCGACCAATATTTCATAACACTTCAATCGCATGCACAACGCTCCAAATAAATTGGTAGACATACTATGTTGTCTGATTATGACGGAGTTGTCAAAGTTCTAAAATAGCTAAGAAGGTGGCGACAAAAGTGCGACGAACAAAGAGCTTCAAAACTCTCGTCTTAAACCTCCTTTGCGCCGCTCCTACCTAAACCATTGAGAAAGAGTTATGACCCTCTTTTTTTTTTTTTTTTCCTAGAGTTCCACCTTCCACCTTTGCAAGCTTCAACTTCTATGATTCTTAGCTAATTAGTTTAAAGTAGATTTAGGTGCATACTACTCAATTCTTATGTATTTATATATCTAACACCTAAACATCAATTTTGGCGTACATATATATGTATGCCGCCTTATCTATATATGAAAACGTGTATTTTACTTTTTAAAAGCTAAAACAGTGATATGTTTTGTTTGGAGCTGTAGCTTTTTTTTTTTTCTTTTCTCGTGGTGTTTGTAGAGATATCTACTATTTGTGGAGAGACAATCCACCTCTCGAATAGTAGATTAACATTGTCTTATTTGCCTTCATTAGTATTAGTAAAATCAACTCTCTACCGAGNTTCCACCTCCGACCTTTGCAAGCTTCGACTTCTTGATTCTTAGCTGATTAGTTAAAAGAAGATTTATGTGCATGCCACTCAATTCTTATGTATTTATGTATCTAACACCTAAACATCAATTTTGACATACATATCTATGTATGCCGCCTTCTCTATGTATGGAAACGTGTATTTTACTTTTTAAAAGTTAAAATGGTGGTATCTATGAAGGATTTTTAAGAGGGTTATATTATGGCCAATAACCTAGGTTTTGGTTTATTCTTTGTTTTGAGCTGTAGTCTTTTCTTTTCTTTTTTCTTGTGGTGTTTGTAAAGATATCTACAGTTTGTAGAGAGACAATCTACCTCTCGAATAGTAGATTAACATTGTCTTATTTGCCTTCATTGGTATTAGTAAAATCAGCTCTGTTGAGTTTCTCCACTTCTCTATTGCAATCTATTCGATGTTTATTCATTTCGGGACACCTATGACCTCATCTTTGTATGAATAAGTGTATCCACTTTAGAAAAGTTAAAACATTAGTATTTTCTATGGGATATGAAAGATTTGGGGGGGTATAAATGTTAAAAATGAACTTAGGTGCCAGCTATGTAAATATGTAGGAATTAGGTGGTATGTATGTAATTGCCCCAATATAATTTTTTTTCTTCTTACATCTTATTCATTTTTCTAAGGCGCTCTACTTTTGCAATAATACCCAAATGCTGCAAGATCACAAATCTTCACGCATGCAATGTTCTCATTTTAAGCTTTTGTTTTATGAAATACCGATGCTTTTTGGTACCTGAAGATTTTAAACTTCGCCTACATAAATTTTAAGGGAAATTTACAAACCTAACACATAATTCTTATGTTTTTACATAATTCACATTAAAATTTATCATATTTACATACATCACATTTTGCTGCTTTAAATCTAACATAAAAAAGAATATATCACTTTTAAATAAGGGTAATAGTCATATATTTTTATGTGAAATTAAAGATTTGAGTGATATCTATGGAAATATGAGCGTCTAGGTGTGAGATATGTAAATACATTAGACTTTTGTGCTATTTGTGTAAATGTCCCCAAGTTTTAAATGAATTTTTTTTTATGGGATATGAAAGATTTGGGTGGTAAAAATATAAATAAATACATAAGAATTGATTAATGCTTGTTAATGTTTATTCAAATTAATAAATAAACAAGTTTGAATATTTTTTGAAAACTTATAACTTAAATGAACAAAAGTTGAATTTCTAACTTGTTTTTTAATGTTTATTTGTTGTTCAACAAATAATTTATTAAATGTTAAATATTTATATTAGCAAGCACTTAATTAATATTAAATTTAATAATAATATATTTTAATTAAATATTAATATACAGATAAATTTAATATCTTTTATTCAATGAACTAATATGTTACTATTTATTTCTATTATTTTATCTTAAGAAAGTTTACTTAAAAGTTATATATTATTTTATTTACTTGATTTAAATAAATTCAATTAGTTCTTTATTTAAATTCTTAATAGTATTTGTTAAGAAATTTATATAAAAAAAATTGATTACTATTTTAAATTCTTAACTGGCTTCCCAATTTTATGTACAAATCAAAAGTTTAATCATATATGAAACATTAAATAGTCATGTTCAAATTTTTAATTTTTATAATTAACATAAATAAATCAAAATAAGCAAAATACAAATCAAAGATAAATATTACAATTATAAATTATAAACATATATGTGAAATATTATCTCAAATTCGAACTAAACATGAAGAACTTAAAATTTGACCAATCCAAATCCAATCATGTCAAACTCCACTTGACTCGGCTCAATTACAACCTGTCATCTTCATGTTAATCCATCAAATATATTTAACACAAACTCTCATTAATGCAGGGAGCAAGATATACATAAAAATTCAAAACCATCAAAAGAACTACATCTCAATTATGATATTTGCAGTTGTAGAAATTGAAAATTATATGTTTCACCTTTTGTGACATTGGTGATGCATTGGTAGGCCTAGGGCTATACGTGATGTTAAGGAAAAATTATTTCGCGCGGTGCAGAGATGCATGAGGTGTCTAATTTTCACCGTCCATCACAGCTTCTGTGGGATTTAAAAAAAAATTTTGAAAGTTCATCCCACCAAAATAGTGATGGACGATAGAGATCAGACACGGTATGCATCACTTCATGCGGTGTCCACGCGGAATAATTTTTCGATGTTATGGGTTCATTTGAGGTAACTTTTCATAGCTTTTGCAAAAAGTTATGCAGTCAAAAAATATACTAACTTTATAAAATTTATCTAAAAGAAAATTTAATATACTACTCATAATTAAAAAAAAAATAATCTCATATTATAAATACATTAGGAATGCAGAGTAAAAATAATATACAGTATTTTACATAAAGCTAGTGATAGAAAAAGAAAACAAAGAAGACAAATATGCAGAAAACCCCCTCCCATTTCAAGAATAACATCTCTACTCAAATTGAAAATATATAGAACATAATGTACAGTACAGAGTGGAAGCAGGCACACTTAAATGTTACAAAAATGATGAATTTTTGCTGTTTAGCCAAGAACAAAAATCTAGCATTAAATGTTTAAAAAATAAATAAATAAATGGGAAATTACAGCATACAATACAACCAAAAAAAGCATATATCTTCAGTCTTTTTACAGACCTAAGCGTGGGAAAGAATATTCATACCATGGTAGAGATCTTATATCAGATTATTCTGATACAATTTCAGTCAGAAAGAGCTTTGGAATCATTAAATTTACTTCAAGATTAGTGCTATACATAAAAAAGTTATATTGCACTCATCTCAAAGCAAATCTAATAGTTTTGAGTAATCCTCAGATTTTTTTTTTTTTTTTTTTTTTTTNATTCTGATATAATTTCATTCAAAAAGAGCCTTGTAATCATTAAATTTACTTCAAGATTGGTGCTATATATAAAAAAGTTATATTGCACTCATCACAAAGCAAATCTGATAGTTTTGAGTAATCCTCAGATTTTTTTTTTTTTTTTGATGGTTACATATATAGTAGCAAAACATCGCTATTTACAAAACTAGCACCATTTCTTCAAATTCTCTCTCAAACATAAAAATTCACAGTAAAATCCCCAACCCATCTTTTGCATTTTTACCAAGTTCCCACGGTATTATAGTGTCGTCCTGGTGGCAAGTGTAAACNATTCACAGTAAAACCCCCAACCCATCTTTTGCATTTTTACCAAGTTCCCACGGTATTATAGTGTCGTCCTGGTGGCAAGTGTAAACNCATCACAGTAATACCCCCAACCCATATTTTACATTTTTACCAAATTCCCATGGTATTATTGTGTCGTCCTGGTGGCAAGTGTAAACTGTTTCTATTTGGCAGTTCAAAAAATCAACCCCCGGGGTGCTAGTTTTATAAATAACAATATTTTGAATGCTATGCATGTAATTATCCTCTCTTGTTTCATCTTTAGGAATTTCCAAGAGCTCTTTGTTTGTATCCATATTTATGTCTATCTAACAACTTCTCCTTAATCTTTCTTTTCTTGTCCATCTTCTTCCTATACCTATCCTCCCTCTCTCTATCCAACACCCCCTGCCAATGCACTTCTCCGGTTAAAGGCCATAGCCACCCCACATTAGGGTTCATTGCGTCGTCCGCTTCCTCCGCCAAATCCTCGTCCATCTTTTTAATCAATTCAGGGCTAAAATATTTTGCCCACATTCTCCGTTTCATGATCGGATGATGTTCTTTGAGGTCCCCAGAGTTTGGGTTGACGTAAAACATTCTTCGTGCGCTATGATAAGCCCAGACGTTCACGAGAACTTCGAGCACGCGGCAATAGCAATGCCTTCCCTGCAAGTTATAATGATATGATGAAAGAAATTACAATTTAAGCAAGAGATGAGTGCGTTGCATGGATACTAAATAGGAAGATTTAAATACATAGCACTCAATTCTTATGCATCTGAAGTTTAATTTTTACACATATGCCTTCGTACCTATGCATGAAGGGGTTTATTTCACTTTTTTAAGGTTGAAATGGTAGGTATTTTGGATGTGATATGAAAGATTTGGATGGTATTGATGTAAAAAGGTAAATTTTAAGTGATAGGTTCGTAAATGCCCCTAATTAATATATTATGCCTAGGAAAAAAATTGGGTTGGGACAATGTAGTTAAAATTTTGGTGAATCCCGGTATTTGGATCTGCTTTAAGATGGGTGCAAAATATAAGTGATCAATCTTACACTCTTCCCAACGCAGATTTAAGAGCTTTGGAATTCATCATTATCAATGTTAGGTCAAAATATTGTGCTAAAATAATTATGGGGAGACTACATACATACCACCCAATTCTCATGTATTTACATATATAACACCAAAATTTGATATTTTACATTCATACCACCCAAATCTTTCATATCACATAAAAAATAACTGCCCTTTTTAACTAGAAAGTAAAATGCACCCTTTCATTTCATGTATATGTAAGGTTAGCTGATATGTTTGTAAAAAAAGAATTTTAGGTGTTAGATATGTAAATATAAAAAAATTGAGTGGGAGGTATGTAAATCTTCCAAAAACTTTATTCTATTTACCTCGAGCTCGGAGGATCCGAGAAAACAAGAAATGGAGCTGTAGTTCCCGTCTCGGAACAAGCCATCAAGCGAATCGACAAAGATTCTGAAAAGAAATAAAAAAAAATGGTCCTGTAACAGAAGTTTATTCATTTCTTTTTATATAAAGGAAAAAAGTCATAATTAGATAATGAAGACGATACATGATATTGAGGTTATACATGACTACCAATCTGCCATCAAAAAGAACGATTTACATATATACTACTCAATTCTTATGCATTTACATTTCTAACACATATACTTCCGTTTTTACGCACATAATACCTTACCATGCATGAAAAAGCATATTTTACACTTTAAAAGTTAGATGATGGTATTTTTTATGTGATATGAAAGATTTGGGCGGCATAAGTATATATATTGCAAATGTAGGTGTTAGATAAGGAATTGCAAAGGAATTGGATGGTATGTATGTAAATAGCATTAGGAGGCTTTTAGGAGTCTAAAACTTTTACATACATATCACCTTACCTGTGCATAAAAAGGTGTATTTCACTTTCTAAAAGTTAAATGATGGTATAAATGTAAAAAAGCCAAATTTAGGTTTCAGATACGGAAATACATAGGAATTGGTTGGTATACATGTATATTCCCCAAAAAGAAAATAAAAGGAAAATAAACAGAAATGGAAGGCGTTTAGGAGTAAAAAAAATGTACCTTGAGAACATGATGAATTCCAGAAATGAGGACGTTGGCATCACCCAGCTGTGAAGAGCGGACCAATGGCCGCCATCAGAAGGCATTGGAGGCAAGCTAGAGATTTGGAGGGGTATCCCATACATGGACCTAAAGGCACTCTCAAAAGCGCTTCTGCAAAATATTTTGGATATTTGTGAATTCCAAACTGACAGAAGGAGAGAAAAAAAGGAATTGAAATTTACATATAGACCACACAGTTCTTATGTATTTACATCTGTATCATCTGAAGTTTGATACTTACTATTTACACTTCTAACATATTTGTGTCATAATCCTATGCATGAAAAGGTGTATTTCACTTTTAAAAATGTATGTTTGATGTGATATTAAAGATTCAAGTGGTATGCATGTAAATGTGAAAGCTTAGGTGTTAGATAAGTAAATACATAAGAATTGTGTGGTATGTATGTAAATGCCCCAATAAATAATTAAAAGGAGGATTGGACATTTATGTTGGGGCAATCACATAAATACCATACAATTCTTATATATTTACATATTTAACACCAACACAATTCTATTTACATACATAACACTCAAATCTTTGACATCACATCAAAAAATTTAGTCATCACTAACTTTTTAAAAGTGAAATACACCCTTGCATGCATGGTTTTTTAATACCGAAGTGTTTTAAATGTAAATTTCAAGCTTTTGGTGTTAGAAATGTAAATGCAAAAAAATTCTGAGGTATATATGTAAATTTTCCTAAAAAATAAGCATAAATGTAGTGATCATAAAAGCTAACATGATAACCAAATAAATACCAACAACCTAGAATTGCTGTTCTAAAATGGAAAAAAGAATCTTCATCATCATCACCCGGATCAACAACAACATGATTAGCCTTATCTCAATCATTACTTAATTCGCACTAGTCCTTCTCACAACCACTCAAGTTGTCTTCGACCGAGCCTTTTTCTTCCACAATCTTTAAGAATAATTTTAAATAACGTTGTATTGTTGAAACTTTTATAGTTTTCTTTCTCCCAAACTTGATATGCAGGGGATGATGTTATTGTAAATGATCTTTCAATGATAGATCTCATCTTAAAGCAATTGATTTTTCATATTATTTTAAATATAATATATGGTTTCGTCTGCTATTGTAATTGCCTATGTAAACCTNGAATCTTCATCATCATCACCCGGATCAACAACAACATGATTAGCCTTATCTGAATCATTACTTAATTTGCACTAGTCCTTCGCACAACTACTCAAGTTGTCTTCGACCGAGACTTTTTCTTCCACAATCTTTAAGAATAATTTTAAATAACGTTGTATTTGTGAAACTTTTATAGTTTTCTTTCTCCCAAACTTGATATGCAGGGGATGATGTTATTGTAAATGATCTTTCAATGATAGATCCAATCTTAAAGCAATTGATTTTTCATATTATTTTAAATATAATATATGGTTTCGTCTGCTATTGTAATTGCCTATGTAAACCTTTTCATGCACAATTGCAATTCTCTTCATATATGAACTTTAAAATATGATGAGATACAAAAGATATGATATGAATACAAATGCTTACATACGTAGGTTGGAGATGTAAAGATCCTCTCATGGTACTAATTAGGAATAATTATTCCCAAACTTGGAGAAATTTTCCTCAGTTCACCTCAATAATGTGATAAAGTACGAAGTTTTATATATTGATTTATCTTGATAGAATTTGATGGCACTCTTGTGATAATATATTAAATATTCTAGAGAATAGGTTAAGATATAATGCACTTCTTTTCCAGTGCTTGCTTTTGACATTACGTTAAATGCTAATGATTCAACACTTATTCATAATCTAACCAATATGTTTATGATGACAATTAAATATGAAATAAAGAACCATAGTTTCTTGTCAATTCAAATATAATCACCGGTATGCACATTGCTTTCTTTTTCTTTAGGGACTATAGTTCATAACAATAATGTACCTAATAACTTAATGAATCATCATTCTCCATTCATTCCAGCTTAAAGTGTTATTTGAGACTTAAAACGTACTTTATACAAATCATTTTGTGTAACAACTATTCATGTTACTTTTGCCTATCAATATTCTCTTTTCAATCCTTTAAAATTTATTTTATTCATAGGTACATCCATGCTCAAACTACCTAGCTATTTTCACTAGATCTTTAATAAGTGCTGCTCCCTATGCAATTAAATTTTTCATTACTTCATTTTCAATAACTGCTACTCCATTATATAGTTTTTTTTTTCTTTGAATTCATACTTTCAAGATATTTCATGCATCCATGTTAATATTTTCATTTAATAACCTGTTCTTGGTACTTCTTCAACNAAATGCATGCATGGTTTTTAATACCGAAGTGTTTTAAATGTAAATTTCAAGCTTTTCGTGTTAGAAATGTAAATGCAAAAAAATTCTGAGGTATATATGTAAATTTTCCTAAAAAATAAGCATAAATGTGGTGATCATAAAAGCTAACATGATAACCAAATAAATACCAACAACCTCGAATTGCTGTTCTAAAATGGAAAAAGAATCTTCATCATCACCGCCCGGATCAACAACAACATGATTAGCTTTATCTCAATCATTACTTAATTCGCACTAGTCCTTCGCACAACTACTCAAGTTGTCTTCGAGCGAGCCTTTTTCTTCCACAATCTTTAAGAATAATTTTAAATAACGTTGTATTGGTGAAACTTTTATAGTTTTCTTTCTCCCAAACTTGATATGCAGGGGATAATGTTATTGTAAATGATCTTTCAATGATAGATCTCATCTTAAAACAATTGATTTTTCATATTATTTTAAATATAATATATGGTTTCGTCTGCTATTGTAATTGCCTATGTAAACCTTTTCATGCACAATTGCAATTCTCTTCATATATAAACTTTAAAATATGCTGAGATACAAAAGATATGATATTAATATAAATGCTTACATACGTAGGTTGGAGATGTAAAGATCCTCTCATGGTACTAATTAGGAATAATTATTCCCAAACTTGGAGAAATTTTCCTCAGTTCACCTCAATAATGTGATAAAGTACGAAGTTTTATATATTGATGTATCCTGATAGAATTTGATGGCACTCTTGTGGTAATATATTAAATATTCTAGAGAATAGGTTAAGATATAATGCACTTCTTTTCCAGTGCTTGCCTTTGACGTTACGTTAAATGTTAATGATTCAACTCTTGTACATAATCTAACCAATATGTTTATGATGAAAATTAAATATGAAATGAAGAACAATAGTTTCTTGTCAATTCAAATATAATCACCGGTATGCACATTGCTTTCTTTTTCTTTAGGCACTATAGTTCATAACAATAATGTACCTAATAACTTAATGAATCATCATTCTCAATTCATTCCAGCTTAAAGTGTTATTTGAGACTTAAAACGTACTTTATACAAATCATTTTGTATAACAACTATTCATGTTACTTTTGCCTATCAATATTCTCTTTTCAATCCTTTAAAATTTATTTTATTCATAGGTACATCCATGCTCAAACTACCTAGCTATTTTCACTAGATCTTTAATAAGTGCTGCTCCCTATGCAATTAAATTTTTCATTACTACATTTTCAATAACTGCTACTCCATTATATAGTTTTTTTTTTCGAATTTATACTTTCAAGATATTTCATGCATCCATGTTAATATTTTCATTTAATAACCTGTTCTTGGTACTTCTTCAACACACCAGATATGAATTCTTACAATATGGTTAGTCAAAACACATTTTTTGAAGTCCCCCTTAAATTTTCATAATATTCAAATATTCCATAATATTTTAAGCGACCATGCTCAAATGAGATGCTTCACAATTAGGTGGACGTTGGACTAAAAGAACATCTTAGATGCCAAGTTACAAGGAGCTTACTCATGTCTCTGCCTGTGGACATATATAGGGGTACATACATACATACCAACCAATTCTTACGTATTTACATATCTAACACCTACAATTTTTTTTTAAAACTTATAACACCTAAATCTTTCACATCACAAAAAAAAAAAAAAACTCACCAATCTAAATTTTAAAAATTGAAATACAGCTTTTAATGCATAGATAAGGCGGTATATATGTAATAATTGGAATTTAGGTGTTAGATATGTAAATGCATAGGAATTGAGTGGTATGTATATAAATCTTCCAAACGTATATGCTACAGATAGGCATGATTTTAAAAGAACATAGTCTGGATCTAAAATGCATACACATTAATATTGAAAACGCAATTGAAAATCCAAACAAAATAAAATTAACTGGATTATTTAAAAGAAGAGTTCGTAAGAAAAATACCTGCATTTTCCAGCGTTCATTACATCACACAATGACCAAAAATCACCATTTCTATTTCCTTTTACATTCTTCCATTCCGTATCTAACAGGACCCAATAATAAATAGCACCCTTTTTGCTCGAATCTCGTATTGCATTCTCCAGTACTTCTTCAGCCTTAGCAGATAAAGAAACCTGTTGAATGGACAATTTTTTTGTCAATTTTCAAGTCTAACAGAAAATGAATTTAATTTATATAAAAAAAAAGTTGCATGAATTAAAATAGAATGGCTACAAAACGTTTAATTCAATAAGTATGCAATATAAAAACATGCATGCAAACAATGTTTTTGNAAATGAATTTAATTTATATTAAAAAAAAAGTTGCATGAATTAGAATAGAATGGCTACAAAACGTTTAATTCAATAAGTATGCAATATAAAAACATGCATGCAAACAATGTTTTTGCTGATATTAATGCTAATAATAGCTTAGACATAAAATTGAAAGCATAAATGCTTAGAAGTCCTCTTTAGCTCAAACGCCAACCTCTAAAATGTAATTGGAAGAACAAAAGTGTAACAAGATCAATGTTGTTTAAAATGCAAAGAAAGTAGTGTTTTAGGCATTGTGCGGGGAGAGCACTAAAGCTGTGCATCAATCTGCAAAACAAAAAGGGGCTTAAATTGTAAATTGCAGAGAAAGTGGCGAAACACTGACTTCATATAATTTGATTTAGTGGCAGGTTAAAATCCTATGCTGTCCTATTGCTTTGTTGTTGGTAATATTTTTTTATCAAGGANAGGGGCTTAAATTGTAAATTGCAGAGAAAGTGGCGAAACACTGACTTCATATAAGTTGATTTAGTGGCAGGTTAAAATCCTATGCTGTCCTATTGCTTTGTTGTTGGTAATATTTTTTTATCAAGGAAATTTAGAAATTCTTATGTATTTACATTTCACGCCTGAGATTTCATACCTACAAAGCAGTTTGGTGTTTTGAACATAATCATGAAAAGATGTATTTTACTTCTAAAAAGTGATAGAAGTGCTATTTTTGATGTGATGTTAAAGAATTAAGTGGTATGTGTGTAAATATGAAACTCTAGGTGTGAGATGTGTAAATACATAAGAATTTTGTGCAACATAAAAGCCCCTTTTATCAATATTTGCCTTAAAATTTCATAGATCTTCTCATAATTTTGATATGTATGATTTTTGTTAAATAGTATAATATGATTTGATACTATGTAGCACACCGAAACATCTAAAAATGTGACGTACCCGTGTCAGACACCAACAATAGTCCGACAAGCCCCGACACTTCTCCAACACAAATATTGGACACACCACAACAC
>JXCR01146399.1:189498-219242 GCA_002079205.1 Phalaenopsis hybrid cultivar
CGTGCCCGTGCTTGTGCTTCATAGATGTGATATTAATTGTGATTTGTTAGATTTAGTTAACAAAAACACGAGCTTTCTATGCACATTGTGTGCTATATAACCAAAAAACACCACCGTTCATTGCCAATTTTGAAAAATATAAAAGAAATGAACTTCAACAACAAATTGTGCAACTAGTATAGCAAGGAAAACTCTTTACTATAAATGTTGGATTTTTAGAAATATTTTAATTCTAGTATCTTCTATTTTTTTTTTTTATTTATAGATGTCGGCCGTTTTATTTTCATTTTATGAAAAGGGATGATTTTGTGATTTTGAAAATAATTTAAATATGAATATAACCTTTTTTATTTTTAAAAGTAACATTTTAATTTTTAAAATAGGTGAAACCAAACAAGTCTCACATTTTAAATAGTTTAGATGATTGAATACAATACCACAAGCAATACATTTATCCCGAAAAATAAACATATTATTTGTATTAGGAACTTAATCACCTAAACTAAAGAATTTGTGACATCCATTTGGCCTGCGAAATATTTTTATATAAAGCTAACAAGTTCCCCTGCTTAATATAAGAATTAGATATGGTTTATTTTACATGGGTTCCAAGTTTCCTATAGAGACAAACCCCTGTAGTTAATTACAATTTAAATGACTGGGGTTACTTAAGAAAACTTCCGATTAAGATCAGTGGTTTTGCATTCAAGGTTTTAAAGTTTAGGTTTCCACAATTGGACATGGAAAAATCAAATGAGAGTGGCTCAAAATAGGAATAATTATTTTAAAGAATCCAAAGGAGTGAAGAGTAGGGGATATCACAGATCCAGGGAAAACCCCGGTGACCTCCCAACTATCCTACCGTTTTGTTTTATGTCTTTGAAATGATGTTGTTTAATATTTAATACTGCAATTTATTTAAAATTTAGGACTTATGTTTGCACGATATCTGATCGTACAAATAGCATAAAAAGATAAGAGAATTTACACCGTACAGTACGGTAACCTCGGAATCCTAAAGTGTTAGGACTTATAATTGCACAGCAGGGTTGTGCAAAAACCTAAAAGATAATATGTGAGGGTTTATGCTGCGCTAGACAAATCACATCGAAATCGTATGGGTGTTATTTAAGCTAAAGAAAGTGTTTAGGGATGTGAATGTGTTTTGATGTTGTAGATCCATCTTGAAGTTGTTCCTCGTCGTGCTGCCCACGATGTTCGCTCCAAACTCCTCGCTGTAGCACCTCCAAGTTTGTTATTAATCCTATCTAACCACTAGGTTTTCCTATACTAAGATATAGTGTGCATCAAAGTAACAAAGCATGCAATATAAAAGAAAAGAACAGTAGAATGTACAGTAAAGAGAAAGAACAGTATAACATGCAAGGAGAAAAGTACAGCAGGCTAGGAAGACCATATAACGTGCTATGAAATAAAATGCTGTAATGGAAATTAAACATGTATATTTGACAGGTTTGCTGCTCCTTTAAGGTAACTAGTATTCACTGTATAAGCAAAAGAAACATTGTCTGGAAAACTCAAGAAAATCGACGAATAATTCACGACAGAAAACTTCGGGAAAATTGACGAAAAATAATTCAAATAAAACTATCGAAACCTCGGAAAAATCCCAGAGAAAAGACTACAAGTGTTTTGTCCAAAAATTTTAATAAAACAGAAAGTCCGGAAAGAGGGGACCGCAAGCACTCGGGTCAGGGCTATGCTCAAATATATATTTGTACTCGAGGGTCGTCGAATGCTACTCGGTCCCCCGGATGTATAAAGCCCGTCACTCCACTAGAAGAATATCCTACTGAACCTAACTTAGGAGGGTACTCCTTAGCCCAGGATCGGTGATCAACAAACGGACAACTCAAATGTAACATATTTTTAAAATTTAAGTTTTGACATGCATATATATTTCAAGCGAAAGAAAAGTTTTCTTTTTTTTTTAATTTTGTAATGAAAAAATATATATTTTTTTATTTATAAATATTGTATTTGTTCTTATCAATTTATTTTATCAATTTTAAAATGTATAGTTGTCTACAAGTCGATCACATCATCGGACCTAGGACCACCAACAACCTAAGAAGTTACGGGTCCCCCTATAGTCTTATGTCGGTGAATAAAACTTTCATCATACAGTTCATCAGGTTCCAGAATTGAGTCCTAGTGTTGTAGGATGAGATATCATTATGTTCTACCACCGGTGTGCCTTTGTCATCATCGCCCTAAGCCCCAAAACAAAACCGACCTACTTGCGACCTTGTTTGATGGTTCCACATATAACAAAATGTTATACATGAGCACTTATGTATCAGACATAAGCACAGAAAACTGAACCAAGAAGCAAGGAAAAAAAGAATAAAAAAAGGGATGAGAGAGAGGAGGCACTGATTCATCTAAAACATCGAAGAAACGGATGATGAACCAGCCCTCAAAACTGTGGCAAAAGACCTAGTAAAGAGGACCCAAGATCCTTGAATCAATCCAAGAAGGATATCATTTTTCTCACATTTCATAAATGGGTCAAACCAAGAAGGGTATCCTTTCCAAATGACAATCTTATGAATTTCCAAACCCTTCATGAATTCAATTTGTATCAACCCTATATTTTCTCCTAATGAAATTGTACAAGCCCTTTACATTTCACAAAAGAAGGGACACTAATTAATGGAAAAAAAAAGTAACTCCCCAGCCTTCCAGAAAATCATACCGATGTCAAAATCATTTAACTTCATTCTCCATTGAAATCTTTCAAGAATTGTGTAAATATAACATTACTTTAGAAAATGCAGCAATGCTCATGACCGAGACGAAAATTAAACCAAACAATCTTCAACAAGCTGACGGGTAAGAGCAAAAAAGGTCCCAAAGACAGCATAGACCCACGGGTAAGGGTCAAGAAGAAGACCCCAAAAGGCAGCATAGACCCACGGGTAAGGGCCAAGAGGAAGACCCCAAAGGCAGCACAGACCCAATGATAAAAGCCAAGAAGAACAGCCCAGAGGTAGCATAGACCCACGAGTAAGGGCAAAGAGGAAGAGCCCAGACGTAGCATAAACCCACAGGTAAGGGCAAAGAGGAAGACCCTAAAGGCAGCATAGACCCACAGGTAAGGGCCAAAAAGAAGGCCCCAAAGGCAGCAACACCAAGTAATGTTCAAAGCCAAAGCAGGAAAAAAAAATCACCATAAATACTACCATTGCATTGTATTTGACACACATAAGAGAGTGAATGGAGAAGCTATCATACATCATTGAGATCGAACCCACTTTCATCACACAAGACATGATAATAAATTAATTTACTTGTACCAAACATCACCTCATATAGATATATTTCAAAATCGTGAATTTTTTTATGACAAACTTGATTGTCAATAAAAATCTTAAGAGGAGGAGGCATTATATTTTGAGTTTCCAATTCAATCGAACCCAACACAAAGGGACAAATAAAATAAGCAGGTTTTCTTGGATAAGGGCAAGCAACAGAGAATCAAAGAACCAAGGCATGAAAGTTCAGAGCCAAGGCAGCAAGGGGAAGTCATCAACCCACAGGGAAGCTCACAACCGAAAGGCTCGAGGCCTCAAAAAATAATACAGGGACCCAAAACAAACCACATATTGGGTTACAAAAAGCACCTAACCAAGCCAACACAGAGCACAAATCGAACCCAACACGGGATAAGTCAAGTCAAAATCGAGTCCCACCAAATGGGAGAACAGAGAAAAAAATTTCAGCATGGATTCATCCCGAAAAGAGATCAAAAACCGAGTCCCATTAAAAGTAGGAAAATAGAGAACAGTTTGCAGCATTCATTCTTCNGAGTCAAAATCGAGTCCCACCAAATGGGAGAACAGAGAAAAAAATTTCAGCGTGGATTCATTCCGAAAAGAGATCAAAAACCGAGTCCCATTAAAAGTAGGAAAATAGAGAACAGTTTGCAGCATTCATTCATCCCAAAAGCATCAAAACCGAACCCACCAAATGGGTCAAAACAAAATATAACTTTCAGCCATAATTCCAATCTAATAGAGCCAAAATCAAGCCCTCCAAATAAATAAAACAGATGAAAATATTTCCAGCCAAGATCCAATTCCAAAGAGCCAAAATCAAGCCAATCAAATAGGCCCAAACAGAGAAAAAATTTCATTTATAATTTGGTCCAAAAGAGGCCCAAACCAAGCTCGACACATGGGCAAGCCAAACCCAACACAAGGCAAACCGAACCCAGCAAAAAGGGCAAAATGGAGCAGCATAGAGGCTAAACCGAGCCCAGCAAATAGGCAAAACAAATGCAAATATC
Organism: Phalaenopsis hybrid cultivar; assembly: GCA_002079205.1. Classification (NCBI taxonomy): domain Eukaryota; kingdom Viridiplantae; phylum Streptophyta; class Magnoliopsida; order Asparagales; family Orchidaceae; genus Phalaenopsis; species Phalaenopsis hybrid cultivar. The sequence continues at coordinate 193,811 of JXCR01146399.1, forward strand.
TCTAACAAAAATTCATCTAAAAAAGAGTTAAAGCCGAACCCAACAAGTGAGCTAAATGAAATGCCATTTTCAGCTATTATGAGCCAAGACCGAGCCTATCCATATGGGAAAAATAGGGGAAAATTTTTCAGCATGTACTTGAATAAAGGACAACAAGGAGAACAAAAATAAGTCTCAAACATATCTTCCAAATCATAAAAAAAATAATTTCCTGCATAAATTCGAGCAAGGGGAAGTAAGAAAAACAAGAAATTGAGCCCCAAACATGTTTTTCAAATCATAAAAATAATTTGCAGCATATATTCGAGCAAGGGGCAGCAAGAAAAGCAAGAACTGAGCCCCAAACATGTTTTTCAAATCATAAAAATAATTTCCAGCATATATTCGAGCAAGAGGCAAGAAGTCAACCACATTATGCTCAATTTAAATATTTCTGAAAACTACTCCTGCTTAAATCTCAAAACAAGCCTAAATCTTGCTTTCACATGCTTTCCTTTCACTTAGTCTAACATGTATCAAGGCCTAAACTTCAAAATAAACTAAGCCATCCGTCCATTAACCTTTGCAAAAGGATAGAGATGCCTCAACATGCCAACCTAGATAAAATAGAATAGGGAGAATGAGAATAATACCTCTTTTCAGCAGATTTAAAATAAAATTGAAAGATAATTCCAGGAAAACCACTTCCAAGAGAAATATTTCTCCTAAAGACATCAAGAAACAACAACCACGAATGTTCCACGCCACAAGCACCCGAAGATATAGCTTAGAGAGGGCTTTTGGCAAAATAAACAGCACTCCACTAACACTCCACACCCCAAGCGCACGAGAATAAGATTTTAAGAAGATTTTAGAAGAGTTTTTCTTCCCTAAAAGNAAGGGAGAATGAGAATAATACCTCTTTTCAGCAGATTTAAAATAAAATTAAAAGATAATTTCAGGAAAATCACTTCCAAGAGAAATATTTCTCCTAAAGACTTCAAGAAACAACAACCACGAATGTTCCACACCACAAGCACCCGAAGATATAGCTTAGAGAGGACTTTCGGCAAAATAAACAGCACTCCACAAACACTCCACACCCCAAGCGCACGAGAATAAGATTTTAAGAAGATTTTAGAAGAGTTTTTCTTCCCTAAAAGCCTCCCACAGCAGAAAAACAGCCTCTCCTTTCTCTCCAAAATTTTTCAACAACCTAAAACAGTGTTTTATGAAGCTCTTTTATAGATAGAGAAGAGAGGAGAAAATAATCATCTACCACCGCCTCACTGCCGAATAGAACAACAGGGATTGAAACGTCACAATAAAGAAGGAGAAGTAGAAGCCTAGAGAAGGAGAAGGGTCGGCCAACCCATTCCTTGAGATTGGAGAGCCGAATGGCTGCCGTGCCACGTAAAAAAGGGGAAGAGACGGGGAAGGAGACGGGAGCCGCGTGGATCCACCATGGAACCTAGGGCACGGGCGAGAGGGAGCGGGACGAGCGCAAGCCCTGTTCGAACCCGTGAATGGGTCGAACAGGGAGAAGGGGTGCGGCTAGAGCCGTAAATAAGGTTTAGGGTTTAATCAGATTATAATTTAGGGGTAAAATTTATAAAAAAATATATTTAATATTTTGAAAAATAAAAATCTAATTTTTGTTTTATTCGTGCGTCGTAACATATCGAATATAGATGTCATTTCTAGGTATTTTTGGCATTTCGAATGCGCTGGCGCAATCCGTTTCATCGTCGGAGGTCGTTTTGACAAATTCATCAATTTGCGTGTCACTTGTTCGTGCGTAGAATTATGACAATATGTGTGTCTTTTTCTACCAAAATTGGTATCCCAGACGCGTTGGCGCAGTCCATTTTGTCGTCGAAGGTCGTCTGGAGAATTTTGCATTTTCACTCATCCTTTAAGCTTAATTGAAGTCCGACCTCGTGCAATTTTGTGAATTTTGTGCATTTGGTGTGTGTGTGTGACGATAAAGTCGTGAGGATATTTTCCTAGGGCTTGAGGTTTTATTGGGAACTTCTCCTTGAGTCTCCACACAATAGCCCTTAACCGCTCGTCCATAAGACGATGATTTTGAGACCATAAATGCTAGACATCACAGGAAAATATGAAGTGTTTTGGAATTTCTAAGGGGACAGATTTCAATGCTAGTTTTCTAAGGTAGTTAATAGGAAACTCCTAGAGCTAGATCCTAGGCTTTATGAAGAAGAAAGAATGACCTCACAAAATGAGATCAACAATAGAATTAAGAATTATTATTATGTTATGATTATGGTTTCCTTCTTTTATTATGGGGAGTTATTAGTGAGTTTATGATTTTCCTAATGTGGTGGATATCCCCTCTATTTATCTTGTCAAATCACGTCAAACTGGTCGTCTGCAAGTTTTGCCCTTGCAAAAAACTATTGCTTCGCTCCTGCCTCTCCCAGGTTTACTAAATACCATCCTCGCAATACAATCGCAATAAAAGCTAGTTGGGAAGGCAACGACTAGATCACGGTGTTCAGGACCAGACGAATCTAATTCAAGTCTCCAATTCAATCACGGCGCATTCCTTTTTTCCCTTGAGGTAGCCATTACATGTGTTACTTTCTTAGGTTATAAGAATGTCGTATAAATTATGGATGATGACAGAAGTTCAAAAAAATTCTTCCACATCGATAGGATACGATAATTCTAAAACCATCTCACCTGAACCTACAGCTGCTCTCATGATTGTATCAACTGAGTATTTTCCTCATAATTTACTATTTTACATAACAATTATAAAACTCAATGGATACAACTATCTTAATTGGGCATAATCCACAAAATTGGCGATTGATGGGAGCAATAAAATTAGGTATTTAACCGGATAAAATTCAAAAACTATGACTAGCAATCCGAATCTAAAAAAATGACTATAAAATTCTCTAGTTATGACATGGTTCATCAACTCCATGAAACCTACCATAAAAAAGCCTTATATATGCTTTCCATTGCTTGAGATATCTAGTAGGCTGCTTAAAATCTCTATTCAAACTTGAAAAATTCTTCACAAATTTTTCATTTGAAACTCAACTTTGAAAAACTAAACAAAATGATCATGATGTCATTATGTATTAACAATGATTGAGTGGAGGAGAATGTCACGTGATTGGTGGAGGAGAATGTCACGGACAAAAAGTTCCACATCGGCTAGGTGTAGGGCCAAAAAGCAGTATTTAAGTCTTAGGCTGCCCACCACCCACAAATGCTCTTTTGGGAGGTGACAAACTGCTCACTTGAATGATTGTTCTAACTTATTTTCGTCCTATAGACCTTTTAGAGGCAATAAAAATGTCAAAATTGATGATGGCTCGTTCTCGGCAATTACCAAGATAGAAATTTTCAAACTTTCCTTATTGATAATCATTCACAATGTTCTTCATGTACCTAATTTATCGTAACTTCTTTATTAGCAAAATTACTATTGATCATTAATGACAACCTAATTTCAATTTTTCTTGTTGTGAGTTTCAAGAATTGACCACAAGAGAAAAATTGAGTGCTAAGAAAATGATGGACCCTAATATTTTGACGATATATCATTTTGATGATAGACTTAACTCGAATAGACAATATCAAAATAGTGATTTAAATTATGTTTCAATTTCTAAAAATAATGATATTATGTCATGGAATTCTAGATTAGGTCATCCTATTTTTCAGTATCTAAAATGCTTGTTTCCCAAATAATTTTAGAATAAAAATGTATTTTTGTTTCAATATAAAGTTTGTTTGTTTGATAAACACCATTTGCATCATTTTCTTTACAAATATACAAATCAGCTAAACTATTTATTCTGATCCATATCAATATTTGAGGTGCTTGTAAAAACTAAAAACCGCATACATTTTTAGAAAAAATATTTTGTGACTTTCACTGTTGATCACACCAGATTAAGTAGGGTTTATTTAATAAAAGAAAATTTTGAAATGAAAATAATTTTCAAAAACATTTACATCCCGGTACACACATAATTTTAAAAAAAAATTAAAATATTAATAAATGATAATGACCGAGAGTAATTCAAATATATTTTTGGCCAAATTTTTCTCAAAAAAGGAATAATTCATCAAAATCTTTATGCAACAATCCACATCAAAATGACATGGTTGAAAGAAAAACAAACACTAATTGGAAGTAGCTCGGGCATTGTTATGCATCAATCAAGAACCTCAATATTTTTTGGGTGAATTTATTACTACTACATTTCTAATAAATAAAACAACCAATAAAGTTTTAAACATTGAAACACCTTTTGATGTTTTTTCAAAAAAAAAAATCTAAAAATTCAGTTCTCATCTTCTCTACATCTAAAAATATTTAAGTGTATTGCATTCATTCACATTCATAGTCTAGGAAAACATGAACTCCAAGCCAAAAAAATGTGTGTTTGTTGGTTATGCTCCTACCCAAATGGGATATAAATGTTTTGATTCCAATTCTAAAAGAAAATTTGTTACCATGGATGCCACATTATTTGAATTACAACCATTTTTTTCACCTTATCTTCAAGGAAGGGAACACAACAAAGATTTATCTTTTATCTATTGAGTCTCAATATTTTCTTCAAACTAAAAAAACGAAAATAGTATCTCCTCAATCTTAATTGATCAACCAAAAAACCCAAGTGATATATATCCGTAGAGAGTGCGTCGAGTCTTTTAGATAATGAAGTTCCTACAATGTCATCTCATGATGTTCATAACAAAGAAGAAACAAAAAAACTATGTTATTGGTACCATTTGATATTGTCTACTCATGACAGGGGACAACTCAAAAAGAAAGTGTTCATGAATCATTTACACTGCCTAGAATCCACGAAATCACCAGGCAATGTATTTATTGATCTTTTACACCATGCTCACTCCACTTCTTCGAGTTGTGAGTCTTCTAATCTTAAATCTAAACTCAGTTTGAATCTTAGACCTAATGAGTCTAATCTTCCCATTGGAGAAAGTTCTTGCATCCAACATCCACTGTCCCATTCTGTACCGTATAAAAATATCTCACCCACTTTCTGTGTTTTTACCTCATAACTATCGTGTAAGGAGATTCCAAGTACTGTGTAGCTGAAAATCCCCAAGTGGAAAGAGGCTGTTTTTGACAAGATGAAAGCTCTTGATCAAAATAACACATGAGAATAAGTTGATCCATCTAGAAGAAAGACAACTGTCTAGTGCAAATGAGTGTTTATCATCAAGTATAATTCTTATGCTTTCTAGAATAGTATAAGGCTCGACTGGTTGCTAAACGATTCACTGAAACCTCTATCATTGATCATTTAGGAACATTCGCCTCAATCGCAAAACTAAACTTTATCAGGGTTCTTCTATCATTTGTAGCTAATCTTGACTATCCCCTACAATAGTTGGATATAAAAAATGTTTTCTTCAATGAGGACTTCAAGGAAGAAGTGAATATGGATGCATCTCCGGTATTTAGGGAGAAGTTTGACACAAATGTGTGCAAAATAAATAAAAAAATTCTTAAACGGGTTGAAACAGTAAATGAGAGCTTGATTTGAAAAATTTATCCTATTTATGAAATGGCAATGGTATACTCAACGACAGGAAGATCATACAATCTTCTTTAAACATTCAAACGATGGGAAGATAGTCATACTAATTGTATATGTGGATAATATTATTCTCACCAGAAATGTTGCATATTAGATGAACTGTTTGAAGACTTCTCTATCTATTTTTGAAACCAGTGACTTAGGATCTCAAAAGTATTTCTTTGGCATGCTCGATTGAAGAAATGAATTATTGTATCCCAATAGAAGTATGTTCTTGATATCCTCAAGGAAGCAGAAATGAGTGAATGTAGACCTGCAGACACTCCAATCGATCTCAATGAGAAATTTGGAGATGGGAAGGAAGGTGATCTAGCAAATACAGTTGAATATAAAAAATTGGTAGAAAATTTGATATATTTATCACATACACGGACATTTATTGCATTTGTTGTGAGATTGATACGTCAATTTATGCATTTACCTTATAAGAAACACTTTGAAGCAATCAACGGAATTCTCAAATATTTTAAAGTTAGACCAAGCCTTACTCTTTCAGAAGGCCACACAAAAGAGCATAGAGGCGTACACTGATGCAAAATGAGTAGCCTCAGTTATTGACAGGAGATCAACATCTAAATTCTACACCTATGCGTGGGGAAAACAGTTTACATGTACGAAACAAAATGTGGTTACGAGGAGTACTGTTGAGACAAAATATAGGGCTTATGACTAATAGAGTATGTGAGATGTTATGGGTAAAAAAAATTCTTGAAGAGATGCAAATCCAAAAAAGCATGCCAATAAAAAGTAGTCGTAGGCATTGCAGAAAATCCAGTGCAGCATGATCACACAAAGCATAAACCTGGTTACATGTAAGAAACAAAATGTGGTTGCAAGGAGTACTGTTGAGACAAAATGTAGGGCTTATGACTAATAGAGTAAGTGAGATGTTATGGGTGAAAAAAATTCTTGAAGAGATGCAAATCCAAATAAGCATGCCAAAAAAGTTATAATGTGACAAAAAAGTAGTTGTAGGCATTGCAGAAAATCCAATGCAGCATGATCACACAAAGCATGTGAAGATTGATACGTGTTTCATAACAAATGGGATTGAGTGTGGAGTAATTTACATGTCATTTGTCCTTATTGCTAAAAAAATAGCAGATACCTTCACCAAAAAATTATTCAAGTCTGGTTTTGAGTTCCTTATAAGCAACTTAGGCATGATAAATATTTATGCTCCAACCTAAGGGGGTATTGGAATTTTATGAAAATGTTAATTTTAGTATCTTCTAATTAAGTATTTTCTATTTTTATAAGTTAGAATTATTGATATGTTATAATTCATTTTTTTCTTCTTTTATCATAGGAAGTTATGGCTAATTTTATGATTTTCCTAATGTCGGAACTATCTCCTTCTATTTATCGCGTAACTGCTTCCTATAGAATTGAAGAGAAATAATTATTTTTCCCCTCCCAAAACCTACAATAATTAATGAATTTATTGCTTAAAATTAATGCATCACATATTTTTGCTTCACTCTAATGTTCTTCACATCACATCGTTGCAATTTTGACAAAACACATTCATTCATCTTCTATAACACTTATAAGCAAAGCATCGTAAAGAGCACAAAACCTATTTATGCAAAACAAACACTTATTTATTAAAGGGTAATTCCACTTATTGTATAATTGTTGCCATGGAATTTGATAAAACCTATTTTGAAGTCTCCATGATTTGTTATTGTCACCAAGCATTCCTCTTACAAAGCTCTTTTTCTATCAAATCAGTTAAGGGAAATTTACAAACATAACATGCAATTCTTATGTATTTATATATCTCACACCTAAACTTTCATTATTAAATATATGATACTTTGGTGCTTTAAACCTATGCATGAAAACATGTATTTAACTTTTAAAAAAGTGGTAATACGTAATAGTACTACTTCTTATGTGATATCAAAGATTTGAATGCTATGTGCGTAAATATAAAAGTATAGGTGTGAGAAATAAAAATACATAAGAATTGTGTGCAATGCATGTAAATGCCCTTAAAGTTAATTATTTCATCAGCATTATTAAGCTCTTCGTTGACCACAGAACCTTCTGTCCGTGTATTTTTTTCTTTTTTATTCTACTAAGTTTCAACATTACAAAGGTAATTCCCTATAAGGATTATTGCTAATACGCCACGCATGGAAAATCCTATTATCACAAAATAGATTCCATTGAATGAATCCGTTCATGCAAAGTTAAAAAGAGTTTTGTGAATAAATCTGAATTCTGCATGGCAGAATAGTACAAAAGCTCATTAGAGTTCTGGTAGATAGCAAAATGGGATGATTTATTTTTCACTTATTTTGCATGAATTCGTTACATTTGAGAGAAATTTGTAGTTCAAATATACTACAGATTTCTTACAAAATCCAACACAATGATGGATCTGATAAATTTCACCAATTTTAAAAATACAATTTCTTACTCTGAGCAACCAAATAAAAACTTGAATCAAGAACAAATTCCGTGTAAAGTGAAATACCGAATTTTCAGTTATTAAAATGCAACTAAAATTCGAATAGAATGCAACATAATTTAAATCCAGTCTTACAATGAATGGGGAGAAAAGAGAAAGGGGAATTTACGTACATACCACCCAATTCCTATGTATTTACATATCTAAAACCAAAGCTTTACTTTTTAACATTCATAGCACCCAAATCTTTCATCTGTCCTAAAAAAATACCACCTTTTTAGCTTATAAAAAATAAAATACACCTTTTCATACATAAGTGGCATGTATGTAAAAATTGAAGTTTAAGTGTTTCTTATGAAAATACATAGGAATTGAGTAGTATGTATGTGAATCTTCCAAAGAAAAAATTGAACAAGAAAAAAATTCTAACATTAAAAGATATACTGTGAATGTCAAACAAGACACAAATTAAATGATGTTCAATGATTAAGTACTTCAGCAAAGAAAAAGACACACAGGCTCAAAAATTAACAGAAGTGCTCACCTTCCTTCCTGAGGCATGCCATGACTGAAAACCAATCCAAGGTATTTTGTGAATGCTGTCCACCTTATTCGCAATGGAAAGCATGGCACCAAATTCACAGAAGATGTCTTTATAGTACGAATTATTTAAAATTGGAAGCCGACTAATTGCATCCAAATCATCTGATCTTGGCCTTCGAGCACTTCTAGACTGAGGTAGATTCAATTTTAAAAGAAAAAGTTCAAAAGCATAACTTTTGTATTGCAAAATTTTATTTATCCAACGTTAAACTTACAAATATTGAGGAGAAGGTGAAAAATCTTCACAGAAATGTAAAGGTTGTCATATATATATAAAGGGGCATTACATACATATCACCCAATTCTTCCGTATTTACGTATCTAATATCTAAATTTTATTTTTTACATTTATACCATCTAAATCTCTCATATCAAAACAAAAATATCACCATTTTAACTTTTAAAAAGTGAAATACACATTTTCATGCCAAATTAAGGTGGCATGTATGTAAAAATTAAAGTTTGGATGTTAGATATGTAAATGTTTTGTATATAAATCTTCCATATAAAAAATACGCAGCAAAGAGTTTTAGGCAGTATTTGGTAACATACTATTTATAGAATTTAATCATGGATTCAGATTAAATCCAGCCAAACACCAAAAAAAAAAAATCCAATGCTCCGTTCACATTCCATCTAACTCTTCTCGTGTTTCATCATTGTTGGGAAGTAAATTCAGATTTAATGCCATTACTCATGAATTATTCACGTCACAAACTCGATCTGATAAATCTGGATTTATCAGATTTGATAAATTCTATTTAACGTAAATCTAACGTATTCAGATTTGATAAATTCTATTTAACGTAAATCTAACGTGCAGCCACACCGCCTTAGGAAAAAACAACTCATACAGATCTTGCCCATGATCCTTCTAAGGGAAACCTAAGAATGAGGTCATTCTTTGATAAAAGAATACAAAAGTTCTCAAAATGTCAACCATTTCACTCGTGAACTGAAAGTAGTTTATTAAGTATACAGAGATTGAATGCTTAATAATGGTGTTAAATTTGTAGAATAAGAGATTTGCCTTAATATACCAAAATAAACAAAGCAAGTTAAATAAAAAATATTAAAAAGCTCGTATAGTTTGATCATGATGAGATTTTATTTTACAAATAGAACATAATAAAGGCTTAGAGCAAGCGCATAAAAAACAGTGATTTCATTGCCCAACCAAATTAATCATCATTACCATTTCCTAATAGGTAAATGCTGTTAAAGTGCTCCTTTTGTGATTTAAACAAGGGGTATTTACATACATACCGACAAATTTCCTCTATATTTACATATCTAACACCTAAACTTTATTTTTTTACATTTAACACACCCAAATCTTTCATATCAAATAAACAATGGGTATTTCCTTATAGGCAAAAGTTGTTAAAGTGCTCCTTTTGTGATTTAAACAAGCAGCATTTACATAAAACCAATTTTCTATGTATTCACATAATTAACACCTATACTTCACTTTTTACATTTAAACCACCCAAATCTTTCATATAAAATAAAAAATACCACCATTTTAATTTTTAAAACGTATACACCTTTTCATGCACTGGTGAAGTGACATTTATGTATTAATTCAAGTATAGGAGTTAGATAAGTAAATACATAGGAATTGAGTGGTATATATGTAAATCTTCCTTTAAAGAACTATATGTACACTCAAATGATCGGCAGAATTACTAACAGAAAAAAATTCGTAGAGCACAATAACATAGGGAAAATAGCTGGATAAACTGCTCAAAAAAAGAAAGGAAATTTATAACATTTTATGCTGGATTAACTGCTCAAAAAATTGGGGGAAAAAAACTGGAAGGAAAATCTGAGAATTTTGCACTAATAAAACTACATCATAAAAACAATAATGTTGTTGACATAGAACAGAGCCGTAAAAGCTGGCAATTTTCATATTTCATCAACAACCATCTATTCTCTTTCTTTTCCACTTGCGCTCTATCTAGACGTGCTCTTTTTATTTGTTTCTGTTGCTATTCTACAATTTTATTGTGCAACAAGCAGTGAAATATTGAGAGATTTTTCAAATCTTAGTAACTCTTCGAACAGGACGAACACAATAGAATCATGTTAGAACCTTTGGAGGAAGAACAAGTAAAGAAGATTTCAACGGGTACATCGAACGCATCTTCTAACGTCTAAAGTGAAAAGCGTAAACTCTGGCTTCTAAAAAAAATGAAAGGGAAATTTACATATATACATTGTTGACCTCATTTTTGGCGAGGTCTCTTCCTCTTCTTAGAGCCTAGGATCTAGCCTTTAGGGTTTCCTACCGACTCTCTTAGAGAACTAGCCTAGGGCCCACACCAATTAGAAATTCGAGCCACTGCTTGACTCCTTGCAGTTTCATGTGAGTGGTTCTAAAATCCTCAACACTTAGTTGAGTCGATTAAAACCAGGGCGACGAAACTCGAGTCGAGTACCCTTAGGATATGAAACCCTAGGAAAGCCCATTGCGATCTCCTCACGCTTGCAGGATGCATGAATACCACAGTGCACACAGCGACGCACACAATTATCAAGATTCACGTTTCCCGCACCTGTCGGAGGCTTTACAATCGATCACAAGCGATTATTATAAGGGAATTTGAATTTGATGTGTTTTCGACCTGATCAGCGACGAGGTCGTCCGGACGATCCCGGATGACGAAACAGACAGCGCCAGAGCATCTAAAACGTCAACTTTAGTTAGAAAGGACTCCCACTTAGATATGGTTTTGTGCACGAGCGAGACGTGCGCAATTCGCTTGATTTATACCTTGGGGGGAGTACGTTTGACAATATAAGACCGATGGGGTCTTTTATTACGAGGAAAATCCTTAATTTGTCGCGGTCCTTGCTTGATTCCGGTCCCAATCGGAGCCCAGGCTCCTCTCGCTCGCGGCCCCTCTTGGTTTCGTCCCTGGGATTTAGCCCTAATCGTGCCTTCCTTCGTGTTGGTCCACTCCCTTCGCGTAACGAGGAGTTAAATCTTCCCCCCTCAACATCTTCTCTTTTCGAAGCTTTCTGCTTTGTCTCACTGCGCGGAAGCTCATTCGGGGTAGGTTGACTGGGTGCGTGTGTTTCCTGGGTCACGAATGGGGAAACTTCTCCTCCTTCCCGATTTTTCTTTGTTGTGGCTTCGACTGCTGTGTTTCTTTTTCTTTCGGCTGGGTGTCGAGCTTCGTCAAAAGAAGTCCTGCGAGCTCCTCTTTCCTTTTTTCTGGTGTCGATAAAACTCGGTGGGGAGATTTCTCTGTGAGGCTACGAAGCTGGAGGCATGGGAGATTCTGCGGAAATTTCTTCTCGACTAGGTGCTTGTGAGCTTGGAGTCCGGGAGTGTTGTTGCTTTGCTTGTGAGCTTAGAGTCCGGGAGTGTTGTAGCTTTGCTTGTGAGCTTGAGGTTTAGGAGTGTCGTGACTTTCTTTTGTTGATTACAAAAGCCCGAGCAATGTATGTTTCCTCTCTCCTGCTCCTCTTCCTTGCTCGACACATGCTGGAGGCGTTGAAATAGGGGAATGCATGCATAGGGGGGATTTATTTTGTTCCTGATGACATTTAATGCTGGAATCATGGCTAGCTGTTAGATTTTAACTTAATTCAATTCAAATACAAGCTATTAGGCCCGTTTTAAATATTCCATGGTACTTAGCTAAGAATGTAGGCTAATGAAAGGCATGGTTTAATTCTTATGCATGTGTAAGCTTCCTCCTTATGTTCTTATCACATCTATGCTGGTAAGTTGAAGTTTGAGGATTGTTTTAGCCTCCTGGGCTGCATTTTTCCTTGTTGCCTGGGTTTAACATGGTGGATTTCTAGGTTGTTCTAGCCCTATGGGTTGCGGTTGCCTTTGTTGTACTGATTTGATATTGAAGCTTTTGAAGATTTTAATTTGGGGGCTTTGTTTCGTGCTTCCCTGTTGCCTCCTACTGGAAACATATTCAGATGGCTTTTATTTGATTTTGGGGCTCTTGGAGGTTTGGTTTGGTGGCTGAATGTTGCATCCAGTTGTTCCCTCTATTCGAATATATGTTAGAATGCTTTTTTAGTGCTTTGAGCAGTTGTTTGGTGGCTCGGTTTTGCTCTTTCAGCTACTGCTCTTGTTCGAATACATGTTGGGATTATTTCTTGCTTTGAGCAACTCTTTTAGTGGTTCGGTTTTGCTCCCTGCTGCTGCTCCTATTCAAATGCATACTGGAATCTGTTTGATGTTTTGAGCAGTGGTTTTGGGGTTTAGCTTCATTTCTTGTTGAGGCTTCCCTATTTGAAATATATGTTGGATGAAAATTTGATTTTCTTTTAAAGCTTGGGAGATTGTTTTGGGCTTGGTTTTACTTCCTAGTTGCCCCTGGCCGTGAGCATTCCTATTGTGTTTCTTATGCTTGGTTTGGGCTTTGCTTTCCCCTTTGCTACTTCCCCTAGCCATGGACCTTCCTGTTATCTCCTGAGTGTGGGTGTGGGCCTGCATTCCTTCCTAGTTGCCCCTGGTCGTGAGCCTTCCTGTTGTGTTTCTTCTGCTTGGTTTGGGCTCTGCTGCTCCTACCCATGAGCTTGTGGCTGTTGGTTTGGGTTTGGTGGCTCCTCCTGCTGCTCCTACCCGAGAGCCCCCTTGTTTGTGTTTGTTGGTTCCCTCGTGCACCTGTTTGAGGGCCCCTTGCTACCTTGGTCATGAGCACTTATATGGGATTCTTTGAATGATGTTGGGTTCATATGACATTGAAAGCTTTTGGCTCGAGGTGGAATTGAATGCTTTAATGTTGGCAAAATGGAATACTTTGATTCTTGTTATTTGAAAGAATTCAAATGCCTCTTTTCGAGGAATGATTTGCTAAATATTTGGAGATATATTAGGGCCCAATTATGCGGGCTGAATTGATTGCAATAAAAAAGAAGAAAAGAAGAAAAAAAACGAAAAAAAAAATCTTGATATATTTGACAAAGGTTTGGGTAGCTTGGAGGACTCTAAATTGTGCATTTCAAGATTGTTCCTAGCTAAAGCTTGGGGATGTGCCCATCTCATTGCTCAATCCAAAAGTACCACCAATTTGATGTTTTAGGCTAATCCTCCTACCACTTTGGCTTTTCTTTCTAAATTGTCTTTGGAGACGGGTTAGCCTTCTTTCTTTTTGCATTTCTTGCTTTTTGGTTCTTTTTTTCCTTACTACTTGGTTTGGATTTTACGTGCTTATGTTCGAAACATAAGTGCATTCGTATAGCTATGGTTATATGTAAAACCATCAAACAAGGTCGTAAGTTGGACGGTCTTTTTGGGGTATTAGGCCTTGATGATAAAGACATTTGGTGGTAGAGCAGAATAATGTTTCATCCTACAACATCGAGAACCGGTGAAACGTAAGATGACGATATTATTCACCAACACTAGACTAGCAGGGCACCCTTGCCTTCTTAGGTTGTTGGTGGTCCTAGCCCCAGCGGTGCGATTAACTTGTGGATAATCATATTTTCAATAAAAATAAAATAATAAGAGTAGATACGATAAGAACAGATACGCTACTCTCAAAATATTTTGACTACCAAAAATTAATACTACTTTTCTTCTATACAAGAAACCTATATATGCGTGTCAAAATATAAATTTTAAATAGCAAAATTTGAATGTCCACTTGTCAATCGCTGGTATTGGGCTAAGGAGTACCCAGCGAAGTTGGTGTAGTAGAACACATTTCTAGTTAAATGTCGGGTTCTATATATACGGGTGACCGATAGTTGCCCTCGGAGTCCCTAGAGAATACCTAATTCTGAGTCTAGCCCGACCCGAATGCTTACGGCTTTCTTTCTTCAGATTTTTTTTATGTGATTTCCTACGGTTTCATCGAAATCGGATTTTTATGTGTTTTCCTACGGTTTCCTCGAAATCTTTGTAAAGCACTTGTGATTTCTGTTCTTCGGATCTTCTTCGTGTTTTTGACGGTTCTCTTCGATTTACTGTGGATCTTCTTCCGCTTTTTCTCGAGTCTTTTCAGGAGTCGTCGACCCTTGTTTTACATTTACAGCATTCACTTTTGTTATTGCACGCTTTCCTGTGTATACACATAATTCATGTCTGTAATATTACTGTTTATTGTTTACTGCGTTCCATACCATGTTCCCTTTTATAATTAAATCCTGCTTCTAAAGACATGCAAGAGACTTTTTAGGTTAGAGGCCAGTAGGACACCCGGTTTAGAAGGTACCCCGTAGCGACCACTGACCCAATAACTGTACATTTATGCACACCGCAACCCTGAACTTATGATCAATCTGTTAGGGAGCTTAGAGTAGCCTTTCCAAAAGCAGAGCGTGGAAGCAAGCGGACGGAGGGCGGCGATCGAGACACGACAACGAGGCGTAGGATGTCTCCTTAGAGTTAAGGTCCAATCGTACAATAGTTAAGAAGTCACCGGGGTTCTCACTGGATATGTGGCACCCCCTCCATTTCACTTCATTGACATGAAAATAATTGTTCCTCTTTTGAGTCATTTCCTTTTTATTTCCTTATATTTAACTTTGGAAACCTAAACTTTGCAATCTTGAAGACAGAACCACTGATTTTAATCGAGATTCTTCTTAAGAGATTTCAGTCATTTAAAATGTAATTAACTATAGAGATTTGCCTCTACAAGAAACTTAAGAACCCAGTTTAAAATAAACTTTATCTAATCTCCCGTATTAAATAGAGAAACTTGTCGGTCAATATAAAAGTTATCAGACTAAAACGGATGTCATAAAATATTTAGTTTTTTAATCGAGTCGCATTAGTAAGTAATATGTTTGTTCCTCTAGATAGATGTAGTAAGCACATTGTTGTGCTCGATCATTTAAACTATCACAGATATGAGATCAGTTCGGTCCGTACTTCAAAAATAATTAAAATACTACTTTTTCCAAATTATATATATAAATTAAAATAAATTTCTTTTAAAATCGGGCGTCGGGATATCCATTCCGGCGACCGACAAACATACCACACAATTCTTATGTATTTGCATATCTAACACTCAAAAGTTTCATATTTACACTTAGAAAATCTTGGTATCATAAATTTTGGCATGCAAATGTGTATTTCACTTTTAAAAAGATAGCAATGGTAGTATTTTTTATGTATGTTAAGTATTTGAGTAGTATTCAGGTAAATATGAACGTTTAGGTGCTAGATAAGCAAATATATAAGAATTGTGTCTTATGTATGAAATGCCCCGAAATGAAAAAGGGGAAAACTGCTTGCACAGAATGGCTAACTTGAATCAGTATTTAGAATAGAATTGGTATTCAGAGGGAGATAAAAACACAACTTGTATTTTCAGAAGATGTCCAATGGGAAGGTAAACTTACATACATAAATATCACCCAATTCCAACGTATTTATATATCTATCACCAAAACTTTACTTTTTTACATTTATACGACCCAAATCTTTCTTGTCTCATAAGAAATACCACCATTGTAACTTCTAAAAATTGAAATACACCTTTCAATGTACAGGAAAGGTGAAATGCATGTAAAAATTGAAGCTTAAGTGGCAAGTATGTAAATATTCCGTTTTTTTAAAGATGTGGGGAGACAATTAAAATGACTTTTTGCTTATACTCAATGATCATCATAATGGCAAGACTTTTAAAAACTGTTCGACGAAAATTTCCTCTTCCTAAAAATCACAGTTGTGATCTGGTTAAGGATTTCAGACCTATTAACCTGCTTAATGTCACATAACAAAATATTCACAAAAGTGTATAATATCACATAACAAAATATTCGCTAATAATATTTCTAAAGACATGCCCATTTTGTTGGATTCCTCGTAGGCACTTTCATTTTGGGTATAGATTCCACGAAATGCATCATTTTAGCCCATAAAATTATTCATTCACCCTTAAGAAGGATGTGAAATTCAACTTTAAAATGGATTTAGGCCATTGATTTCCAAGTTTAGAACTTTATTCTCCTCACTCTTGCTAAAAAATATTTTCAACAAAAAATATTCTTTGGATTAAGGAAACTTTGATTTGTGCTAATGCTATCATTATTGTAAATGAGAAATTGGGTAAAAATTCAGATGCCAAAGGGAGATAAGGCAAAGTGACCTTGTCTCTCCTTTTTTGAAAAATTAACACTAATATTCTTCATAAATTAATTCACTTTCCTGCTAATTATGGTTGGACGTGAGGTGCAAATATAATTTGTCAGATCCTCTTAGCATAGCATACAATTTTCTGACGGAACTTTAATTTTATGTGATGCTAATTCCCAACAAATTATGAATCTTAAGATATTAGTTTTGTTATTTGGAGCATGTCTAGTCTTTATATTAGTCCTTTTCTCATTAATAAACAAGCAGGGATCCTCCTAACCCTCCGCCTAAGCACAGACGATTTTTTATCAAAAAAAGATGCAGGAAATAGAAAACAAAGGCACCTTACAAAGTTATTAAGAAAAGGCAGTACAACAAAATAAAAAATTGAAGTTCTCTAACATGTCAATTGGTATAATAGATTAAAAAAAAAAGGTACCAAATGTAAAGGTGTAAGAAAAAAATTGGTCATAAAAAGGTGCAAGGCCTTGATCGGCAAATTGTCAGAATATATGGAGTAGTGCACATACAAGACTTATACCACGATATAGAGAGCCATGGTGTAGAAATGGCCATACTCCTTCCCCATCGAAAATTTCATAGATACACAATGATTGCCCGGTCCTCTCCAGTTCACCTTCATCACGCTCATTCGCTTCAAATCCAAGCTTTTCAGACTTTTTAGCATTGTGATATAGATCCTCCCAAGATCCCAAATCTCTTTCTATTCTTTCTGAGATCTACAGATCAGTCAAACAGATGTAAGATGGTAAGAAGATTAAATAACCTCTTAGAAGTGGTGTGCAATATTTGATTATAACAGAAAAACCTAACCGAGCCACACTTCTTTGGAGGGTTTCTCTCAGCTTTAAAATTAGAGGTTCAAATATTGGTTTTGATTAGTGAGATATTTGATTTTCCGTTTTTTCGATCTGTTTGAGAATCACAATTTTGGATAAAACCAAAAAAAAAAGATTAAATGGTGATAAATTAAAACCCATTTTGCAATTCATATTTTTGGTTTTGTTTGCCTTCTCCATTCCAATGCCGTTATTGCTTATTATTTGATCTCATTCCCAATTTATTTATTTCCTATTTTATTTTATTCTATTTATTTTCTTTCCTAGTTATTTTATTTTGTTTTCATTGCTTTTCATTATTAAGTCTATTGTAATTAGGTTTAAATACCCTTCCTATCAATAAAATTGAGCTAGTCTATTCCAAATTTCAGCATTATATCAAAGTCTAGCCCTAGATATCCAACAATCCCCGGCCTCCTCTGCAGATTCCAACAGCTGCCGCCTTCCCCTAGCAGTCGGGCTCCCTACAGGTTCAAGCAACTAGCCTATCTAAAGCACCATGTCTAGCCTCCTTCTGCCTTTGAAGCACGGTGTGGTATTCCCGGCTAGATACCCTGCTTATGCCGTTGAAGCACGTGTTTTGCGGTTTTGCCGCTGAAGCACAGCATGGTATCCCCTTCTGGATCACCTGCTCCTTCTGCCACTGAATCACAGTGTGGTATCTAATGCTCCCTCTGTCGCTAGTCTGCAGGAAGGGTTCTTGCTATTTGCAAGTCCTGCAAGTGTATTTGTTTCACTTGATTCTACTGAAATTCATCGATGGTTCACAACAGCATATCCTTTGGCTCGGTCGAAATTATAGTTGATTCTTTCAATGAAATGAATCATCCTCAAAAGGTGTTTTTGACTCCACCAGAAGATCGACTCAAAATCCCACTCCCATGCTGACCGGAGGACAGGAAGTCAACATGATTTTTTTTATAACAACGCATAAGTTGAACGGCAAAAACTTCCCCCAATGGTTCAGAGCGGTCTCTTCGTTCATCAAAGAACGTGGGAAGTCCGGTCACCTCAGAGGTATGATTCGTTAGCCTCCAAAGACCGACACGACATATGGAGCTTGGGAGGTGGAGAAATCCATAGTCATGTCATGACTAATCAACTTCATGGAAATGTCAATTAGTCATTCGTACATATTCCTTCTTTCAGCTAGTGCTCTCTGGATAGTTGTCTATGATACCTATTTGGATGTAGAAAATTCTGGACAACTCTAAGAAGTATCTAAAAAGACCTCAGAGGCAAAACAGGGGTTAAAAATCGTGACCAAAACTATAATGACCTCGTTGCATTATGGATGGAATGCGACCTATACTACGACTACAATTGAGATTCTCCAACCAATTTATCCCTCTTCCAAAAGATCGTAGAAAATGATCGTATGTTCCAATTCCTTGTTGTTCTTAACAAAGACCTAAACGAGGTTCGGGCCCATATTCTTCGTTTGGATCATCTTCCTTCCGCTCGCATTGCTTTCACTGAGATTTGTCGGAAAGAAAGCAAGAAACTTGTCGTGCTGGACACCTCTACTCCTTCAGCTATCATCATTCTAGATCTCAAATAGTGCTCAACCCATTTGTGATTACTGTCACAAGGCTAACCACACTCGAGACAAGTGTTGGAAACTTCATGGTAAGCCGGCATATAAACCCTCGACCAAATCCTCTAATGCCAAGGGACTCGCGACGACGACCGAACTAAGCACGACTCAACCAACTCTTACCCGGAACAATCCAGAGTCCTCTGAATCCCTAAAAAACTAGATGGAGTAATTTATCAAGCTTCTTGGAGCCAATCAAGTCTTTGTGGGTCCATCGACCTCCCATATTCAACAAGGTACCCTTCCTATGACTCTCACAGCTTATTCCTCTGCTAGTCAATGGATTATTGATTCAGGTGTCACGGATCACATTATTAGCTACTCGCAAACTTTCTCAACTTACTACCCATGTTCTTAAGAGATCAATTGTGTTGACGATAAATCTAACTCTAGAGTCTGTTTTATATGTTCCCCGATTGTAATGTAACTTATTATCAGTTGACAAGTGATATTGATTGTGTTGTTAATTTCTCTTTTGATGGTTGTATTTTTTAGGATCGTCATTCGGAGAGGATGATTGAAACTACTAAAAGGGTAGCTAGACTCTACTACTTTCAAGAAAACATCACGGAGGGTGAAGACACGACACTCAAAGGTTGTAGCCTATCTCGAATCATCAAATGTCTCATTATGTAGTTACATTGTAGTTTAGGTCATCCTAATTTTCAAATTTTAAAAATTTTATATCCTCTGATGTTTTTTAATAAAACATTTCTAACTTCAATTGTGAGACATGTCAGTTAGTCAAATATCACTGGTTCTTTACCCACCTCACACTTACACACCTTATGCTACTTTCTCATTCATTCACAGGTACATATGGGGAAATTCTCGCACTTTCAGCTACACCAATAAACATTGCTTCTTGATCTTAATTGCTGACCACACTCGAATGACGTGAGCCTACATATTAAAAGACAAATCAAAAGTCGTTGTGACCTTCCGAAACTTCTACACCTTTGCCTTAACTAAATTCAAAACTCCTATTCAGGTCCTTCGAGCCGATAGTGGTCGAAAATTTTTCATCTCAATTTTTAGTGATTTTTTGGTAAGTAAAGGCATTCTCCGCCATAATTCTTGCACGACACTGAATAAAATGGTAGTCGAGAGGAAAAACTGTCACCTCATCGACGTTGCTCGTTTCATTATGTTTCAATCCCATGCCCGACACGTTTTTGGAACGATGTCATTTTAACTGCCGCTTATCTCACAAATTGAGTTCACTCCAAAATCCACAAAATCTGAACCCCCTTAGTCATCCAAATGTCATGCTTCCCTGCCAATCGAGTCTTCTCCACTTTAGATCCCAAGTTTTTTTGGATGTAGTGCTTTTTTCGGAACAATGGTCTTGCTCGAAGCAAACTTGATCTCAGATCCATAAAATGTTACTTCCTCAGATAATCCAAAATTCAAAAGGGATATATGTGTCTTGATACGACCACAAGTAAAATCTATGTAAGCGTTGATGTTTCTTTCTTTGAAAGTCTTTTCTATTTTTCTACCTCGGTCTCTAGTGAGAGGGATCTTGAGTTCACTGACATTGTCCCTTATCCTACTCCTACAAATGACCCCTTATGTGCAGGCTGCAAAAGTCCCTCTATGGGCTAAAGCAGTCCCCAAAGGCTTGGTTCGACAAGTTCACAAAAATGGTCGTCGGTCATGTTTTTACTCAGGCTCAATCAAATCACGCTCTCTTCTTTTGGCAATCCTCCAATGACCAGGTAGCTATCCTTATTGTTTATGTCGATGATATTGTTCTTACAGGTAATCATCTCCTAGCATTAGTCCGTGAAAGACATTTTTGTTTCGTACTTCGAGATGAAGGATTTGTGATCTCTTCGGTACTTCTTAGGCATAGAAGTGGCTAGATCCTCTCGGGGAATTTGTCTGTCTCGACGCAAATATGTGATTGATCTCTTGACAGAAAACCAAATCTATTGTTATTCCTATGGATCTTAATGAAAAATTATATAATATTTTCAATGATGTATCTTTCAACAAAACTTATTGCCAGCACCTTGTAGGAAAACTGGTCTACCTGGCTTCTACTTGCCCCAACATATGCCACACAGTTGAAACAGTGAGTCAATTCTCGCATGATCCCTACGAGCATCACTTCCAAGTTGTCCACCAGATTCTCCACCACTTAAAAGATACATCGAGCTCAGGTTTGTTTTTTTATCATCACGTCTCTTGATTTATTGTTGTTTATGCAGATGTTGATTGGGTCGGATCAATTCATGATCGGCATTCCACTTCGGGGTATTGCTCATTTGTATGGGGCAATCTTGTCACGTGAAAAAGAAAGAAATTGTTTGTGATTTCCCGAAGCAGTGTTACAGCTGAATTTCAATCCATGTCCTTAGGAATCTGTGAAGCTCTTTGGCTACGCATCATGCTCTGTGAATTTCGTACGCCAACTTTCGTCCTGCTGCAGCTCTTATGTGATAATAAGGTCGCAATCAGCATTGCTCCCAATCCAGTTCAACATGATCGTACCAAACATGTGAAGATCGACAGATACTTCATTAAAAAAAAGATTTGAGTCCGAAGAGATTTATGTTCATATGTGTCATCCAGTGGTCCACTAGCAGACATCTCATCAAGAATTTGTCTTGTCCTTTGTTCGATGACTTCAAGTCCAAGTTGAACATAACTGACAATATGCTTCAACTTGTGGGGGAGCATTGTATTATAACGGCTATTCATACGTCATTATTACTAATTATTTAATCTCATCCCCCTGATTATGTATTTTTTATTTTATTTTCTATCCTAATTATTTTATTTTGTTTCTATTGTTTTTCATTATTAAACCTATTGCAATTAGGTTTAAATACCCCTCGTATCATAAAAATTGAGCTAGTCTATTCCAAATTTCAACAGCAATCAATTGCTTTTCTAATTACAAATTTTCAATGTCTATTGTTTATCAATTATGTAATAAAAACCTGCATAATATATAAATTGCGCAAATAATCTCTGAATATAGCTAACTACAATTTAACCAAAATAATCGAACCAAATTTTATTTTGGTTTGGTCAAAATTTTTAGATAGCAGAAACCAATTGGTTTCATAAACTTATCAACCAAACCGACCAAATGCACACCCCTACAATATAGACACTGGTTGCGATACTTGAAAATAAAGAAACTTTTTTAACAACTAAATTCACAATAACGAAATTGCGCAGCTAACCTCCTCCATTTCCAGTCTCTCAAAATCTTCAGCAATTTCCATCTGACTGATATCATCCCAATCAAATTGAGTGGGAAATTCCGGTGAAGCAGATTCATTAAAGACCAGTGGACTTATTTGAGATTTGCGAGGTAATTCTTCCTCGAGTATATCTATGATGCTTTCTCTTTGGATTGCAGGAAGGTTGCTTTGATAATTTTCATTGTCAAGCAAATCCCATGACCATGTTTGTTGCTTAATTTGGGAAATTGACCCTGGAAGGAATGAATCCGATGGAAATTGAAGCAAACTTTCTATAAGATTTGCGAAATCGCTGATACAATCTGATACGAACATATTCTCAGCCAATAATCTCCCCTCATAAGCAATAGAATGGGCCAGTTTTGACAGCCTTTTATCTTCTATAAGAAGTAAAAAAGCACTGGCCAAGGTGTCTATATCATGAGGGCGGAAAACTAGACCATGTATTTTATCATTAACCTGTAATGCCAAGCTAAATTCAGAAAAGTAATCTGTTAACGAAACATAGAAATGTGTTGGGCTTCAAGAAAAGTTAGGTTCATTTACATATATTTCACTCAATTCCTATGTATTTACATATCTAACACCTAAACTTTACTTTTTACATTTTTACCACCCAAAACATTCATATCACATCAAAAATACTACCATTTTAACTTTTAAAAACTAAAATATACTTCCATGCATATGTAAGGTGGTATGTAAGAATTGAAGTTTAGATGTTATATATGTAAATACCTAACACTTGAGTGGTATGTATGTAAATCTTCCTAAAAGTTATAGGACAAAACAATTAAAAGAGAGAGGAGAGTGGGAAGACAGGTAATTCGAATTTCACTTAGGATATGTCTGCTTATCCATCCATAAAAGTAAGTAGACTCGCCATTTCTGAAAATAAAAGTAGAGGAAGTCACTTCTTAAAAGATTATTTAATTATCAGCTGAGAATAGACACTTCCCCAATAAATATACTAAAATTAATAGATATAAATACAACCGATAAAAACATACTTGTTATGTAACTTTATATGCTCTAAAATATTATGTATTAAAATATGTATTATGTAAGAGAAAAGTGTCAAAATAGTCAACCGAGTTTTTGTAGGGGCTATTTTAGTCACATAGTCTAAAAAAGTGACAATTTAGTTACCGCTCTACTCCTATATGGGGACTACTTGAGCCCACATATTAAAAGAGCATGAGGTCTAATTTGACAACTTTATAGACTTAGGGACTAGGAAGGCCTTATGTAAATAGCTAGAGGACTATTTTTGCACTTTACTGGATTATTTAAAGAGAAATGCTAAGCATACCCGATTTTGTGCTCCCCATCTCACCGATACTTTATGGTAAATCATGTTATTTTTTAAATTGTTTGCAATCTTCTCTTAAATTACAAATGTAAGGTGTAAGGCTTTTTAAGAGATGAGTTACATAGATTGAATGAAAGTGTGTCGATAGAGTGTTATTGTCTTAAAGATATGCTATTTACAATAATTAGTAATATGTAATTGTGTGTTTATACAAACACAAAAAAAATGTTTTAATAATTTAAAAACCGTTAAGAATTATAAAAGTTTTTATTCAATATTATACTTGTTATATCATAGTAAATTAATAGTTATTATCCAGTAAACTATGCATTACATCTTCACTATTTTAGTAGAATTAATAATTTAGCATTAATTATTGTCTATAAAATTGTAAAATTTATTTCAGTATATTTTGTTATAAGTTATAGGGGAAGTTACATACATACTATACAATTCCTATATATTTACTTATGTAACACCAAATCTTTGACTTCTATATTTATAACACTCAAATATTTCTTATCGCATCAAAAATATCACTATGACTAACGTTTAAAAGTAAAATACAACTTTTCATGTAGATAAAGTGCTATAAATGCAAGAAAATCAAAATTTAGTTGCTAGACATGTAAATACACAAGAATTGTGTGGTATGCATGTATATCTTCCTAAATTATATTATTTCAATGTAAAAATAAATTTTGTATTCATGTGTATATGAGTAGCAGTATAATAGTAAGAAGGTAAGATAATCATAATTAATGACTTTCCAAACTTTGACTTCAAGGCATATGAGTCAAAAAGCTATTAATGAACTAACCGATTTCCTAAGAGGAAGCATTTCTCACTTTCCCGGTTAAGCAAGCAGTTGAAATGACCTCTTTCCCCTCTTCCCACTTTCCACTTCTTGCATGCTAAAAAAAAGGAAATTTACCCACCTAGCACACAATTCTCATGTATTTACATATCTCACACCTACATTTTCATATTTACATACATAGCACTCCGGCGCTTTAAAACTATGCATGAAAAGACATATTTCACTCTCAAAAAGTAATAATAGTACTATTTTTTATGTAATATAAAAGATTTGAGTACTATATGTGTAAATATGGAAGTTTGGGTATGAGACATGTAAATACATAAGAATTGTGAGCTATTTATGTAAATGCCCCAACAAATAAACACGTGACAGTTACACTTACATATTTAGTTATGATAGAGAAATCAGGAACAATGATTGGAATTTGGAAAGACATGGCCCGCACTAAAAGCGACGGAAAGGTCTGCTCCTCTTGGAAGGACCCATATAGGACTATATCAGCAATCATTATAACACCATTCACATCTCCATCCATACCATAATGCTTTATAGAATTAAGAGGAAAACCCATACGAGAAGCAAGCTTCTGTTACAACAAAATAGGAGTGAGAATCAAGAAGGAAAAAAACAAACAAAGTCTGTTTCTTCTCACAAAAAAATTAGGGGCATTTACATAAATACCACCCAATTCCTATGCATTTACATATCTAATACCTAAATTTTCTTTTTCTCATTTATACTGCCCATATATTTCATATCACAAAAAAATGCCACTATTTTAACTTTTTAAAGTGAAGGGAAATACTCATTTCCATGCATAGATAAGGTGGCATGTGTGTGTGATATATATATATATATATATATATGTATACATATATATCTGTGTGTGTGAAAATTGAAGTTTAGGCTTAGATATGTAAATACATAAA
>JXCR01146400.1:12344-32033 GCA_002079205.1 Phalaenopsis hybrid cultivar
TTAGGATTCCGAGGTTGTCGTTCGTCATGACCTAAATCCTCACATCTTCAAGGTTATTTGTGTTGATTGCTTCACACAAATGTAAATCCTAATAAATAAAAAAAATTGCAGGATGAAACATCTAAATGATTTCTCCATAATTCAAGCCAAATAATAGGATAGCTTAGGAAGTCACCGAAGTTCTCCTTCGAATCCGTGACATCTTCTAGTGTTTCCTCCTTTGGACTCCAAAACAAAATGTTCCAAATTTGAACCAATCCCATTTTACACTTCTTAATCCGATATCTTTGAAATGTCCTTACCATTTGAACTCCTTGAAGATAATTTTTCATGACTTTTTATCGAGAGTATTCTTAGGTAACTTCAATTATCTAAGATTAATTAACCATAGGGGCTTGCCCTTATAGGAAGTTTTTCCCGAACCCAGCATAATATAAACCCTATTTAATGTAGGGGCTTGCCCTTATAGGAAGCTTTTCCCGAACCCAGCATAATATAAACCCTATTTAATTTTATTATATTAAATAGGGGAATTTGTCGGCTAATACATTGGTTTCGCAGACCAAACGGATGTCACAAAATAGGGGAATTTGTCGGCCAATATATTGGTTTCGCAGACCAAACGGATGTCATGACTTTGCCCTTATAGGAAGCTTTTCCCGAACCCAGCATAATATAAACCCTATTTAATTCCTTATATTGAACAGGGGAACTTGTCGGCCAATATATTGGTTTCGCAGACCAAACGGATGTCATAACTTTCTCTATAGGAAGCTTTTCCCGAACCCAGCATAATGTAAACCCTGTTTAATTTCTTATATTAAATATGAGAATTTGTCGGCCAATACATTGGTTTCGCAGACCAAACGGATGTCATAACTTTCTTTAGTTTATTTGATCGAGTCTCACCCTCAATTCTTGTGTTCATCCTTCGGGATAGATANGACCCTCACCCTCAACTCTTGTGTTTATCCTTCGGGATAGATACATGATTTGAGGTAAATCGCTCTTTCATCTAAACTATGAAAATTATGGGGTCAGTTTGACTTCATCTTTTTCAAAACTAATTTTTTTAAAAAAATGTCCTTCTGAAGCGGACAACGAGATTTCAATTCCGATGACCGACAGCCTCTTACGGGCAAACCCCACACCAAAAATAGTGCCGACAGGCGGCTAACAAGATTATACCCAATCTGTCGAGAAAGAAAGTTGAAGGAGCAAAAGAAAGTTGGGCAGAGATCCTCCCATTGTTTTGGGGGGGCCATTTAAACAACCTCATCCACCGCAACCAGACAGACGTCATTCATGCTCTCACACAGAATGGAGGTCATGCTACCGATAGAATATAATCAGTAGAGCCAAAGGGTCCTCACAGTTACAATGGTCAGTGAGGAAGATTTACCTGAATAGTTGGAAGCAAAGCTCGTGCTGGATCATGTAGAAGAAGTTTGAGCGAAGTCAGCCCTGCGGCAGGAGGAAGTCAAGAAGAGAGCCGCTTGATATTACAGCCAACACACCCGAGAGAAAATATTTTCTTCCAGAGACCTAGTGTTGAAAAAGTCAGCCCTGCAACACGAGAACAAACAGTTGGAAAGATAGACCAAACATGGAGTGGCTCCAACATCATCGACCGATATGCAGGACCCAGAGCATAAAAGCTAAGGACACACGTAGAGAAAGAGGTTCCTCGGACCTGGAACGGAGATGGGCCCAAAAAATTCTTTCCATAAATTCTTTCTAGAGACCTAATGCTGAAGAAAGACGACCCTGCAACACAAGAACAAACTGTCAGAAAGAGAGACCAAACATAGAGTGGCCCCAACACCATCGATTGCTATGCAGGACCTGGAGCATACAAGCAAAGGACACACGTAGAGAATGAGGTCCCTCATACCTGGAACAGAGACGAACTCAATAAATTCTGTCCATAAATTTGCACCCCCCCCCCCACCCCNACAGGTACACTTTTACAGTTTACAGTATTTTACAGTCTTTCTTGTACTTTCTTATCGCACTTTTATTTATGTTTGTATTTACATACCTGCATAGAAAATATAAAATTGCATAAATCACCCCCACAACATTTCAAAAATATAAGACAACTCAAAACTTAATCACAAACATCACAAAAAATACAACTTCAACTAAATTAAAATGTCTCTATTAGAAAATCGGGAACCCCTCGGGGGAGGTAACCTACGTTTGCTAACGAGGCTTCCCACGGTCTTAATGAAATTATGGAACTCATTAAGTTGAGTTTAGTAAACTCATTTGGACTAAGTGATTCCAATAGAAAATAGTGGTGCCGGTACGACGGAACCGTGGGATCTTGACCGGTGTAGCTTTAATCAACTTTAATATGCCCATAATAAAATTCAAAGAACTTTAACCATAGGGTCACTTAATTTGACATTATAACCAAATGATCTAGAAAACTTGAACTCTGCTACAACGAGGAGCTTGGAGATACATGGTGGGCAGCCCGACCATCTTCAACAGCAAGAGGATCTACACTATCACATCCTTCCTTATGATAGGCAGTCCGGCTATCTTCAACAGCGGGAGGATCTACAACAACACATCCTTCATTAGCTTTAAACAACAAAGCCATAGGAATTCGAGGTTCTTTGCCTAGTGCAACATAAATCCTCAAACACATCTTTTAGGCATTTGTACAATCTTGTTGTACANTGTGTGCACTTATGATTGTTTTTTTTGGCACGAAATTTTGAAAATTTTGAATTTTGGTGCCCAAATTTTGATTTTTTGCCTATAAATAGATTGTTTGTGGAGAGAGAAGGTACTCCACCCCTCCCCTGATCAAAGTGCCTCCTAGGCTATTGTTGTATCCCCTATTAGAGTATTGTTGGTTTTTTTTTTATATAGGTTGTTATTGTCTTCCCTAATATAGACTATTATTACCTACCCTAAAGTTGGTTGTTGTTTTTTTCCTGATGTAGGTTATTGTTGACTCCTTTGACATTTGTTGCCATTACGTCCTCATTCGTATGCTTANTCCTGATGTAGGTTATTGTTGACTCCTTTGACATTTGTTGCCATTACGTCCTCATTCGTATGCTTAATAATTATCCACAAAGTAGGTTGTTGTTGCCTTTAAGGATAAATTCTTCTTTTTTTAATTTTCCTTTTAGATATCAATGTCTAGAGAAGTTTTTCCCCCGCGAAAGTCATAAAAAGTATCAGAATCCTAATGAGATGGTATGAACACTAACTGAAGAAGATTTGATACTTTTTTGAGAAAAGTTCCACATTATGAATGACATGGTGGTTAGGCCTCCTCCTTGATACATATGTTTTACAAGGTGAATTTGTGTGTCGGCTTATGATTTCCACTAGTGCCTGAGTTGATGGATGTTTTATCAGCTACTGGGGTTAGTATTACACAGTTCTCCAAGCAAGACATGATGATTATTGTCATGTTCATTGCATTCTTCAGAAAATGTGGGGCTAACACGGGCGGTTTTAGCTAGGATCAGCAGGTCCATTAGTGATGACAAGACCGTATATATTTTGTAAGAGAGCTATTGACTTCGCAAAAAGGATCCAATAACTAACTAGACTAGCAAATTTTTCATTGCACGAAATGATTGGAAATTTCATGAAAGTCAAGAAAAGCTAAATGAAATCCATATTACTCTTCATATTATAATGCTTAGTTTCTAGAACACCAGGAATATTTAGTTTTAGGAGTAGTATATCAATACCTTTGCACATGAAAAGTTTTTATTCAAAACAAGCATCTCCCTCCATCTCAAAAGATTCCATGATATTATGTTGAAGATGTCTAAAAAAATGCATCATGACTTGGTTTCTATAGCATCCCCTACAGGATAGTGACTGTAATATCCTTTCTCTAAAGCAAATCAGGGGAAATAATGGGGAAAAAATTATCTAACCAATCCTTCAAAAATTAATATTTCAAAGGAGGTGATGTCATATATGCACCAGATACCATTAAGTTGAGGAATATGTAAGTTTATTTGCAAATGTCAATTTTCTTTATTTTATCCTTCTTACATTTTTTTTTATATAAAATTGTTTGTTTCAGATGACGAAAAAGGTTGAATTCGAGGTGTGATTTAATATTTCTTTGAAGGAGTGAAATATAAAATTTATAAAAATAATGTTTCTTCATGACAAATACAAAAGAAAACATGATTCTAAGCCTGGAGATATTGTAACCTTAGAAAACTAGCTGAAGGAGTGTAAAACTGAGCTATCTATTATGACAACCTCCTTCCCCATACAGTGTCAGGATCTAGAGAAGACCCGATAAGAGGTGGTCGAGTCTGTTAGCCACCCATAGGCAAAGTGCCAAGAGTTTGAAGGCTTTGAGAGTGAAGATGTTTTCCCATGAAGAGGAGAACAAAAGGCTAAAGTTGGAGAAGGAGACTAATGTTACCGGAGTTGGGACAAAGGTATGAAGACTTTAAGAGCTATGTGAAGTTAGAAGTATCATTCCAAACCACCTTATGTTGACCTCATTTTTGATGAGGTCTAGTCTTCTTCTTAAGATTTAGAATATAGCCTTAGGACTTTCCTTTGACTATCAAGAACCTTACTGATGAGACCCGCCTCATTTAGAAATTCAAACCAATTTCTAGCCCTTTTTGAAGTTTCACATGTGTGGTTTTTGACTTCCAACACTTTGGAGGTTGAGACCAACATGAGGGAGCTCAAAGAGACCCCCATAGGATCATTAAGCCCTAGGATGGCTTTGTTCATACTTCATTCATCCTCACCACCTTTACAACTCTAAAACAACCCCAAATTTTCCAAAATTACCAAGATCAAACTTAACCTTGTCAAACTTTGAATCCAACTTCAAATCCAAGTCCCATGAATCCCAAATCCAAAACTGCATCCATTGCACACCAAATTGATCCCACCACAATTACACAAAATTCTCCAAAAAAACAAAACTACCAAATTATCCCCATTTCCACCAAAATTGTCCAAGTCCACCTCAAATCTACAACGAACCCACCAAAATTCAAAATTCAACTCAAATCTACCAAATTACATCACTTTTTGTCAAAAGCACCAAATTACACCCAAAATTGATTCAAACCATCAAATTCTCCTCAATCCCACTGAAAATCCAACTCCATGCCCATTCCTATCCAATTTCAAGTCCAAAATCCACTTGAACCCACTATAATTTCACCAAATCCCAAGTTTAAATCCAATTTTGCCAAATTGACAATCCCTGCAAGTTCACCAAGCCACTAATTGTCCTTTGCCATGTGAATGTGAGTAAAATTGAATTAGAAAATGGGTTTACGTTGAGTTTGGGTTCGATTTGGGCTAAACTCAAGCCAATAACACCACAAAAGCTCCAAATAATACCCCAATACAACCGCATCGCCGCGCGATACACTCGTGATAACACCCATCTTCCTGATTCCTCGCCAATAGCGTCGAGAAAATGTCGCCTGCGATTCTAAGCCACGACAACACCATAATCTGACCTGAATAACGCTGACGCCTGTGGAACCATGGTAACACTATAATACAATCTGAATACTACCGGGAATACCACCAATTTTCGCATAACCGCAGAAACCCCGCAATACTCTCTTAATAATACCTCCAATAACACCGTCTGCAGCGAAACCACACTAACCCCTTCGATAGAACCCTGGTAACACCGAAAATAACACCTAAAGCGGGCAGCCCGAAGTCATTTACGCACTTGACTTAACTCACCCACACACGATAAAGGACAAGTTGACCTTGTTCCTCACCCTCTGCCCAAAGCTTCTCCTTTCTGAAGCCCCGTCCACTCCATTTCCTTGGGACAGACGGTCACCTGTTTCAGTGAAAGAAACTCCCTTCAAACTCGCCTCTCTAGGACACTTGAGGGACAAATGACCTACTCATTCCCAAAGGCTTTTCCTCGGCAGAACAACCCCTGCCTCATCCCTTGATCGAGCTTATAAAAGCCACCATTTGCACGTTCAAAACACACACACTTAATCAAGCATAAAAGAAGCCATGTCAAATTGCTTCCAAGCCTTCTTGCAATTCTCAACAACCCCTTCCAAGTCTCCTTAGCCATTTCCACCCATCAAAAAGCCATAATTTTCAACCTCGAAATCAGGACCCTTTTCAGCCATTCCATAAAATTCACCAAAACTCAAATCTAATTGTTTCAAAAGCTTCACCACACTTTAAAACATCATTCCCCATCAAAATCTCCATCCGTCGAGCCCTCTAACATAGCCCTAGACCAAGTCTGAGCCACTGTTTGGTCGAGTTTGTACTTGGACCTGTTCTCAGAGGAATCCAGCACTTAGAGCAAATTCGTGGGACTCAAGTGAAGCTTCTACAACCATCTAATCGAGGTCTCACCTCTTGGACAAATGTATTGACCCAAAAACTCATTTTTTTCCTCGATTTGGACCTTTGTGAAGAAAATTTGCATGTCATGATAAAGTAGCTATATAGTTGTGTTTTTCATACTTAGATGAAGGTGTAGGAACAAATCGCAATTAATTTCATTGAGAATCCAGAAAGATCTTAAGGTTTTAAGTTGGATGGTTCATGATTTATGCTTCATTTGGGACGATCATGCTGACGAGGCAGATGACACGTAAAGTGCCGCGAATGGGGAGGTGTCACGTGGAGTTTCGACGTTGCCGAGGATATAGTCTGCACTCGCGGTTAAATAGAAAATTGGGTTTTTCTTAATTATTTAATAACAAAAAATGAAATGAAAATTTAAAATTCACATTTTGGCTTAGAAAAACCAATAAAAAAAAAAAAATACCCCCATGTTCAGTACACGAAGGAGAAATTACTAGACCAAAAAAAATATTTAACTATAAACTAGATAATTACTCAAAAAAATTATTTTAATTATTAAAAATTAAATATGATCACCAAAACTTGAAATTTTGTGGGCTTATTCCTCTGTGCTTAAAGAGGTTTTCTGATTTTTTTAAAGTCAGAGAACCCATCTAACATCAAAATCCCTAATTTTTAATAAAAATGGTCTCTGTTTTATTAAAACAATTATATAAAATAAAATATAAATTAGAAAAATACAAAATCAAGTTTGATGAGTTCTCTGTGGTCAAGGAAGTTTCATGACCATTTGACTTAAAATTTGAAAGTTATAGTGTGTGAGCCTTAGGGGTATATTTGTAAATTTGAGGCTTTGTAGTTTAACCCTAATTTTTAGGATTAAATCAAAGGGGAGGGAATTAAATAATGATAATCGACTTGCTGGAGTGATTGGAATATAAAGGGTAATTAAGGCAATAACTCATGCACAACTTTTCTATAAAGAATAAAATTGTAATTATTTGAATTATTGAGGTTTGGAAGAAATAAATGATTTGAAGGATTATAAAGTAAAGGAGTATGAACTGAAAGACCAATTAACCACTGATTTGAACCCCCTTAATTGATGTGCAAACAAAATTCAATTCTTTAATGAAGTTCAAATACACTTCTTAAAACTCTTTCAAAATTACAAACTTACCCTCAAACCCCTAGGGGCTTGGTAATGAATTAGGTTTAATCTAAATGCATTTGAGGACTAGTTGGAAAACACATAGTTGATAATGAAACACCTTAAAGCACTACAAGCCTATGTCCACTCATTTGCCTTGAATTCATGAATTAAATAAGACATTGAGAACATTTCCAAAATAATACATGGGATAATTGACCTAACAAGGGTATTTGTTTATGATCGGGGTACAAAATAGAATCATATATCACCCCTCTTTCATATAAATAGGGGGTTCATTAAAGGTTCACAATTTTACTGTTCATTACTCAGCTCTCTCTCTCTCTCTTTCTAATGTGATTTATTCCTTAGGCAAGACTCCCAGACAAATTTGAATTAAGTATCCTAAAAGGTGCGGTGAGCATGGAGTCATGTCGTCAATAAGAGGAGGAGCCCAGTGATCACATAAAGAATAGGGTTGCCTGAGAGAAACAACCAACATAGAACAACCAAGAGGAAATGGAGGAGCGCATGCAAGAAGGGATGCCAAAAAATCATAAATCAGGTGTCGGGTTAGATCATAGAGGTCCTGAGGGCCATTAAATTTATAGCAGAAGATCAAGCCCCCAGGGCAGAACCCGAATCGGGAGACAACGCCAACACACAACGGAAAAATGTTGATGAACGGTCCCAAAAGGGACGAAGACTCAAACTACCAAGACAGTGTTGGGTCTGCACAAGTTGAGAGGTAAAGATTCGAGTGCACTGAGGCGACACGTCAGCCAAAAAATCCTTTCTCCCTCCACATCCAGGAGTTAAACCTTGGAGAAGTTCAAGCTCCCAACGTTGGATGCGTCGGGGATAATCATATCCCAACGAACACATCCCCTCGTTCGAATCCGCGATGTACCAAGTGAAAATTTCAGATGTGTTTATAAGTTGCCAATTTTTTTACTACCCTGAGGTCGTCAACCCTGAAGTGGTTTAGCTCACTTCCGGTTGGAAGTAATAGTAGCTTTTTGGACTTCTGAAGGCTTTTCTTGGCGCAGTTTGCAAATGCCCATGCACCAACGAAGAGCACACAAACCCTGTGGCAGATGAAGCAAGGACCGAACGAGAACATGTGCTCTTACATCCTTGGATTCATAGTCCAAAACAACGTTGGGTCCGCACAAGTGGAGAGACAGCGATTTGAGCACACTGAGGCACCACGTCAGTCAGAGAATCCTTTCTCCCTCCACATCTCAGAAGCTGAACCCCCAGAGAAGTTTGAGCTCCCAACATTGGATGTGTATCGGGGACGGTCGGATCCCAAAGATCACATCACCTCGTTTGAATCTGTGATGTACCTATTGAAAGTTTCAGATGCGTTTAAATGTTATATGTTCCTTACTACCCTGAGGTCGTTAGCCCTGAAGTTGTTTAACTCACTTACGATTGGAAGTAACAACTTTTCAAACTTGCGAAGGCTTTTCTTGGCGTAGTTTGCAGGCGCCCGGGAACCAAGGAAGAACGTGCAAACCCTGTGCACATAAAGTAGGAACCGCAAGAGCCTGCGCTCTTACATTTTTTGATTCCATAGAGAGATGCTGACGAAAAGGGACCTCAGAGCTGACAAGGTATAGGCCGCCTTAAGGCAGGGCGTAAAGTTCGAAATGTTTCATTTTGACCTCAGCTTACACAAACTTCGGGACCTGACCGAGTTGTTGGAAATGGCCAACAAATACATCATCGCCAAGGAAAGCACTCCCAAATTGGAACCAGAAGAACGTTAGGACTAGAAGAGGGCTCCCCCAAGTAACAAATCGAGGCCAAGAGAGGACCACAGACTGCACGTCAGGTAGTGATATGAAGACTGTCAATCCTCTCGCGAAGGCGGAGAATTTTTTTATGGTGAACTCACATCCTATGTACAACGCCATGTTTGGTCGCATGTTGTTGAACAGTTACAAAGCAATATTGTCCACTTACCACACTGCGATCAAGTTCTCAGGAGACGAGGAAGTGATCAATATCCGAGAAGACCTAGATTAGTCACGGGTCTGCTACCTCTGCGCAGTGGGGAGCATGGAGCAAGAGCCGCTCGATCTGCAGAACAAGAGAGAAGGGGGTCTCGAGGCCAGAGAAACAACCCTAAAGATCTCGGTTACCGATGACGAGCCCAGTAAATCTTCCTTATTAAGTGAGAACTTTGATGCAGGGCATATGGAGTTGTTGGTCCAAACGCTTCAAGATCACCGTGATGTCTTCGCTTGGTTCATTGTGGAGATGTCAGGGATACCGATCAACGTCATATGGCACCAACTGAACAAGAGCCCCGCCATCTGACGAATAAAGCAGAAGATTAGGAACTATGCGTCTGCATTAGTTGCGCCCATCAGGGAGGAGGTGCTAAAGCTGAAAGAAGAGGGATATATTTGGGAGGTGTAGTATCCCACCTGGGTCTCGAACGTCGTCATAGTCTAGAAGACCAACAGGAAGAGGCGAATGTGCCTGAATTTCACGAACCTAAAATTCACCTGCCCGAAGAATTGCTACCCCCTGCCGAGAATCGACACCCTGGTGGATGCAACTATGAGTCATTATGTGATAAGCTTCTTGGACGCTTTCTCCGGCTACCATCAAATCAGGATACACCTGGCCGACGCTAAGAAAACCACCTTCATTATTGTCAAAGGAGTTTTTTGGTTATAATGTAATGCTCTGTGGGATTCAAAATATTGGGGCAACATACCAACGTTTAATAGATGTCATTTCTGCTAATTAAAAAAGAAAAAAAAAACATTGAGGAGTACGTGGATGATTTCTTTGTGAGACGGCGAAACACATAAAGATCTCAAAGAAACTCTCTAAACTTTAAGAAAATATAATATGAAGCTGAATCCTCTGAAATATAGGTTTGGAGCCTCAACCAACAAGTTCTTGAGTTACCACCTGACCTTAGAAGGCATAAAAGCGAACTCAGATAAAATACAGGCACTGATTGACATGTCAACCCCCAAAAGTACCGAGGGGGTTCAAAAGCTAACTGGCTGGATCACAAATTTTAGCAGATTTATCTCAAGGTAGGATGACAAGTGTGCGTCATTCTTTAAAACCCTCAGAAAGGCCCGAAGTTTCAAGTGGACAAGTGAGTGTCAACAAGTCTTCAAGAACCTGAAGGGCTCTCTAGCTTCACCACTGTTGCTCCAAAGCACGATGCCGAACAAAAAACTCTCACTATACTTATGAGCGGGAGCTAAAGCCATCAGCTCGGTGTTGGTTAGAGAGGAATCAAGAAATTAATTTCCAATCTACTACACTAGTCGCATTCTCAGGGTTGCGGGGGTCAGTTACCCGATTATGGAAAAAGTAATATTTTTTTTTTATTGAGCCTCACAGGTTGCGATCTTATTTCTAAACGCATCACATCCGTGTGATTTTGGATCACCAGCTGAAGTAAGTGCTTACCTGGCCAGAGCAATCCGACTGGCTACTCAAATAAGCGGTGGAGTTGAGCGAATTTGACATCAAATATGTCCCCCAAACAGTTATCAAGGAGCAGGCATTTGCAAAATTCCTGCATATTTCTCAGCGGGAAAGACCATGTAAAGAAGATTCGGTCGATTGAAGAGAATGCATTCTATATGTGGACGGTGGTTAAAACCAAACTGGAGCATGATTAGAGATTTAGAGCAGCCCCTGAGAAGAACAATTGTACCATTCAGCGACGTTGGAATTCGATGTAATGAACAATCAAGTGTAATACGAAGCTTTGATTATCAGACTGCGCCTAACTTACGAGATGGGCGCCCGGCTTTTGGTTGTGAAATAAGACTCACAACTAGTAAGTGAACAAAATAAACAGAGAATTTGAAGCCAGAGAAGAAGTGATGGTGAAATACCTTAGCAAAGCTAAAGCGAAGATATGGAAATTTGCGCAGCTCCAAATCAAGCATATAGCAGATAAAAAAATCAAGTGGCAGACTTGTTGTCCAAATGCGTTCGCCATTGGAATGAGGTACCATAGATACTCAATTGGTCGGTCCTCAAAGAACCGGAGGCGATGACAGTAAAAGGTGGAGAAACCAAAAGCTGGGTAGACCCCGACGTTAAGTAAGGAAATGGGGGAAATAGCGCAAGAGGTCAAAAATCCCAGAAGATTTAAATTCAAAGCCACACAGTATTTTCTTAGAAGGAACATTCTTCATTCTGGAGAGTGCAAGAGTCACTCAGGAAGAGAGACGCTAGCACACCAAATCCAACAGGAATATTTCTGGTTGATATTGCTAAAGGACGTTGATACATTTTCTATGAGGAGCGAACAATGCCAAAAGTATGCTCTGCTGCAACACCGGTCGGTCCATAAGCTTCAACCAATCACCAACCACTGACCTTGCGCCGTCAGAGCACTGAACATCCTAGGGCCATTTCCAACGTTCAGAGAGTTGCATCGTTTCCTCCTAGTATGGGTGGATTATTTTTCGAAGTGGATCAATGCCAAAGCTCTCACACGGATCTCTACGGATGTCGTCTAGAACTTCATCTAAACTGATTTAATCTGCATCTACGACCTACTATTGATCATCATCACAAATAACGAGCACAATTTGTAAACAAAAAGGTTTGAAATTTTTGACAAGACCAAGGCAAATAAGCCTTAAATTTGTCTCGATTCATCATCCCCGGACTAACGGTCAATCCGAGACGGCTAACAAGATTATACCCAATCTGTCGAGAAAGAAAGTTGAAGGAGCAAAAGGAAGTCGGGCAGAGATCCTCCCATTGTTTTGGGGGCCATCTAAACAATCTCATCCACTACAACCAGACAGACGTCATTCATGCTCTCACACATAATGGAGGTCATGCTACCGATAGAATATAATCAGCAGAGCCAAAGGGTCCTCACAGTTACAATGGTCAGTGAGGAACATTTACCTGAATAGTTGGAAGCAAAGCTCGCGTTGGATCATGTAGAAAAAGTTTGAGCAAAGTCAGCCCTGTGGCAGGAGGAAGTCAAGAAGAGAGCCGTTTGATATTACAACCAGCACACCCGAGAGAAAATATTTTCTTCCAGAGACCTAGTGCTGAAGAAAGTCAGCCCTGCAAGACGAGAACAAACAGTTGGAAAGATAGACCAAACATGGAGTGGCTCCAACATCATCGACCGCTATGCAGGACCCAGAGCATAAAAGCTAAGGACACACGTAGAGAAAGAGGTCCATCAGACCTAGAACGAAGATGGCCCCAAAAAATTCTTTCCATAAATTCTTTCTAGAGACCTAATGCTGAAGAAAGACGACCCTGCAACACAAGAATAAACTATCAGAAAGAGAGACCAAACATGGAGTGGCCCCAACACCATCAACTCCTATGCAGGACTCGAAGCATACAAGCAAAGGACACACGTAGAGAATGAGGTCCCTCAGACCTGGAACGGAGACGAACTCAATAAATTCTTTCCATAAATTTGCACCACCCACCCCTCGCCCCCCCGTCCTTTTTTTTTTTTGTAACAACGATTTAAATGGAAANAAACACAAACGAACAAATCTTTGTTCGTGTTCTGCTCGTAACTTAGCGAACGAGCCGAACACAAACTTCTTAACAAGTTGAACACGAGTTGTTCGCGAACAACGAGCCGTTTTGGCAGCCCTAACCTTGGGCTTCTTTTCGAAGTCCTTCGTCGTTGCCACCTCCACACTCTCTCTCCTTCGCATCGAATTTCTCCTATAAGTTCTCGTTCATGTCGCCGAAACTTTCGGGCCATAATACCATATTAAAAACTGCATGATCAAGAAACAAGAACACCCACAACTCATGTTCGTCGATCATCTAGACATAGTTCCTGATAGACTCTGGCAAGGACCTCAACTTCTTTACTTCTTCAGTAATAGGCTGAATAGAAATCCCCCAACCTCTTTGATTCGAAGCAACTACAAACTTTGATCGCTAGTTTTTACCCTTGCTCTCGACCATTGTCATCCAGAGTATAGAGCTGAACAAGAAAACGTCGTATCCGTCGCGATCCACCTAAAACCAAAAAAAAAGGGTGATTGTTCTGTTTGCTTATCGTCCAGGCAGATTTTTCCCATCATGTGATGCTTCTTCACAAGAAAACCACCCTTTCTTGTTGAAGATCACTTTGCAGAGCGACCATTGAATGAATCTGACGATTCCACTTCATCCACCAGTTCAGAAATTTTTGCCTTTTAAAAGTGCTTTTAGCCCTCCTTTTCATTACCTAAAAGATCATCGCTAGAGCTTCCTCACTAAATTTAATCAACTTGGGGAGCTGCCCACCTCCATGATTGATGCAACAAAGGAAGATGAGAGATTAGTCCAAGGAAATGTGTGAAAGAAGAGTCCCTCCTAATTCCTATAAATAGGGTGTTCATTTCATAAATAAAGGTTACGTAATTTTACTGTTCATTACTCAGCTACCAACTCTCGCTTCCTTTCTGACGTGCTATATTACTTAGGCATCTCTCGGATAGATTTGGATTCAAAGCTGAGAAGCCATCATGAGAAAAATATAAACCAACTTGCATGCAATAGCCATATTTGGTATAAAAATTCAGAAGTGATAATCTAACATTACATTTTAGCCTTTTCGACTCTTTGTTTAGGAACTTAACAATGTAACACACACACGCACACACACACAAAATATTAAAATTATGATATAGAAAAGTATTCAACTCTTCGGCAATTTCATCATTCACATTGTCGCTATTTCATTTATAACTTAAAATATGCTTGTCATTTATTTATTATTGTCAATAATATTTCTAAAGTATGATGAGTGTGTCTTATATATGATGGAAATTACATAAATTAATATTAGAATATTTGATAATGAAGACATTCCTCCATGGGCAATCCTTCAATGTAAATTGAATTCTCTTTCCTTGGGCAAGGAGTTCACGAAAACTATCAATTAAAGAAGTTTGTTTATTTTCCACTATGATTTGGCACAACAAATTTCCTAAGATAATTTTCAAATGAAATGATAGAATGACCCACTTGGCTAAGCATATATACAATAAAAACAAGCATAGCACACAAGCACACAAAGGATTGAAAAGAACAACATCAAATATGATGTAGATATGGTAACGATTGTCAAATGATGAGAACTAAAACATTATTGGGATAATGCTAGCCACCAACCAAAATCTAAGCTAGGAACTTAACATCTCATTTAGGTACATCTNTCTGCAGCTCTGAATTCTCTATGATATCTTATCAAAGGTTCGAAAATTTTCAGATTATAAAAAAACTCGAAAAACTAGAGAAATCAAGATATGACATCTAACCAACAATCGAAGAACTAGAGACTGTCATTCGTAGTGCCAAGTTTGCTCGGCCTAGCCCAAAATTGAAGATTGATAGTCGCGACACCAAGATCGTCTGGCGGAGCATAAAACCGAAGACAGACAGAAAATGGTGCAAACATTGTCTAGCCTTGCCCAAAATTTAAGACTATTAGCCGCGACACCAAGATCACTTGGCTAGGCATAAAATCGAATAACGACAGACCGCGACACCAAGATCATGCATCCTTGCCCAAAATTGAAGATTGTCAGCCGCGACGCCAAGATCACTCGACTGAGCATAAAACCGAAGAGCGGCAGGCTAAAGCGCCAAGATCATCCAGCCTTGCCAAAAATTGAAAACTGTCAGTCGTGGCATTAAGATCGCTTAGTGAAGCATAAAACCAAAGAAAGATGGACAACAACTCCAAAATCGCTCGATCTTGCCCAAAATTGAAGACTGACAGGCACAGCTTCAAGATTTGTTCAGTTGAGTATAAAATCAAAGAACAACAAGTCGCGACACCAAGATCGCCTAGCCTTGCCGAAAACTGAAGACTACCAGTATGGCGCCAAGATCTTCGGTCTGAGCATAGCAGGCCGCGACACCAAGATAGCCCGTCCTTACCCAAAATTGAAGATTGTCAGCCACTGCACCAAAATCGCCCCAATGAGCATAAAACTGAAAAGCGGCAGGCTGCGACACCAAGATTGGCTGACCTTGCCTAAAATTGAAGGTTGCTGGCCGCGACGTTAAGATCGCCTGACCGAGCATAAAACTGAAGAATGATAACCTCGATGCCAAGATCACTCTGTCTTGCCCAAAATTAAAAACAACAAGCTGCGATGCCAAGATCGCATGGTCTTGCCTAAAATTGAATATTGTTAGTCGCATTACTAAGATCGCTCGACAGAGCACAAAATTAAAGAACAACTAGGTTGCCTCCAAAAATGGGGATGACCAGCTGGGACATTAAGATAGTCCAGCTAGACCACGCTTACTCAAATAACTCTGCCGCGTTTAGATGAGACCTCCGCCCAGAGGCAATGAACTCCACAGGGGCGAAAGATAAATCATGCCAAAGAGTTATGTGGACACTTACTAACTAACGCAAAAAAATGGAAGGCACTTCCCAAAAAACTAGCAAAGCAATGCAAACTAAATAAAAGAAGCAAAAAAAAAAATCATTTCTTCGATAAAAGGGTGTACAAAGTTTATCTTCAAGCACATGGATTCCTGCCAGCCAAAATTGTCGGGCAACGCCAATATGTACTAAAAAAAGGAAAAAGAAGAAAAAGAAATTGTGAAAAAAAAGAGAGGATGAGGCATATGCATCCATAGGCCCACGATCGCTTCCCCAACTTCATCTTCGCCTGGTTGATCAGCCCCGTTATCTTAGTCTTCATAATCAATAAAAAAGGGTGGCAAATTGATTCATGTCTGCCCACTTATGCTCGACTAGCCCTCCTTTCACGAAGCACAAAGCATTTAGCAGCTATGTCTAGACATATTAGATCTGCACGGAAAGCACCACCACATGATCTTAATCATTCCAGTCGTCTTTTCCTCCAGTTCCTTATTCTTGGTCATCAGAGCCGCAATGGTTTGCTCATAGTCGCATGTTTTTGCTTGCCATGGCAAGTTAGAATCAATCTCTTCCGCATGCACAAAAGCTCCAGCTCAGTTTTTTCTTTTTCTTCGCCGCCTTAGTGAGTACTTAGCCAACTGCTTTCCTCTTCCGCTCTTCACGAATAAGTGCCTTCAACTGGTACCGATCAAGCCAAAACACTATATCGGTCAAAGGTCTCACACAAATAGGCATAGCCCATTCCCGTTAGCACGAAGTCTAGGCAATCAAATCGAATCACCTTCGCCAAGTAGCTGGGAAGTTCAGGTGACTCCCTTGGAAGAAGGTTGGTATGCCAGTCCCTCTAAGTATCCACCATGATGTACCACCCAACTGAACTCCCATATACATTGCTCTCCTCCGCTAGCAGGGTAATCCATCTCGGGAGGGGAACCCCCTTGCTGTGACAAAGGGGGAGCGGACATAGGATCTGCCCCCACCGACTTTTTTTCCTTTCGGGTCGGGATCAACCCGCTCATGGGCTTTGACGTTGGGGCCTTCGATGTCCCCTGAATCAGACACAATTAACAAAGGAGATGACTGTTGCACAACAGCTCTCTCCCGATGGTCGAGGTATGGGACCCCAACTCCCCTTCTCTTCGGATGGTCCGCTCGGAAGATTCTCTTCCCCGGAACTTAATTCTTGGGAGTCGGGTGATTCAAGCGAAGTCTCCCACATTCAGAAGTCCCCACACCTACTTCAATAAACTGATAGTTAGAAAGAGTCAAAAAGAGAGGAGGAGAAGTTGACAAAAAGATTTCTTACTAGCGTTGGAAGCTCCTAAAAACCTCGATCGCGAAACCAGTTCCCCTTCTCTTGAGGAACTTTAGCCTTGGGTAGGGGTGTAAATGAGCCGAACAAAAGCGAACCCAGGCTCAACTCGTTTATATTTCGAGCTCAAAAAGTGTGTTCGTGTTCGACTCGTTTGCTTAGTGAGCCAAACATGCGCTGTCCACGAACAAAGTTTCGTTTCACGTAGCCATAAGATGTTAAGGGTTGGAGCCAGACTTAAAAAATTATTGTTTATATTAAAACATCATTTGAATCTAATTTAATAATTTTTATTNAGGTCGGGATCAACCCGCACATGAACTTTGACGTTGGGGCCTTCAATGTCCCCTGAATCCGACGCAATCAACAAAGGAGATGACTGTTGCTCAACAGCTCTCTCCCGATGGTCGAGGTATGGGACCCCAACTCCCCCTCTCTTCGGATGGTCCGCCTGGAAGATTCTCTTCCCCTGAACTTAATTCTTAGGAGCCGAGTGATCCAAGCAAAGTCTCCCACATTCAGAAGTCCCGACACCTACTTCAATGAGCCGATAGTTAGAAAGAGTCAAAAAGAGAGGAGAAGGTAACATAAAGGTTTCTTGCTAGCGTCGGAAGCTCCTAGAAACCTCGATTGCGAAACAAGTTCCCCTTCTCTTGAGGAACTTTAGCCTTAAGTAGGGGTGTAAATGAGCCGAACACAAGCGAACCCAGGCTCAGCTCGTTTTCGGCTCGTTGATATTTCGAGCTCAAAAAGTGTGTTCGTGTTCGGCTCGTTTGCTTAGTGAGCCAAACACGCGCTGCCCACGAACAAAGTTTCGTTTCACGTAGCCATAAGATGTTAAGGGTTGGAGCTAGACTTAAAAAATTATTGTTTATATTAAAACATCATTTGAATCTAATTTAATAATTTTTATTCTATTTTCTTNGCGTAGCAGTCTTAGCACTTCTAGAGTTTAGTAAACCATTTGTGGTGGAAACAGACAATTTCAAATAGGGGGAAGCAATAACACATACATTTAAACATCTGAGGAAGGTCATGAATAACGTAGTAGTATTAGCACTTTTAGATTTTAGTAAACCATTTGTGGTGGAAACAGATGCGTCAGGGTATGGATTGGGAGTTGTGCTCATGCGAGATTAGTGGTCGATTGCCTACTTCAGTTAGGTTCTTATGGCAAGAGCGAGACTCAAGTCAGTATATGAATGAGAAATAATAGCAGCTCTGGGACGATATTTTTCGGTCAGAACCGATCAGAGGAGTATTGTTACGCCTGGGATGGATTGGTCCATCCAAGATCTGTCGAAGGCCATCAAACTAGCTCACAGCGAAAGTAAGCGGGCCGATTCCTTTCACGCA
Organism: Phalaenopsis hybrid cultivar; assembly: GCA_002079205.1. Classification (NCBI taxonomy): domain Eukaryota; kingdom Viridiplantae; phylum Streptophyta; class Magnoliopsida; order Asparagales; family Orchidaceae; genus Phalaenopsis; species Phalaenopsis hybrid cultivar. Next base: position 30,876 of record JXCR01146400.1, read on the forward strand.
AAGTAGCCAAGGCCGATTCCTTTCACGTGGAACAACTGAATGGCAATTTGCTGCAGCGGAGGAAAGCTGGACGCAGGTGGGGTCCACGAGGGGATTAATCACATACTCAATGAGGAGAAATTAAGAGAGTTTGGAGGAAAAGTTCGAAAGTAAAGTTTTTGAAATGCTGTAAGAGGATTCTACTAAGGGGAGTAACCTAGGGTTTGTTTTATTCATGCATATTTTGTTGTGGTTGCTGTTTTCTTTGTTCTAATGGTGTTCATAGTGATGTCTAGGGCGTGGGAGAAACGATCTACCTCTCAAATAGTAGATCAACCTTGTATTTTGCTTGTTTTCTTTTGATTTTTGTATGAGANTTGTTTTCTTTGTTCTAATGGTGTTCATAGTGATGTCTAGGGCGTGGAAGAAACGATCTACCTCTCAAATAGTAGATCAACCTTGTATTTTGCTTGTTTTCTTTTGATTTTTGTATGAGAAGCCCCTGTTTGTGTTTCTTCCACCTTTTTATTATCGTTTTGTTGTGGTTTGTTGCTGATTTTGGTGCCGAGGCATATCACACAACCAACACAACTTATCGGGGCCCAAATAATGTAAAAGTTCCTTAGACAAAATCAATTGGCAGATGGAAGAATGTACGATTTGTGAATATGTATTGTGGGGATCAGAGCATTTTTTTTTTTTTTTGGGTTACTTATGTTGCCAATGGGGATAGGGTGATCATTAGAAGCATGCACTTTGTCGGTGATGCAACACATTGGTAGCGAATCATATTTTTGATGTTACTATAGAGGGACCCATTATTGCATGAGAGGTGCTGTAAGAAGAAATTTGAAAGAAATTCCTTTCAAATAATTTGTCTTTTATCTTATTGTTATGCCTTTTCTCATCTTATACATACTGAGATAATACAAAACTACATTGAGGAGTTGAGATCCTCAATTTTGGAGATCTAAAACATGATGGATGAGGACATGCCTTCTAAGTTCTTTTTGGGATTATAATTCCGGTCAGGAAGATTTGCTACACTTCTAATTTTGTTTGTATGGACTCAGGCATCCTTTACTAGTCCAAAACATGAGAAACATGTTTTTGTAATTTTCTTTTAATGAAAGGTTGAGAGTATTTATTATAATTTCTTGTAAAAACTGGTTGTTTTCT
>JXCR01146400.1:49417-86068 GCA_002079205.1 Phalaenopsis hybrid cultivar
GAAAGTCATAACCACCCCTTGGCGGAATCCGGTGACAAGCACCTTCTACGTTCCAGTCGAAAGATTAGCGAGTTAAATGCAAATTTACTAAGATCAATGACAGATTTTGGGATTATAGCAGCTGATGCATTCAATTTCCTTGCTACAGATGTTGGTGGTGTTGAAAACGTGGAGTGCACCAGACAAGATGCATACAACTTCATTCAAAGGGATAAAAGAAGCAGAATTGAACAGGGCGATGCCAACTCTCTCTTACAATTATTCATGGAGCGCCAAAATGAAGATAGCATGTTTGCATGGGATTTCCAAAGTGATGACGAGGGCAGACTTACAAGCTTTTCTGGAGTGATGGTTCTTGCGGACTAGATTATGATTGTTTTGGAGATGTCATCATTTTCGACACTAGCTACCATTTAAATAAGTATAATTTATATTGTGCTCCTTTCGTTGGGATTAACCACCATCGGCAAAACGTTCTATTCGGAGTTGGTTTTTTATCTGACGAGACGATAGAATCGTTCAAGTGGTTATTCAAAACCTTCATTCGTATAATGGATGATAAGCATCCAATTACAATATTTACAGATCAGGATCAAGCGATGGCAAGAGCTATTGCAGATTGTCTTCCATTCACAAGACATAGATTATGCCAATGACATATCTATAAGAAATTCTCGTCGAAAGTTCATTGCGGTGTGACGTACAAGAGCGTTAACAATCTATTTTATAAATGCATGAGCAAGTGTGATTCAGAAGATGAGTTCGAAGTTTCTTGGGCTTTAATGATCGAGCAAGGAAACCTGCACAACAACATGTGGCTAGATGCATTGTACCGTATAAGACATAACCGGTCAACTGCATTCAATAAAGAAATTTTTGGAATGGGAATCTTGTCTACTCAAAGAAGTGAGCCCACAAATAATGTTTGTAATGGTGCATCTAAGCCCACTAGTTCCCTAACAGATTGCTTTCTGGGGTTAGAAAATATTATGAAGTCATGGAGAAGGAACGAAAAGGATGAAGACTTCAAAAGCTTTCAAAATGTTATTACATCGACAGTTAAAACAAGCCCAGTGTTGAGGCAAGCTGCAACATATTATACCCGGAAACTCTACTCTATGTTTGGGGAAGAGTTACTTCACGGGTTATGTGGATTGACAGTCGATTCCTCAGTTGAGAGTCCATGTGAATTCTATGTTAGAGGTTTGGATAATCAGGACACAAGTAGAGCCTGGCTTTTTACATTTGATAGGCTTAATTGCGACATCACCTGCAGTTGCAAGAAATTCAAAATGATAGGTCTGCTTTGCTCTCACTGTCTGTGCGTCCTTAATGCTAATAATATAACAAAGATTCCCGAGAAATATTTGTTATTCAGATGGTCTGCTAAGGCAAAGAAAGATATCTATAATAGTTTTGGATACAAACATATGAAAAACTCTCGGGCTCAAATTTCTGGCACAACATCTAGAGGAATCCTATTTCGGTCACATGCTCAAAAGTTTGCCTACCAATTAATTAATAAAGCTAACGAAAATGAATGTGTCAAGACATATATAATTGAATTATTGAAAACAAGGTCCGAAGCTATTGAGGATATATTAGATGGGAAGGATCCTAAACCAAATAGGCCAAACAAAAAGAGGAAATCCCATAACAGTGACTGCAATGTGAATGATCCTGCAAAAATGAGACCGAAAGGTATTTATAATGCGAGGTTGAAAGGACACAAGGAAAAAACAAGCAAGCTAAATGTATATATCTCTACATTACATATATTTATCATTCTAAGTTCCATATACTAACGATTATATGTAAAATTAATTGTCTAATTATTTTACCACTGTTCGCAGGAAAAAATCAAGAAACATATATGACACAAGAATCGCACAGGAATTACGACCTAAATACGTTTGCGGCGTCAAACTCTCTGAATGAGGAAATTATCACACCGAAATGCTCTGTGCCTAATATAATTCACATGTTATAACGTGTTATGCCCACATTTGACTCATCTGTATCAATGTACAAGTTCATATAACATTATTCCAATTAGAAGTTGTAGATATATGGTTTGTAATTTATCTGTCTGTTGAGTACAAAATAACCCCGAGAATAACCGGAGAATAACCTAAGAATACCCCGAGAATAACCTGTTAATACCCCGAGAATAACCTGAGAATACCCGGTGAATAACCTAAGAATACCCTGGGAATAACTTGTTAATACCCCGAGAATAACTGGAGAATAACCTAAGAATACCCCGAGAATAACCTGAGAATACCCGGTGAATTACCTAAGAATACCCCGAGAATAACCTGAGAATAACCTAAGAATACCCTGAGAATAACCTGACAATACCCCTAGAATAACCTGAGAATAACGTAAGAATAACCTGAGAATAACCTGAGAATAACCTGAGAATACCCTGAGAATAACCTGAGAATACCCCGAGAATAACCTGAGAATACCTTGACAATAACCTGAGAATAATCCGAGAATAACCTGAGAATACCCTAAGAATAACCTCAGAATACCCTAAGAATAACCTCAGAATACCCCGAGAATACCCTGAGAATAACCTAAGAATACCCTGAGAATAACCTGAGAATAACCCGAGAATAACTTGAGAATACCCCGAGAATAACCCGAGAATAACCTGAGAATAACCTGAGAATAATCTGAGAATACCCCGAGAATAACCTCAGAATACCCTGATAATAATCTAACAAGATAGCAATACATCAACAATATCCTAGGAATAACCTAACAAAATAACAATACATCAAACATATAATACATTTAAACATATATATACAAAAACAATAATATATCAAGCATCTTATTCCTGTAAGATAAGCCTACACAAAATAACAATATATCTGTTTGATAATACATTTATTCTCAGGTTTTCTCCAAATAAATAGATAATACATTTATTATACACATAAACCCAATATATCAAACAGATAATACATTTATTCTCCAAATAATCTATATCTGCATATTTCATATATTATCTCTGCCCTAAACCGAGGCATCTCAACCTGCCAGTCCTGAAAATCTTTCCAGTTAATCTTGTCTTTCTGTAAAAGTGTCTCCATATATTTACAAACAAATATACGGCAGTCGACGCTATTAGTTTGTGTGGGAATTCCTCTAGCCGTCCTAACATCCCATTTACTCGGGTCACTGCGGAAAGCATTCCTGGCGTTCTTATGAAGATGCCTTATCTGGTAATACAAATGATTGTTAAAAATAGTGAAATAATAAATATGAATGGTAACGGTTGTTAGTTAGATGAGGCTTAGAATTTTACCACGTCACGTGTGACTCCCAAATGCATTTTATTAGGCAATGAGTCGTAGAATCTCCACTTGCGGTCCTTCTGGTTCCCAACAAGTAGAGTCCAATGCCTATTATTAACTATTGGAATTAAAATTGCCTCTGCCTGAGCTACAACTTCCACTGTGACGTGGGCAACAATATCTCGTAGAGGATGGTCTCTAAACCCCTGCATATACATAATAAATGAGTTTAAAAAGAGCATGAACATGTTGCATATACAAACTTAATGAGAATTTTATTAGTTACCAAATGCGCCGAAGAGACGTACAAATATGGTCTAAAAGAATCAGGGGACTGACGCCGACGATTTTCTAATCCAATGGCAAACAAATCTACATGATCCACGCCGATTTCTTTATTATCCCAAAGTACTTCCAGGTCAATTCGACTAATATGAATATGACCCTGAGCAATTATTAAGTCATCCCTGCAAATTGATTGAATAATATTTATTAGATTTAATTAACAATTGACAGAAAAAATATTTTGTTTTGTACATACCTTTCTTTGTACATTCTTAAACAGCTATCGATCTCCTGTTGCATGTGTGATGGTAGTAGTTCTCTGCCGGGGAACTCTATGGCTGAAGAAGGGAGGGCACTTTTATATGGAACAATTGCGCCCGGTTGTACCTCCTCCTAAGCTTCTCCTACCTCATTTTCCCTAGCTTCATCGAGCCCTGGAGATGGTATGGTAATCGACGTGGAAGACTCATAAATATGTTGTACTAAATCATCTATATTTGAAGCCGGAACTTTTACCAGCTTCTTTCTCTTTACAACAATAAATGGAGAACTAACCACCCTCTTTTTCCTTTGTCCTCTGGACTTGATCCTTCAGACTAAGCTACCAATTAGGTCTTTAGGGATGCCTTCTCTAGGTTCCCCGACACCTTTATTAGATTCATTATCAGGTGCAGCTTCATCAAAGGCAGCCATTCTACCTATCGACTATTCTGCTTCAAGAATATCGGGCCCCCACTTCTGTTCCGACGCTTGCTCAATATGAGCAGGTTGTTCTTCTTCCTTTTCTGGGCTATATTTCTTCCCAGTAAATTCAGAACCTATAGGAGATTCCATGGAAACTTTATTTATTTTTCTCTTTATTTCGTTGATGTCGGTCTTCACCTCTATCAGTGTATACTCCAAAAAATATCTTAGGTTATTTACTGAATCCTTCAATTGAACTAAAAGTTGTTGTTGCTCCCTCAGAGTTTGTCATATCTCTTCTAAACCCAAATGTGACTGTGTGGGTGGCGGGATGCTGCGAGTATGTACAAAAGGAATATCACCATGAGACTTTGGTGGTGTTTGGTCAGTGTGAATTTGTGGTTCTCTAATTGACTTTGCAGGAGACGAAAGTGGGCCAGCTAGAGGGGCAAGTAAACTATGCTCCTCCTCTGTTACATCAACAAAAGAATCAAGAATCTGCAAAAAAACATTCATCATAAAAATTAAATAAGGTGGCAAAATACTAAACATAATCCTGAACTTAAAACAGACAATAATATCATTCACCTGTACAAGACTAAACTGCCTAAAGATTAAATTGATCTTCGGAGGGTTCCACCCTGTATTTATTGACCACCTCAACATACGAGGTCTGACATCAGGAAGAACCGGGGCTATCACAAGTGTGCGCTCATAAAACCACAGCTGCATAAACACAATGAATAAATCAGAAATTAATATAACCCAAATAAAATGGAAAAAGTTTTTCTGATTGAGGTTGAGCAATATACTAACCGTTAGAAGAAAAATAAAGCCGTTCATGTATCCCAATGGCTGACCCATCATTATTTTCATCGGGCAAGCATTGACTTGCTCAATTAGGTGGTCACATACTGTTGCGACCCAATTAAATGAAGAAAACCATCTACACTCTCAGCAAATGAATAGAGCCCAGTGAATACACTAAAATTGCTGGAAGGAAATAATAAATTAGACAACAAAAATTTAATAAGTTTATCAAGACTAGCAGATGAACTCTCCAATAGTTCACTCTTTGCCCGCCTTGCATCTACGTCATTGACGGGTTTTTTAGCCCAAGTTGCTGTAGGACCCCTGTTGGGCATGCGAATCAACAAAGCAACTTGGTCTGCATCAAAACTTAGCTCTTTCCCCCCAATCTGAAAGCCAATCTATTCATATTCCAACAATTCAATATGTGCATAGTTAGGATGTGATTTTGAGGATAAAGGCACATAAAAAAACTGATTAAGCTTTATTCTTTTCAGAGTTGACCACATCTCCCGATCAACTTGGAACCTTATCCAACACCTCTCTAACTACTGATGGTCGACATCTACAATTCATTGACTATTTATTCATCAACCTATAGTAATAAGATGCATGTTATTAACACTGGAATAATCAATGAATTTTATTCATCAATATACTGGAATAAGATGCATGTTATTAATACTGCTTATTCATCAATCAACAAATAACCTACGAATAACATACGCACAATACCCAAAAAATACCCTAGGAATAACCTATGAATAACCTGCACATAAACCTGAAAATAACTTAAAAATAGCCTAGGAATAACCTAGAAATAATTTAAGCATATCCTCAAAATCAGCCAGGAATAACCTAGCAATAACCTACTCATAACTTAAAAAAAACCTACGCATTGCTTCATAATTAACAAAATAATACAGTAAAAATAACATACAAATAACATACGAATAACATACACACAATATCCTAAAAATACCCTAGGAATAACCTATGAATAACATGCGCATCAACCTGCAAATAACTTAAAAATAACCCAGGAATAACCTAAGAATAACCTAGAAATAACTTAAGCATATCCTTAAAATCAGCCAGGATTAACCTAGCAATAACCTACTCATAACTTAAAAAAAAAACCTACGCATTGCTTCAGAATTAACAAAATAATACACTAAAAATAACGTACAAAAACATACGAATAACATACGCACAATACCCTAAAAATACCCTAAGAATAACCTATGAATAACCTGCGCATCAACCTGCAAATAACTTAAAAATAACCCAGGAATAACCTAGGAATAACCTAAAAATAACTTAAGCATATCCTTAAAATCAGCCAGGATTAACCTAGCAATAACCTACTCATAACTTAAAAAAAAAACCTACGCATTGCTTCAGAATTAACAAAATAATACACTAAAAATAACGTACAAATAACATACGAATAACATACGCACAATACCCTAAAAATACCCTAAGAATAACCTATGAATAACCTGCGCATCAACCTGCAAATAACTTAAAAATAACCCAGGAATAACCTAGGAATAACCTAAAAATAACTTAAACATATCCTCAAAATCAGTCAGGAATAACCTAGAAATAACCTATAAATAACTTAAACATATCCTCAAAATCAGCCAGGAATAACCTAACAATAACCTACTCATAACTTAAAAAAAAAAACCTACGCATTACTTCAGAATTAACAAAACAATAAACTAAAAATAACGTACAAGTAACCTACGAATAACATGGCATAATCTAAAAATATCCTAAAAATAACCTATGAATAACCTGCGCATAAACCTGCAAATAACTTAAAAATAACCTACACATTACTTCAAAATTAACAAAATAATACACTAAAAATAACCCAGGAATAACCTGAGAATAAACTAACAATAACCCACGAGTTAACTTAAAAATAACTCAATAATAACCTACAAATAACCTGAAAATAACCTACAAATAACCTGAAAAATAACCTACAAATAACCTGAAAAATAACCTAAAAATAACTCAGGTTCTACCAGCGAATAAGATACGCCTAACTTATAAATAACCTACAAATAATTTAAAAAAAATACATGAATAACATGGAATAGCTGCCAATAAGTACTACATTTTGGAGTAACTCAAGAATAACTCAATAATAATCAAACTAATAACCTAAAAATAACTTCAGAATAAAACGATGACAATTACCAGGACAAGTTTTCCTCTTCAATGCCCTCCTTCATCCTCTTCGCTCCTTCTTCCTCTGCTTCTTTGACTTCATTGGCTGCTCAATCTCTGTCTTCTCAGCCTCTTCTGATACTGTTCTTGAGCTCTCTTCGGCCTGCGCATGCTCCGGATCATCAAACGCCATCGTCTCACGGTTTCCAAGCTAGCGAACGAGGGAAATGTGAAACCCTAGCAGAGCGAGCGGCGAAAATGTAGAAGAAAAAACACCGGAGAGTATTTTTGAATCATCTTCCTCGACATTTTAAAATGCGTGGTACTCGAATAGACGCGGGCTCGTACATCGGGTCGGGTCAGCTTCAACAAATTTTTTTCTTTTTTTTAAATTACGTGGACAAGCGGGTCCCATATTTTCCACATAGCAAAATTTTTTTCGTCAGCGTACCATGCGGACCGTCAGGTCTTCTGACCTAAAAAGCGCTCCTGTGGGAGGGTGCGACCGCTTTTTCAAAACGTTGCCTTTTTTGTTTGAATATCACTATCGGTCTAATTTTTTGGTGCAACAACGTTTTCTTATCGCTATTTTCTTTGTGGTTTCGCAAGCAGTCCACCTCCTTCATCCCGCGTATCAATTTTCCTAACCCCTATGCTGCCCTTAGCAAATCTCGTTCGCCGCCTCACCTCGCTCCCTCGCCACCCTTGGAGAATCACAGATCACTTCGCTCGCACGCCGTCACCCTTGGAGAATCGGCAGGAGAATCCATCTCCTCTGCTCGCCAAGCAGATCGACGTTCTTTTCAGGATAATCGCACGCCTCGTCTAGCAAATCTCTCTCGGCTCGCCGATCCTCCTCTCCTTCGCTGAGATCGCGCAAGGTATACCCGATATCTCTCTCCTTCCTTCCAGCGAGCCCTAGAATTTTGTTTTTCCTTTCTGATTCATAATTTATGTCTTTTCTGTTGGTTTTTTTTTTTGAGGTGGAGATGCAATCAATATATTTTCTTAAACTTTTGGTGTGATATATGAATGAATGGTTTTGGGGTATATCCTAGCTTAGATCTGTGGCTTGAGGGTTACTCCAATTTTTCTGCATATTTATTTCGGAGGTGTAGTTCCAAGCAAGCTAATTTCTATCATTTGTGCTTTTCTAAAGGATTGTGATAAAATTATCTTTGTTATTGTCATTTATCAAGGGAGTTTTTATACTTTTATGCAACATTATCAAAGCGGGAGCACAAAATTGTTCTTACCAGAAAATTGTTACTTATGCAAATAGGTCTTCCAAACCAATGATGAGCAATGATACTTTTCAAGTTGGGCATTACGACTCTTTTAAAAGAGAATTAAAGAAAATTTAGTAAAATTTGATAATCTCTCTCTCTCTCTCTCCACCTCCTTATGTCTATTAGTTTGCCCTTGCCTTTGAAAAAGAGCCTGTGTAAAAGGCTTTAATAATGTGTTTATATAATTCAATACAAAAATTCATAAAAAATGCAATTCTCTAGATTTTATAAGGATGTATGTCAAAGGGCTATACTAATATGCAATTTTATTTTATAATTTGATGTACTCAAACTGAAGCAAAGCTTGAATTTGATTTGTTTCTTTATCGCATAATTTAGTACAACTTTCTTCTATAGTTTGTATGTTGAGAAATTTGCATCATGTTTATAATTTTTTTGTTGACTTACAAAATTGAAGTTCATTATAGTGCCAACATGTCTAAGGCGAATGAAGGAGGTCCGTCTGCTATATGGGATAAAGAAGTAACAAATATTTTTTGTGATCTATGTATTAAAAAAATAGAACTAGGAAATAGGCCAACCACGTATTTTAAGAAGTAATGTTGGCAAAATATTGCGAAGAGGTTTAAAGAATTAACTGACAGGGATTATGAAGGACTAAAATTCAAAAATAAATGAGACCAATTGAAAAAAAATGAAAATTTTGGAATGAGCTCAAATGTGGATATACCGGTTTGGGTTGGGATCTTATTAAGCGGATAATCGATGCCCCGGAGGAATGGTAGGCTAAGAAATTAGAGGTAATAAACCCACTTTTATACTTTTATTTTGATTTACATTACTTGTTCTTTTTCTCTAATAAACGCACTAAACCCCCTCCTCCATTTCAATGTCACAGGCAATGTCGTCAGCAAAGAAATATAAGCAGTGCGGAATTGACTCGGACTTTGAAGAAAAACTCGACATAATGTTTAAAGGGGTTGTCGCGACAGGAAAGTTTGCATTAACCCTAATGAGATGGGTTTTGCAGGCATACAAGATGACTTCCCATCGGAGCCGTTAATAGCTGATGAAAAAGTGGAAGTAACCAGAGGGAGATGGGAGAGTCCAGTTCACCTTCAAAGAGGCCCAAAATTGGTAGGAAAAATAAAGCAAATGACACCTTTGTGAAAACCTCATTTAATCGACTCATAGAAGCTTTTAGTGCTCCACTGCCTGCTCCTATCCCTGACAGCACCATCTTTGAATGTCTAGGAACTTTAGCTTCTTTATCTAAAGTAGTTGCAGACAGACGTTGTCATACAAAGTGTGTCAAGAAACTTGAGGATCCAACTCATAGTCAAATATTCACGGTGCTACAGTCAGAATTACGCGTCGAATATTTGCATGTTTTGGTTGAGGAATGATTTTTTTTAGTTGTTATTTGTATTTTTTTATGTTATGGACATCTAAATGGGTAATTTTAATATGTTTCTTTTTGTATGTATTTATTTGTTCTGTATTATATACTCATGTTCTCATTTCAGTTCTATTGCAAGCAGCTTAACCAAACAGGGGCAAAATGATTATTTATCCAACAACAACTCTCAGTAAGCTGTTCTGAATAAGCTGCCTCAAGCAGTAAGACAGCTTATTCTAATAATTTGCAAACTATCAGATTATAAGAATAATATACTTATCAGCAGATTGTAAATAATCAACAGCTGCCCCAAACAGACCCAAAGTCTCATTAATTTGGTAAATTCATTAAAATTATTTGGGAAGATCTGACAGCTTCCACGTAAATCTCAATAGCTATATCCTGCATATTCATAAATTTTAAAAGATTTCTTTCATATGAATGTTTGAATCTATTATAAGGTAATATTTCTAACTTTCGAGATAGTATGTTATTCTTCAATTGTTGTATCTGATTATATAGAAAGAAATCTTTCAAGATTTTTGGTGGCTACTAACAATACAAATCTCTCGAAGCACTAATAGAAGCGCTTATAGTTCCTTAGTAGCAGTCTTGACCATCGGCTTAACCATTAAAATCCGGTTGACTATAACCTACACTTCTTCCTTAACAATTTTCTCCAATTTTCTCTTCTTCATCAAATATTTACCTTTATGGGATCTGAACTCTAAAACATGCTTCTTACGTCAAGCTTCGTCATTACAAATTATACAGAGTAGTGAACCTTCAAATAACTTATCGGTCTAGTCAAATTTCATATCAAAGCTGATCACTGATCCCTTTTCCAAACAACAACGGTCCAATGCGAAAGAGTATATACGTAGACTACCCATAACAGAGAGTCATGTGTATGTACCTGTTATGGGGTCAATAACACCCCTAATGGAACATATCCTACTTGGTTAATTACTTATTGGGGATACCCAATAATACTGACAATGAAAGATGTTTCGGTTATATTATCATGGACCTGGGGCAATAGGTAATCAAAGGAAAGTTATTCCGTGTAGGAAAGTCTCGATGCTTTAAAGCTCATGCTAAGCCATTGAGCAGAGAGTGAGTCTCTCACATCCTAAATGGGCAGCAGCTCATCGACATATTGAGCCCATAGAATAACCTAAAACATCTTGACAGGGATATTCCAACACATAAAAGCATATCTGAGCCATAAGTGCAGAGGACAAATCATCATATCTCAAACAGGCGGCAGCTCATCAACATCGGACTATCAAGATGATTTCGATGAAGTCAAGGAGTGACAAGGCTAAAAAATAGGAAGATAGAGTAGTTCTAAAAGGTAGAGGTAGATGGATCGGGGTACCACAAAACTGTCGTACACAACTACTAAGACCCTAAGTCTGTCCGGTCATGAAGGTAGTTGACCCAACATCCTAAGATTCTTGATCTGCAATTTGTGACTAATGTCGTCTACGGGGAACTAGGTAGTCCTAATGTCAAAGGAAAAAAAACTCTATCATATGACTATAAGTTGGAGCTCCAAGAGGTGAGACTTATAACCATCAAAATGATAATGATGCCACAGAAAAGAAGAAAAATGGAGGTTCAACAACAAAGCTGTAAATGCTCAAAACAAAAGACCTTACACCTCTTCTCGGTTGGGGAGCCTTCTAACACCCTAGGTGAACTAGCCAACCAACTATATTAAAAAAGATATACTAAGCCAGTCTGGTTGGAGAAGCATTGGGGCTTCTTCTCGGAACATCCTATATTAATGCCATTTTCTTAAGCGGTCCTTAAATATTGTGGAGGCCCTATTAAATGACTTGGGTTATAGTCATGCATGCAGCCCATTTAAAATCCCGATCAAATGTCATGCATGAAATAAAAGTGCAATTTTTAAATCATGATTATTTTAATTCTAAATTTTAATTATCTTAAATATTTTATTATGATTTTGTAGAAAACTTTAGAAATTTTAGAACGTAAAGAGCCTATATTGCAATCGTGATTCCCATAAACCAGATAAATAAAAAGGAAAAATTCCAAGCATTTGGGCGTGCAATAAGTCAGAAAAATAAGCCAAATCAAATAAATAAGAAAGATAGGTGCTGCTAGGTTGAGAACACATCCCAGAAAAGAACATGGCAGCTAGACTACGCATATACATGCCTAAACTTAATTTTATACCTCAATATAAAAAATGTAGAATTAAGATACATGACACGAGCATCTACTCCCGCTCCCCTCCACATGGCTCCCACGCCAAACACCTTAGAACCAGTACCCGTATCATATTTATGTTATAGAACTCTTCTAGACTCTAAAAATTACATAGGAAAAGTAAAAAAAAAAGGACTCGACCTGTATGAAAACAAGCATTAGCGAGGAAAGCCATGCAAAGTATAATGAGTTGTCTCCGGTGGGGGAGATAAGCAGCACCTGCAAACAAATGGGTTAGTAAAAATCATTACACGATCCATCGTAGAGGTACCTGTGTGTGTGTGCATATAAAAGCACAACTCCCTACAAAAATGTTCCCTAACATGGTACCATGCATATTAAGCATGTAATCACACCAAAAGCACAAAGCAGGAAAGATGCAAGGCTAGGGAAAACAAACCAGCAGAGAACAATAGTCAGGCATCAAAAAGACTACCTAGCAATCTAGATCCTAGTCTAGCACACCTTCTAACAAAAATTTTCCTAACCTAGCAGCTAACTGCAAAGGATAAAGTCTTTGGCTACAAGATGACTTTGATGGGGTTGCTACATCGACCCCATCTTAAAGATCCAAGGGATCTAAAGCATGTTGCATGAGAGTGGGTGACATTTTATAATAAGTGGCCTCACATATGACCTAACTTATACAATTTGAAAAATAAGTAGATGATACTTATCATAGTAAAAATATTCATTTTTTATACTTTTAAAATAGCAGACCTAAAATGCAGGTCTATAATGCAAATAGTGCACATTAGTACCCTTGGATCCTTAGCACGGTCATACATGTTTGTTACTCTTCATACAGAAACTCTTAGTGCTCATAGAGGCATCCTCACGGGCAACACTCGTTTGAGTATCACAACCAAAAAATGGGTCACTCTACTAACGAGTAGAAAAACCATCAAGGTGATTGAGAAAGCACACGAGCATACAAGAATCCCACATTATGATTGTTTGACTAAAGTATGGACAACTACAATGGGCGCCCAACAGAGCAAAGCAGATAATATGCAAAGGGATGCAAGGATGCTACATGCAACAATGACACATATGAAGGGGTTGTCCTAGTAAGAACAACCTACCTATGACGAGGAATCACGTTGTCTGGGGACTCGGGGCGCTATGCGGCAAACAGACAGTGACTGCAAGTGTTGCATCAAGTAAAAGAATACATATAAAAAGGATTCACACCTTACTTGAGAGGAACTCACTGAGTACACATGCAAAAATATAAGATAGGCAACAAAAAAAAGGAATGCACCAAAGTAGTGAGGGTGAGTATGTTGTGAAGGCAGTGACTCAAAAAGGACATGCATACCATGGAGGAAGCAACCCAAGGGATGGTTCTACCAATGAAGTAATGACCCGAAGGTGGCCATGTCATAGCAGTTGCAGCACAACAAATGGGTATGCCAAGGAGATAGTGCCCCAGAGGTGGGCTTGATGTGATGGCAGCAGTCCGACAGATGGGTATGCCAAGGAGGCAATGACTTAGAGGTGGGCATGTTATGATAGCACTGACCAAAACAAAAAGGTATGTTGAGGATGCAGTGACCCGGAGGTGGGCATGTTGTGACGGCAAGAGCACAAACAGATGGTTATATCGATTAGGCACTTGAGCTGACCGGCAATTACGCAGATATTTTATACTCCAAAAGATTGCTAAAACTTTGGTCCATATTATATAACGACTAATGTAAATAAATAAAATGATTTACAAAAAAATAATAAGCCTTCACACTAGGGGTACTACACAAGAATACTTATCGTTTAAAGTATTATAAACTTTCTTTAATTATCTCAGTATCAAACCCACTGGGAAAGCTGTAACTTTTTAATAATGACTTAGATAAACTTCTATCTAAATTGCAGATAAAAATGATATGAGAATGATGTCAAGATATTTGTAAAAGATTAGAACTAAATTTATGTGCAATCTAAATTTAAGCAGAAAGTGAGACAAAGTTTAAAATACTAATAAAGTTTAAAATAGTTTGAGTATTAAGAAAATATCTTTCCCCTTGCAAAAAGATCTTAATTAGTGTATAAATTGAATGATTAAAAAAATGATGTATTGTGACAAAAAGGAGCATACTTATTATTTATCGCCTCTCGGTGCTAGCAAAGAACATTGGCTAACCTTAAGCTTGTCCCAGCTTGTGTGGTAGTTCTGAGTAGATTCTGGCCTCTCACTTCTAGATTACTCACATTGCCCTCTCTATAGGACCTACTAAGGACTCTTAAATCCAAACTCAAGATCAAATTGATAAGAGAATCTAGTGTGTCAGCCTTGAGACATTAATTCTACACCCATCAAAACTTATCTCCCTATCTATTTGCACTTCCTCTCAGACAATCACGATGGCTCTTTTCAATAATAAGTGTGGTACTCACTTGTTGAATGAAATATTTGCTCAATCAAGTCAATATGTTTTGCAATGGATTTTAAAATTACAAATGACAAGTTTGTAAAGTAAATTAAGAACCAGTGAAAATACCATCACAAATTTTAAATTAAAAAGAAATCTTTAAATCATTCTCAACTCTCTTGATTAATTCCCATATACAAGGAGAAAGAAAGAAAAACTACTCAGAATTTATGGAGATTAAACATAAACACATGATTTGTAATGAAAGCCAAGTCTTAACAACAAAAACTCAAACACAAATATAAATTACTTATCTTTTGTCTTCTCCCCAAGAAATTCCTAAAGTTTCTATCAAGAAATCTCCAAACTCTTCTTACAAAGTACAAACTCTCTTAAATATGAACTCATGCACCCACTTCAGCCTCTCTACCCCTCTTCTCAAGCCCCTTTTTGAATAGTCATTGAACCCATTTAAAAGAACTCTAAAAATAACCAAGGTCACTTCAAGCACCCCTTCAAAATTCGTTCAAATTCAATGCATCTTTTGGAGAAACCGTTTCTGACGCTATGGCTCCACTCTGGAGCGCTATGATGTCCATCAAGTCCACGAACTGGCACCATGACACCAAAAGCTGGCACTATAGCAACATATGTTGTTGTGTCATTTTGCTTCATTTTGCCCTCATTTTCTCTAAAGATCCATTCTTTGTACTTGAAACAAAAAACAAACAAAATAACTTCTTTTAAAGTGCAATATCATAAAAAATATGCATAAAATGAAAAATTAGATGTATATTAAAAATAGTTAATTTTAAATTGTATTAATTCCCTCAAACTTAAATTGTACTTGTCCTCAAGTAACTCCTTGTACTATGTAAAAATTCATAACTTATGGTGGCAATTTTTACTCAAAGATTTGACCTCTAAGTACATGCAAAGGGAACCCTTGTCCTATAGTGTGGCTTAGAAGGTCAACTCAATCAGGAGCTCGTCACAGCTAGAACAGACAGTCAGAGGATTCCTTTCTCCTTTACTACATTACAGTAATGTGATATGTACCAGAGATGCTCAGCCTATAATGTGTACTTGGCATGAGATATTTTGGATGTACTTTGATGCATTTTGTATATTGTACTTTTTGAGGCATTGGCCTACACTTGATCTGTAACATTTTGTTGGAACAGATTAATGAAGTTTTGTTAAGAAATGTCTCTTTTTGTCAATTGTCATTTGTGCGATGGATGGAAGCCACGAACCACACGTTGGTTCAAAATTACAACGAACAAAGAACAAAACGACAAACAAAAAATTTTAACGATAATAAAATTTAAACAAAAATAACCAATAAATAAACAACAAAATAACTCTCTTTTTGAAAAATCAACCAACTAAAATCAAATTTTGAAAACATATTTTGAAAAATTATATGTGATAAAAACACAAATAAAAGAATATAAATCTATTGTGTGGATTCTCTCAATTTTTGAGTTTCTTACTCTTTACTCACGAAGCACAACTTTCTTTGTCTGCACTAATTCTCTTCATATCCCCGCGGAATTTCACATTCTGCACAAAATCCCACAAAATTCTACATTTCTTCCTAAATAATGTTAGCCTTTTCACATGACACATATCTTTGGGTTTAACACCATCAATTCTCATTTTTGAATTAGTCCCTAATTTTTGATTCACTACTTTTGAGGTCGGTCCTTACCTTTTGACGCTCTCTTTTGAGATTGATCCTTACCTTTCAACTCTCATTTTTGAACAAGTCCCTAATTTCTGATTCACTACTTTTAAGGTCGGTCCTTACCTTCCAACACTCTCTTTTAAGATTGATCCTTACCCATCAATTCTCATTTTCGAATCAGTCTCTAATTTTTTATTCACCCTTTTGAGGTCGGTCCTTATCTTCCGACGCTCTCTTTTGAGATTGATCCTTGCTCATTAATTCTTATTTTCGAATCAGTCCCTAATTTTTTATTCACCATTTTGAGGTCGGTCCTTACCTTCCAACGCTCTCTTTTGAGATTGATCCTTACCCTTCAATTCTCATTTTTGAATCAGTCCCTAATTTCTGATTCACCATTTTGTGTTCGGTCCTTAACTTTTGATGCTCTCTTTTGAGATTGATCCTTACCTTTCAATTCTCATTTTTTTTAATTAACCCCTAATATTTTATTCACTACTTTTGAGGTCAGTTCCTACCTCCTAACGCTCTTTTTTGAGATTGATCGCTACCTTTCAATTCTCATTTTCGAATCAGTCCTTAACCTTTGATTCACCTTTGTAAGGTCGGCCCTTACCTTCTGACGCTCTCTTTTGAGATTGATCATTAACTTTTAATTCTCATTTTATAATCAATACTTAACCTCTGATTCACGCTTTTGAGGTCGGTCCCTACCTTCTGACGCTCTCTCTTATGATTGAACCTTAACTTTCAATCCTTATCCTGGGATCAGTCCCTAACTTCTGATTCCTCTCTTTTCATGATCGGTCATTAACTTTCAACCCTCTTCTAAAATTAATACCTAAATTTTAAATCCCACATCGGGTTTATCACATACACACTGATTCCCATCTTCTATAAATTCGTGAAATCTCATAACTCAAAATCCACTCTCCAATCCCCAACAAGAGTCCCTACTTCTTGACTTTGATCAAATATTCACCTGATATATTCCCCAGTGAAAACAAATAGCACCACAATCCCCATCCATTTGTATTGGTTTTGTTGATCTCGTCGGTCAACGCCAATACGCATGATGTGCTTGCCCAGCACACCACACCTACTGGGGGTTCATTTGTTGACCTCATTTTTGGTTGAGTTCTACTTTTTCTTTTTAGTAGCCTAAGGTCTAGCCATAGTACTTCCTGTTGACTATTCCCAGAAAACTAGAAAAGGAACCCTCACCATTAGAAATTCTAAACTCCTCTTTACTCAACTTGAAGTTCTACATAGTGGCCCTAACCTCTAGCACTTAGTATGTGGGGTCATTATGAGGGAGCTCAAGGAGAGTTCCTATAGGACTGTTTGACCTTAGGGTTGACCCTGGGTATTGGTCTAAAGCCAAGGCACTCACTATAATCACCTCATTCACAATCACTCACAAATGCAAACCCAAAATTTTCTTAAATTTAATCCCTTAATCTTTTAGGATGCTCATGTAGATGGTCCCCTAAACCCACTGGCCCTAGGCTAAGGTTTAGCTAAGACCAGTACATAGAGGACCCAAAATGGGATTTCCATTGGTCCATGACTTAATAATGGTGGTTAGCACCCCAACTCGACCAAAATGCCCAACTTAGCCTTTTGCACCTAAACTCCCCCAAATTACCTAGATACCCTTGGAACCCTAAATTTGGCCAAAATTCCCAAATTTACCCAAAATACACAAATTTGTTCAAAAGTCATTTCAAACCTTTTGAAAATACCCAAATTACCCAAAAGTACCAAAAAATTGCCAAATTACCAAAACAAACCTCCTTAGCCCAAAATACCAAAAATTCCAAAAAATCCCAAATATTCCTAGTTTCACTTTTTTCAACTACCACATGACATAATTTGGCCATTTTGACCATTTTGACCAGAACCCCTAAAATTGCCTTTAAAGACCCAATCTCCCCAAATCCACCTCAAATGTCCATCAAATTGATCCCCATTTTCCCCAATTTCAATCCTAAACTCAAATCCACCTTTCATATTACCAATATAAACCAAATACAAGCTCAATTGGCCCATGCTTTGAGCTCAATTTTGATCTAAATCAAAACACCCAATTTTGGCCCTATGACTTGGTTCCACTTAATTTAACCCTATGGCCTACTCTATTGGTCTCAATTTGAACCCTAAAATCTTCATAACTTTCCTAAACAACAAACTTGACCTTCAATTGGCCTTAGTGAAGCCTCAATTTCATTTAATTTTGACTTAAGTCCAAAAGCCCCAAATTTTGCCCCAAATTGGCTATTCCTCCAAATTCCACCAAATTGAATGCTTTAGCCCAAAAATTGGCACCCAATTCATGTTAAAAACTCTTCATGGCATTCTTATTAACCATTCTCAATAATCAATTTAGACTTAGCCCAAGGCCAGCCTAATCTAGACCCAAGTCTAGCCCAACATGCCCAAAATGACCAAATCTCCAAAATCCTTTAAATTGACCGTCCAATTGAACTCAAAATCACTTCAACCCATCACCAAAAATGTTCCTTACAATCATCTACATCAAATAAACCATTCAATTGGGCTTGAATTCATGGCTATGCTAACCCAAACCCAACCCTTGACCATGTAAACTTAAAAGGACCCATGACCAAATTTGACTAAATTAAACTCAACATGACCAAATTAACTCAACCACAGCCAATCCTAGGACCCCTAGGACTGAACCAAAACCACCTAACCCAAGATAAATGAGTTATGGACCAAGGGTCCCCCAAATTAAGGGATTTATTGCCTTAATTGCCCAAACCAAATATATCCTTGCCAAATCCTCCCAACAATTTAAGTTAATTACTTTGAAAGATTCCCCTAAGGTTCCTGAACTCCTAGCCACCTCCCCCTGCCATGGCTGGCTGGCTTAGTCGTTGACAAAGCCAAAAATAAGGGTGACCCCCTCTTAAACTTCACCCAATTTAAACCTAGAGGTCAGCTCACCCAATTTAAATTTTAGAGCCCCTCTGCCCTCCACCTAAGCATCACATTGCACCCAAACATTGGCCCTGGTAGCCAGCCTAAACCAATTTTTATAAAAGCTCCCCTCCACGACCATGGAGGTAGAGTTAAAATTTTCTCAGAGAGAGCCCTCCAATTTGCTCACAGAGATTCTTTGAGACCCCCTAAGCTCAAGCCAACCACTTTCCCCCACTGATTCCCACTATGGAAGCTCAATTTTGAGCTCAAACTTCTACCTAAAACCAGGACAGAGCTCAATAAACCTCCATAGTCTACCAAACTCAAATTAAACTTACCCATACCTTCACCACAGTTGAAGAAGGAGAAGCCCCATCAAATTCTCCTTCCACAGAGACCCTAACATAGCTCTAGACCAACACATGAAATCGAGCTTGGTCGAATTCATACCTAGACCTTACATCACAATAAGAGGCTCAATCCCTAGCCTCTTTAGACCCCAATGAACGTGCGAGCACCTCTGATTGAAGCTTCCATTCTCAAAGCAAAGGTATTGAACTCCCTCTCTTCCCGAGCCTATTTTGATTCTCCATTTGCTTAGGCTTAATTTTTTGGCATCTTAACTGTATAGATATGTTCCTCTGGTCTAGACGAGCATTTAAAAAAAAATTATTCAATTTGGTTAAGAAATGAGGGAGATATCTAGCCTTGAAGATGGGCGGTTCTCGGGCTAGGCCATTGGGGACGATGACAGAGAGTCGCCTGACCGCACGTTTATCTCATCAAAGAATGAGATCAAGCCAGAGAACGCTCCCTTACAAGAAACGCGGACCTAGTCACCATTGAGGTGGATGTCGACATCAAATAAGAGCCTACCATATGGAGCTTCGAAGCCACCATAGGTTGACATGGTGCCCCGCATTTAAATAGATAAATAGGGAATTAAATTAAATTAGAAAATGCTCCCTAACTTCAAAAATCAATATTTTGGTGTAGAAAAATCATACAAATAAAATAAAAATACCCTCTTGCTCAGTGAATAGAGGAGAACAATGTGGAAATAATTTGAAGTTGTTTGATCTGTATTTCATTTTTAATAAATCAATTAGGGCTATGAGTCTTTTAACTCTTCATGCATGTAGGCATTTCACAATGGCTTGCAATTTTGACATGTTGTAGCCTCTGATAAGGGGAATATTCCCTGATATTTCCAAATTCATGGGAGACCTCTAGACAGAGATCCATATTTTTCAAGGATATGTCTATTATTTGCATAAATTAATCATAATAATTATCATGTTGCTTAGAAAAATCCAAGGAATTTTTGGTAGGTCTACTATGACTAGAGAACTATTTGAAAAATCTTTTATGAGTCAAGTCATTCAAAATGTACCTAATCTTCAAGATAATTAATTTTGGGAAATACAAACATTAAAATGACTTGTTTTTTTATCTCCACTGTTATTTAAGACTTAGAGAACTCCCCATAAAAATTTCAAAATATTTTGAACTCATTTGATAATTCAAATTGTTTTTCTAAGTTAAATGGCATTTTTGACACTAAAATGATTTTTTAATAATCAAAATATAACTTTAAAAATTATGAAAATGAGTTTTAGGAGTTCTCTATGATTAAAATAAAAATATCATTTTAGCCTATTTTTAAATACTAAAATAATTAAAAAATGATAAAAATAAAAAAATAACAAAATTTATGAAAATGTTCTAAATTGTTTTCTAAGCATTTATGAATAATTGGAATATTTTTGCTGAATTTCTAAATGAAGATATTGAATTTTAAAGCTTAAGGTAAAATTTAAAGGCTAAAAAATGGATTTTCACCAAAATAATTCCAATAAATCAAAGAAAAATCATAAAAAATGTAAAATTTGCTTCTTTATGTTCTCTGACCTTAGGGAGATTTTTCAAAAACATAAAATATAATTTTTAACTCTTAAAATATTTTATAATTAATAAACACTCCAGAACTTAAAATAATTCTAATAATTCAGAAAAAAAACTCAATAAATCATGAAATTTAGTCCAAATGGTTCTCTAATCTAAGTCTACCTCCAGTAAAATTTCAAGGGATTAGGCTTTGCCTTGGGCAAGTTATGGAATTTTCTTTGAAAAATCCTATTTTTTCATTAAAATAATTTTTTAAATTAAATTAAATTTTGAAAAATCACATTTTCTCCTCTGATGTTTTAATTGACCCATGATTAAGGTGGTATAAAAATTTCAAAGTCATTTGAATTAAATTTAACAAATTATGAAGTGATAGTGCCTTAGGGGCAAAAGTGTAATTTTGGAAGTTTAGCCTTAATAACATTTAAGCTTAATTCAAAGAGGGAAAAGGGTAACCTCTGATTTAGCTAATTCATTTGGGTGATTGAAACCAAAAGTGGGATTAATTTGTAGAAACCAATCTCACTTTTGTTAATTAAATGATAAATTTGTAATTTCCTTAAATTATTAAAATTTGGAAGTCTAGTCAAATAAATGATCCTCGACTTAGGGGTATAGTTTTGGGTGTTAATAACTCACTAATTTAATACCTCTATTTAATGTTTAATTGACTTTCAAAAATGAATCATCGTCACTTAAAATTTTAATCTCTTTCTAAGACATCCACCAAAATCTTAAGGGCTTAGTAGTGACATAAGCTAAATCAAATTTGGTTAAATAAGGATTAGAAAACATGGACATAGCTAAAATTAAACACCTTTGGAATACTAAGAACCCAAATTAAAAAGTTGGTTGAGTGCCTTGATAACATTAACTTGCTTCTTTTAGGGGTCTTCACCCACATAATTTACAAATTAAATCACAAATTATAATTACCCTACTCAAAGGGATACTTGAAATATCAATGTTCACTGAGCATTAAGAATATTTTTATAGGGTGGATTTATTAAGCAACATAATAAGTTTAAATTAGCTCGAGACTTTTCAACAGCTGGTGAGAGGGAAGCATGGACTTGCTTCTTCCTCCAGATCTGTTGGATACCTCGGAGGTCTACTAAATAAATATGTTTTGCTTAACAAAAATTATTCTTAATCAAACTAATAGGGACCCACCAAGATATGACCTAGGGTTAGGTAGGTCCCCAAAACCTTACTTTTTTCGCTTTACATAAAATGTTCTAACATGCATTTTGAGTTTCAGGTGGTGGAACGAGAAACTCGCCAAGTACGCTTTTATAGTTTACAACATTGTATTTTCATAAGATTTCCACATTGTACTTACTTATCTGCATGTATGAACAAAACACAAACTTGCATGCTAAACGACGATTTCACCCTGCATGAAAACTAAAACTAGTAGGATAGCCACAAAACCAAAACCAAACCCAAAATCTAAAATCAACCAAGATAAAATTCACCGCCACAACATTCAAAATATAAGACAACTCAAAATTTTAATACAAACCCACATAAAACAACAACTACAACAATTAAGATATCTCTATCGGATGATTGGGAATCCCTCGGAGGAGGTAACCTACGGTTGCTAACGAGGCTTCCCACGGTCTAAATGAAATTATGNGCTAACGAGGCTTCCCATGGTCTAAATGAAAGTATGAAACTCATTAAGTTGAGTTTAATAAATTCATTTGGACTAAGTGAATCCAATAGAAAATATTGGTGTCGCAATGAGGGAACCGTAGAATCCTAGCCGGTGTCGCTCTAATCAACTTTAACATCCCTCATAAAATTTAAAGAACTACAACCATAGGGACACTTGATTTGATATTATGACTTGACACCCTAGAAAAATCAAACTCGTCACAGCAAGGAGCTTGAAGCTAGCATGGTGGGCAGCACAACCATCTTCAACAGCAAAATATGTCTTCCCCAGCTAAATTAACTTCTTTCCTTAGAATTAAACAACAAATCCATAGAATTTTGAGGTTGTTTTCTTATGCAACATAAATCCTTATCTTATCTTTAGGACTTTGCACAAGTATGTCGTGCAATCTAAGCCTTAACTCGCCTTAGGATTCTGAGGTTTTCATCTGTCACAACCTAAATTCTCACATCTCTTAGGCTATTTGTGTGATCGTTTCACACAAATGTAAGCCCTAACAAATAAAATATGCAGGAGGAAACACTGAAATATTTCTCTTCAAAACTAAAGTCAAACAATAGGATAAACCGGGAAGTCACCGAGGATCTCCTCTGAATCCATGACATCTCTTCCTCATTTGGATTCCAAAAACAAAAATGCCCAAAATTGAGTCAATCTCATTTCACACCTCTCTGTCTGATCTCGTTGAACAGTCCTATCCTTTTGAAATCCTTGAATATAATATTTCTTAATTTTTATTAAAAGTTTTCTTAGGTGGCTTTGGTCATTTAAGATGTAATTAACTATAGGGGCTTGCCCTTGTAGGAATCTTTTTTGAACTCAGCTTAATATAAATCCTATTTAATTCTTCGTATTAAATAGGGGAAATTATTGGCAAATAAAATAGTTTTGCAGACTAAACAAACGTCATACATTTCTTAGTTTATTTGATCGAGTCTCATCCTCAAGTATTGTGTTTATCCTTCAGAATAGATACATGGTTTGAGATACAACGCTCTTTAATTTAAACTATGAAAATATGGGATCAGTTTGATTTCATATTTTTCTAAACTTAAATCTTAAAATGTCCTTCTGAAGCGGGCGGCAGGATTTCAATTCTGGTGACCGATAGCTTCTTACGGGCAACTCCCCAAACCAAAATAGTGCCGACAGTGATGTTTGTGATTAAATTTTTAGTTGTCTTATATTTTGAATGTTGTGACAGTGAATTTTATCTTGGTCAATTTTAATTTGGTTTTGGTTTATGTTTTTTGGCTATCCTAGCAGTTTTGGTTTTCATGCATGGTGACATCGTTGTTTAGCATGCAAGTTCATAAGCATAAAAGTACAGTGTAGAAAGTACGAGAAAAGAAAACACTGTAAACTGTAAAAGTGTACCCGGCGAGTCTTCTCGTTTCTCCACCTGAAAATTCAGTACTTGCAAAGAACATATATGTATATATAATTTTATAAGAATTAAAGTATGCTTATAAGGAAAGTAGAAAATACAAATTTAAGGTGTGTCTACCAGATCCTATGTCATAACTTAATGGGTTTATATTTTGAGGATAATTTCATTAAGAAAATCATAATAAGTCCAGATGACCTACAAGATTTCCAAAGGATTATGAAAAACTTTCTGGTAATACCCTAGACATTTCATAGTCCTTAAAATTATCTTGAGTTCGTTTTGGTCTTTTTATGTTTACTATGTAGTTCATCCAATTAATACCCTTATGCTCAGTGAATCACAATGTTTTGATTATCTCTTAAATGGGGTAATCATCACTTGATATCTCATTTATGAGTTATATAGGTAAAGACCTTTTGGGGGAAACTTGACTTAATTAAGAAATTTAGTTAATTTTATTTTTAAAGAATTGGCTTGTAGTGTTTTTGAAAGGTTTTAAATTAATCATGGTTGATTCTCTAAACCTCTTTAAGTAAAATTTTGATTAAGCCTAGTTCACTACTAAGCCCTTAAGATTTAATGGATAAGTTTATGATTAAAAAAAATGATTTTTAATATTTATATCCTCAATCCTTATCATGAATTATAAATTATCTCAAAAACCATTAGTTGGGGGTTAAAATCAGTGAATTATAATCTTAAAATTAAGCCCCTCACCTTAATATCTTCCTATTTAATTATTCTTCCAAATTTCATTAATTTGAAAAATTATAAATTTATCCTTTATGAGATTCAAAGTGAAGTTAGTTTCTACCACTTATCCCTTTTATGTTTCAAACATCAAGATATGTTATTTTAAGATCACCTGTTGCCCATTTAGCCCTTTTGATTAGCCTAAATATTAATTAAGCTCTAAATTCCAAAATTATACTTTTGCCCCTAAGAACTTAACACCCTATAATTCATTAAATTAGACTCAAATAACTTGAAGCTTTTATGTTACCTCACTCATGGATTAATTAAAACATTAGAGGAGAAAATGTGATTTTTCCAAGTTTATTTAATTTTTATAATTATTTGAAATGAAAAATAAAGATTTTGAACGAAAATTGAATAAACAAACCAAAATAAAACATATGCCCTTAAGAAAATTATTGAAGATTCACCTAAGTCAGAGGACCACTTGGGCCAATTTTCATGATTTTTAGTGGTTTAATTTAATTATTAAAATTATTTATTTATTTTGAGTACTAATTAAATATGAAATAATAATTAGATGGAAAATTAAGTTTTATATTTTTATTAAATACCTTTAGGTCCAAGAAACCCAAATAAATAAATTTCATTTTTTTTAATTTATATTTTAATTATTAGAATTATTCTAATGAAAAATTAGGGAAAGTCCATTTTTAAGCCTTTTAAAATTAATATCTTGATTTAAAAAATTAGGAAAATTAATTTAATTGGTTTTTAGTGATCAGGAAGCCAAATGTGACATTTTAGAATGTTTTTTATAATTTTGTCATTTTTATGATTTTTAATTAATTTTTTTAATTATTTAAAGGCTTAAAATTAGCTAAAAAATGAAGCATTTTTTTATTTAAATTTCATTTTTTTAAGTTTCTCTGGTTATAAGGAGCTTCAAAAACCAACTTTGGTAATCTTTTGAGCTATATTTTAATTATTATAATTATTTTAATACAAAAAATGAAATTTCACTTGATTATTATATTTAAGTGACCAAATTAACTCCAATTGACTCGAAATTTTTATGGGGAGCTCCCCTGACATTAAATTACAGTGTGGAATAGTTTTTATGCCCCTTAATTTCATAATTTTTCTAAATTAATTTTATTTCATTTTTTAGGGTTGGTGATAATTATGATTACTTTAATGAGTTAAATCAAGTTTATATTTTTTCCGGGGTCCTCTGAGCACAATGAACCTACCAAAATAATTTTTGTATTTCTTTGATGAGTACTTTAATTATTGTATATTTTAAACCAAAATAGAGACCATAAATTTGAAAATTAGATATCTATGCATAGGGATCTCCTATGACCTTGAAAAAATCATGAAAAGAATCATAATAACATGTAGAATCAAAGCCCTAAATATCATGTCATGGTGAAATGTCTATGTAAATGAAGAATCAAAATGAGAAAAATACTATTTAATTAATTAAAAATAATACATGCATCAAATAAACTTGAAAATATTTTCACATCATTCTCCTCTCTTCACTGAGCAACAAAGTATTTTTATTTTATTTTTATAATTTTTCTACACAAAGTTATGCATTTTTGAAGTTCTGGGAATTAAATAAATAGAAAAAAGCTCCTGATTTCCTTCTTATCCACAACATCCTCGTACGTGTCGAGAAGACGCGTGTCGTCGCGGGATTAGGCCCTGACAGCTGAGTCAGCACGCTCTTTTCAAATCACGGCTCTGTTCGGCGCAATCATGACCATCCAAGCGATACACGGAAGATCGGACGGCGAGTGGTCATCATCCCCAATGAAGCCAGCCCAAGAACCATCCATTTTCAAACGCTAATATCTCACTCGATTCTTAACCAAATCAAGTGCGGTTTTTTTTAAATTGCTTGTCTTGACTAGGAGAACACATCTATACAGTTGTTTGATACTTAAATCAACTATATGCATGTGGAGAATCAAATGAAGCTCAGTTTAGGGTTAACTTTCAATACCTTGGTCCAAGAGGGGAAGCCTTGATTGGATGCTTGTAGAGGCTTCGTGGGGGTCCGAAGAGCCTAAGGATGGAGCCTCAAGTCGTGGTGAATTGCCTAGATATGATTTCGACCAAGGACAAATTAGGGAGTTGATCAAAGTCCACCTTAGGGTACTCTGGTGATGGGGCTTTTGTGGGGGATCTTCTTCTCTTGTTGTGAGGATGTTGTTAGCGCAATTAATTTGAATTTGGTGGAGATTTGAGGTGTGTCCTGTTTTGGCCTAGGAATTGGGCTCAAAAGGTCAGTGAAATATTAAAGATGGTTGGGATTTGGGTGGCTAAGGATGGATGGGTTAAGCTCAAAATTTCTCAAAGAAGCTTTGGAAGTAATTTGACAGAGTCTCTCCAAGGAACTTCAAGCTCTCCTCGTTTGGCCATGGAGGGGGGGAGGTTTAAACAGAGGGACTTGGAGAGGCCACCAGGGGCAATTGGTGGGTGTCCTAAGTTGTTTATGTGGATGCCAACAAGGTGCACAAATCCAATTGGGATGAGACATCTTGGATGGGTTTAATTTTGAGTTTTGGCCTAGGTGGTGCTTTTGAATCTGGGTTTTCCGTCCATCAAGGTGGCTGGCCAGCTAGGGAGGGGTCACCATCCAGTCTAGGGAGGTCAGAGCTTGGTCTTGGTGAAGTCAATTGAGGTTGGCCATGTGTAAAGGTATGGGATTGAAATAGTATGGGAAAAGGGCCATTTTTGTTTAATTTGGGTCAAATCATGGTTTGGGGCTGGGTTCACCCCTCAAGGCTGGTTTGGGTGCTGAGGAGAATCAAGTGGCTCAACTTTATCATCATGGTGAGGTTTCTATCGAAAGAGATTTGGCTAAACATGGGTTAGAGTGATTCATAAAAGGGGTTAAAAAGATCTTAAGGATATTTAATAGTGTTTTAACCTCTTTCTAATAATAGCTTGATGATGTGGCATGGCTCTCATGTCTTGCTTATGACATGAAAGTGGCTCCATGGATTGTCCTTGGCTTGGTCAACTTTCATGAGGAGGGATTTTTTGAATTTTGAAATATTTTGGCGGAGTTTGGCATGAGGCTTGATTTGGAAAATTTTGATCATGAATTTAAAATTTTAGGAATGATTTTAATTGAATGAATGATGAGGAGAAATGAAATTATCATGTGGGCTTTGAACTTGAGCTTTTGGAATTAAGTGTAATGGGCTTGGGCTTTTGAAATTGAATTTGAATTTGGGCTAATTGAATGTTGAGTTTGGTGTAGGAATATGTCATAAGGGATTTGACAAAGTTTCAAGTGATTTTGAATTGAATTGGTGGGCCAATTTGGTGGATTTGGACATATTTTCAAAGTTGGGCTTCTTTTTTTATTTAAATGAAATTAAGCTTGAAATTGGATCAAATTGGGCTTGAATTTTGTTTAGATCAGGATTGAGGATATCAAATTTTGATTTGGACTTGAAATTGGGCAAAATTGGGGTCAATTGGGCAAGATTGGGGTTAATTTGGGGACATTTGGGCCTTTAAGAGAAAATTGGAGCTTTTGGTCAAATTGGATAAAATTGGTCAGAACTGGAAAAATTGATGATAAAAATTTGAAATTGGGAATATTTTGGATTATTTTGGAATTTTTAGGTAATGTGGGGCATTTTGGTTATTTTGGCAATTTTGGGGGGTATTTTGGAAATTTGGTAATTATGGTGGGGTTTGAGATGATTTTTGGACAAATTTGGGTATTTTGGATAATTTTGGAATTTTTGGCAAAACTTATGATTATAGGGGTATCATGTGGAACTTTAAGTTGAGCAAAGAAGGGTTTATAATTTCTATTTAAAGATGACAAAATCTCCTTCCATGGCTCATATTGAACTCCAGATTGTATACAAATTTTGGAAATAAGAGAAGGGTAACCCATACCTACAGTTGTCCCCCCTTTAGAGGAAATTATCATATTCTTCTAAATGAGAGAGCCAATATCCATAGGTTCTCTCATTTGGATACAGTAGTTCAAAGTGGCTCTCTCCCAGGTTACCTTACTAAAATGGTTAGTTGGAAGAAGTCTTACAGATATAAAATAATGTCAGATTCGAGAATGAACATTAAGCATTGAAAAAGAAAAGTTAACTCGGTGTCCGTTCCTGATCTTCCAAAGTCCATGCCCGTCAACCAAGAACCGAATAATTTCATCAAGCTCAGCATCAGTTGGATTGAACTCTAATTAGAAGCAAGTATGAATGTTGTGCAGTTGATAAATGTGATTTATTTGAATAGGATTAATGTCAGCATAGTGTCCCCTAATAAACACCAAATCTTCAGATTCATCAGGTAGGTGTGCATAAAATTCTCAAATAACAAAAATAATTGCAATGGAAGTGACATAAAAAAAAGTTTCCCACTATCGTTCCATTAGCAAGTACTTGATCATTCCTCCAGGACGAAGAAAACTATGTTCTACACGTAATTTCTTTGATTGCAGATATACATATCAATCCTGTGCTTAAGAACCATAAATCTTTCATTATTAAAAATAGCTTTTCCTCTTTTCCTTTTCATCTTAAGAATCATGTATACTCTAACAAAATTTCAAATAAATTTAAACTTTTGTTTCAAAAGGCCCCAATAAACTCATTTCAAGCAAAACAAACTATCAACCATGGATTTCTTACTATTCACTTCAAAATTTTCAAATTTTCAGCCAAACCACAATGTGGAAGAAATCCACGATGAAATGAAAAATTTTTAATGCCAAAATGTGTATTTTACCCAAAGAAAAAAAAATGCAAATTTTGAAGCTCTAACTACAAGCCAATCACCCACAAATCTAAGCCTAAGGGGAGTAAGTTGCAAAATATAGGAGGAAGAAGATGAACCAGGAGAAAAAATGGCGAAAACCAGTGGTCTTGGCGCTAAAAACCACGGTTCGATTTGGTTCGGCATATAGTGGTGATTGAGGCATTGCAGCGCTCTGCTTTGTAGATGAATGACACTATAGCACTCAGTTGTGGCACTATGGCACCAGTACCTAAAAGTTCAACTTTTTTGAATTTTTTGTCATTTTCAAAAGAGCACGACAACCTAAGATTAATGGACCCAAAATTTGGTCGATTTAACCATATTTGATTTCACTAACTTTAATTTTCTTTCAAATTTCTCTAGTCTTCTTTTGCAATGGATTGAGAGTTCAAATCAAATCACCCAAGGCATTATAACCCCATGTACTAATAAAATAAACTTAACACATTTTCTTATAATAATCATAGATTTGATACAAACGAACTTAACATCACTTCAATAATGATAAGGAAATACAAATGTAACAATTAAATTTGCTATACTAGAGTCACTTTACATTTGAATTCGGAACATAATTACTTAAAACTCAACACCAATATATTTTTCACATAATAATATGTTTAAGAATAGTTGTGCTCGACATTGTCCCCCACATTTTCACCCACTTTATAGTTACAATTGTAAAGGTGGTAGAATGGAGCACGAGAGAAATTTTGAGCACCTTTATCGTCGATCCAGTTATTGTTGCAATACATACTTATCTGAAAATCATGGAAGCACGCCATATGGTTGATTTGAAGTCTCAACTGCCAAGTCTCAACTGCCACTCCAAGTGCTTGTACTTGTGTTACTTATTTCTCAACTTGTTGTGCAGACGGGAAAACTCTTCATCAATCTTCCCCAATTTGTCTGTAAATTGCACCAAACATAACCCTAAGAATCGATTGAAATTTTTTTGGCATCCTTATGCACAAACTTATTCTCATTTACACTTCCATTCTCTCCATGGCTCTTGAAGCAAGGATTTCTAACTTGGGATGAATCTTCAACTCTTTTCCTTCTTTAAACTACTTAGAAATGTGAAGAAGATGACTCCATTTTTGTTCATGGCAGTTTAATAGAGAAGAAGGGGGCGAAAAATAGTTAATTGGGCGGTTTAGGGAGTTATTTTGAATGTGGGGCGAGAGCAACAATCCAAAATTCTCAAAAGTCTATATTTTTCATCCCCACATTAATTTAATCAATAAAATATTATTTTGTATCATCATAATCATGTAAGACTCAATATAACTTCATATACTCATCATAACAACGATCACTAATCAAATCAATCCCACAAAGTGCTTAGTTTAACATTGTTAATCTGACATATCTAATGTTTTAATTTGGTTGACCCAACATCAACATCTCCTCAAATGTAAGACTATCTCCACTTATATAAGCTTTTAACCTGTTCCTTTTACCTTAATCATTATTCCAGTTTTAGGATATTCAATATGGATAAACTCTTACCACAATAAATGACCCTGACCACCTGAACTTAAGTTTTGTTGGACATAATTTCAATCATGTATTATATAATAAAACTTCTTGTCTAGGCTCAAAATTCTTTAACAATATCCTTTGATCATGCCACATTTTCATTTTCTCCTTATAGTTTTTAACATTCTTATAATCTTATTTCATCAAGCTCATTTAATTACAAGGATCATTTATCTCCAGCATCTTTCAAATTATAATTAAACTCTTTTATGGCCCAATATGCTTTATGTTATATTTTAACTGGTAAATGACATGCTTTTCCATATATGAGCCCATATGATCACATTCCTATAGAAGTTTTATAAGAATTATTATATGCATATAATACACTATCAAGCCCAACAGACCAATCTTTCCAGTTAGGATTAACAGTTTTTCCCAATATATTTTTTTAATATCACAATTAGATACTTCTGTTAGATTATTAGCTGAGGATGATAAGCTATGAAAAATTTGTGCTTAATTCCAAAATTTTGAGTTAATGTTAGAATAATTCTATTCTTAAAATGACTTCCCAAATCTGTTATAATTAATCTAGGCATTCCAAATCTAGTAAAACTATTTTTTCTTAAAAAATTATGCAACACTCTTATCATCACAACGGGGAAAAGCTGCAGCTTCCATAATCCACAACAATCAAAATATATCTTTTTTCAGACGATAGTATAAATAGTCCCAAAAAATCTAAACCCCAAACATAAAAAAATTGAACTTCCAAAGTAAAATTTAGAGTCATTTCATTTCTTCTAGAAATATTGTCTACTCTCTCATATCAATCACAAGTTTTTATATAATTATTAACATCCCTAAATAAAGTAGGCCAATAAAATTCAAATTGTAAAATTCTAAATGTAGTTTTATCAACCCCAAAATGTCCCCCAGAATCTGATTTATGACATTTTTGCATAATTTCTCAGGTTTCTTCTATTAGTACACATCTTTGAATAACTAAGTCCTTACATTGCTTATATAAATAAGGGTCGCCTCACAAGTAAAATTTTGAATCAAAAATAAATTTTTTTATTTGATGATTATCTAATCCGTAGGGTAAAATCAGGAAAATTTTCATTTATTTCATCATTAAAGTTAATATTATTTTCTTGTTCAAGCCTTGACATCTATCTGATTATCAACACACTTCCTGTCCACTACCTGAAAAATCAAATTCTTGTATTAGAATGACCCATCTAATTAATTTTGGTTTTGTGTCCTTCTTCATTATTAAATATTTAATAACATAATGATCAGTATGCACAATACATTTAGCTCCAATAAGATAAAGTCTAAATTTATCAAAAGCATATACTATGGCTAATAATTCCTTTTCAGTAGTGGTGTAACTAATTTGAGCTTCATTAAGGGTTTTACTAGCATAATATATCACTCAAAAAGTTTTATCGTATAGTTGCCCTAATACAACCCCTATAACATAATCACTAGCATCACACATTAATTCAAAGGGATTTTCCAATCCAGTGAAACAATAATAGGTGCAGTGAATAATTTTTCTTTTAATAAATTAAAGGCATTTAGGCATTCCTCATTAAAATGTGTTGTGCATACTGACCACTAGGCTATTAAACATCTTATGTAAAAGAAGAAAGCAAAACCAAGATTAATTAGATGGGTATTTCTGATGCAAGAACTTGATTTTGTGGTAGTCGATTTAAAAAAAGGAACTGATAATCAAATTGCAGATCATCTGTCTAGGCTGGAACATGAAGAAACATTTGATTTAGAAAAAGACATTAATGAAACTTTTCCTGATGAACAACTTTATATTGTTAAAGGATAAGAACCAATCCCGTGTCTCCCAATGCTACAAACCTGCAACACTGCTCTCTACAACCTATCATCACACTAAATTTTCCAAAAATTATAAGAGTTCTATTATTTTTATTATTTTTAGAAGATGGGAACAAAATCACTCAAAAATAGTAGGTAATTGATACACATTACATCTCGATGCATTTTTTAGTAGAAAATGTTTTAATTCCAAAAAAAATCATCCAAAGCTCTGATTTCGCAAGCTTATAGTCAAACTGACCATCCTGACAAGGAGAACCCAATGATACCAAAATTGGTCCAATCCAAGTTTAGTCGAATTTGAATCAGACCATCATTTGAAGGTTTTAGGTAGTTAATTGGAGTCTCAAATGAACTCCAAATTTGACTTACCTATTATCAAATCGAGCATCTCGATAAGAGGAACCAATGACATAAAGACCACTCGATTCTAAGGTCTTTACAACCCTCAAATTATCAAGGGAAATCAACTTGGGCAATTCAATCGAGTGGTTATTTGAGTTATTCACCAAATGACTAGAATGCCCCTCCTCTAGAGTCTATAAATCGACCCATTCTTTTCACTTAGAGGGGAAGGATAATGAATCAAATTCCAGTTCTATTCTGGCTGAAGATCTTGTGATAATTTTCAGTCTCCGTAATCACTGACCATCGTTGGTCACCGTTGGTCTACGACCATCAACCACTAACGAACACCACTAACCGCCCCTTGCTCGTCGCCATCGACTAACTTTGTATTACAGATTATGTTGAAAACAGTGTATCGAAATATCCCAAATATGGCGTAATGTATAATTCCAAATTGCAGAACCGGTGATGACTCCTGATGAGAACACCTGGTGACAACAACTTACAATACCATATTTAGAATGCAACGTCGTTTCTCAGACTTCTAAAATTTTTTGTATATTGTGCACAGACATGTGTTGTACTTTATGTAGCATTGTAATTATTCTTTTCCAATTGAGAGACATGAGTGTATCTTTATAATTACGCACTTATAATGAATTACTCTGACTGAGCCAGGCCACTTGGTTTTTTTTCTCTTTCCTGGTTTTTCAACGTAAAAAGTTTTAGTGTCATCTCCTGTCACTTCTGTATTATATGTGATTGTTCTGTGTTGTGCAAGATGTGACAAATTCTACTTCAATTGGTTTATCAATCTCATGTTAATTTCTTATACATTTTTCCATTTTCATTTTATCAAACCTAAATAAGACTAAAGGACTCTTACAAAACCAATTGTTAAGATTTTAATTTATTCAAACTATTACTTTATATTTACAAATAGTTATTGCAATTTTAATTTAACATTGACCAATTCCATTTTATATAGCTGAGACCACCTAATGGGATTAAGGCTTTGTTGTTGTTGTTGTTGTTGTATTGACTAATCCCGTATTAAATTTTAGAGCTACTATTGTTGATTGGAATGAAAAAATGTTTAAGATTGTCATGCCATCGTTGGTTCCTTTCGCTGTCCTACAAAATTGCTAAAAAAACCATTTTAAAGTGTAGAAAATATTGCGTGCGTTGTTTGGGCGCAAGTTGCGTCCAGATAACGACTGCGACACAGCGGAGGTCCGTTTTTTTTCTCCTTCGTGTATCACAGGCATTGTCCGGACTCAGCTTTTGCCCGAACAACAAAGACAATATTTTTTCGTTAAAGTGACCCTAACTAAACAAATGATTCTTTTTTTAAAATATTAATCTATCTTAACTTTTTAAATTAAATGCTTTATTCATAAATCATAAATATAAAATTTACGGACTATATGTCTGTGAATACCCCAAAATGTAATCTAATATCTTATATAAATGATTAAAAATTTATATGCAAATATATTTATACATTTGTGTTTTTAATGATGGAAATAAAATCTTCTTTCGTGGCTCGTTGATTAGATAAGTTTGTAAATGCTAATGAAATTGTAACCAATCTTGAGCTTTATTATTGTTTTGCGGAAAATATTTATGTTGCAGTGCAGAGTGTACATGTGATATATTCGCGTTATACCCCTATATCCTCCCTATAAATTATCTGTACCTATCAGAATTATAGAAGTGTAAAATTTATTTATAGATTACAAATATGTCACAGATAAGTTATAATAAAATTACAGGAGTATAACACAGATATAACATGTACTCAAATATTTTCCATGTTTTGAAGCCTATTTCAAACTGGCGACATTACGTGCATATTTTGCAATATATAAAATACTTCGTAATTTGAGAGGGAGCGTCGGAAGTTTTCTTCTCCGAATCGTCTCTCTCTCTCCTTGTTCTAACCTCTCAGGGTTAACAGAGAAGGAGAAACGATATCTCTGCCTCTCTCTTCTCAATGGATTGACGGATAGAGGGAGAGAAATATAGAGAGAAGAGGAAATGGGGACATGGAGGAGAGCCTATGGCGCCCTTAAGGATTCCACAAGGGTTGGCATTGCCAAATTCAGTAGTGAATTTAAGGTTGGTATATTTGATTTCAAGAACGAATGAATTTTTCGCATTTTCGTTTTGTTCCCTTCTGGTTTTTTAATAATTTGGGATTGTTGAATTTGATGAAGGAACTGGATATTGCCATTGTGAAAGCAACAAATCACGAAGAATGCCCACCAAAAGAACGACACGTTAGGAGTGGGTTTGCTGTGTTTTCTTTCTTCTCTCGGAATTTGATACATTTTTTTAATTCAACTTTTTCGATGTTTTTATGCCATTATTATTTTGAGGTTTATTGTGATTAACTTTTCATCATATTTTGGGTTGTAGAAGCGCCGTTGATCACTTTTTCTTTGTAATGAATTTCAGGAATATTTACATCAATATCTGTTGCTCGACCACGGGCTGACATAGCCTATTGCATATATGCACTTGCCAAGAGGCTTGCAAAGACTCGCGATTGGGTGGTTTGTGTTAATTTGTTCTGCTCAACCTTAACTTATCATTTTAATGTTTTATCCTTTGGACGTGGTTAATCAAGAATGGATCCTATATTGGCTTTACAGAACATATTATATTCGATTGTTTTTTTTATTTTCGTTTTGCAAAGAAAACTTATGACTGATTAAAATCATTAGAAAAATATTTATTTAAGTTACGAAATCTAAGGGGACCAGTTTAGTGGACGGGTTGCGAGGTTGTGCACACTACCTAGATTCAGTAATGGAGATGCAATTCTTCGAACATGGTAGATGTGGATTCCCGAAAAAGAGGGAGGAAAGGAATAAGATGGAAGAAGTAAGAAGAGAAGGAAGCGGAAGACAATGTGGCTAGGATTTGTAATTTTAGACTTCATTTCATGGACAATAACAATTTTTTTATTTAATCTGAGATTGTAGTGAATCACACCTAAGGGATGGAGCGTAAGTAAGAAGAGCAGGAGATAGAGATAGTAATGAACAATGATGAATAGTGTCCTCTTTATAATATATTTTCTGTATTTATTGGGGTGAAAGTACAATGATGAAATTATATTTTTATTTCTATTCGGAAGGGGTTCATGCTAGGGTATTTTAAATGTATATACTTTTCATCCGATTGCTTTCTAGCTTGGTCGACTAGGCTTAGTTGACTTTGGGTCAACAGGGCTAGCTCAGTCGGCTGATTCAGCCTGGTTAGTTAATGGATTAGCTCTATTGGTTGGGGGG
>JXCR01146400.1:92892-125800 GCA_002079205.1 Phalaenopsis hybrid cultivar
TATATATATATATATATATATATATCTGTGGGTGTGTGTGTGTGCGCTCGCGCGTCTGGCATACCTTAAGTTATTCTTTTTCTTATGTACCCGCGTCGAGCAGTTATTTGTAGTGAGGGAAATTTGCTGACCGTGGTGACTGTCAATCATATAGTGAATTGAATTGGCTGAAGTGGTGAGTCGGCCCGCGAGGCCAAAAGGCCAGTCGATCAAAGAATGTCGTTGGTTTCGAATAGATGAGTATGATTGTAAAGAGTTTGTGATTTCCTTGGTATGCTATCGCATTCTTTTACCAACCATGTCTCAATTTTTCGATTATGTCATCACCTCAGACGGGCCACACCTTACGCCAGACATATTAAGCAGGTTTTCTCATAGTCTTCACAAGGGTAACCATCTATACTTGTTACTGGGGTGAGTCGTATGCTACACATAGCATATCTTGTCACGCAATAGTAAGGAATGATCGCCAAAGCTTGACCTATATTTCAAGGCAAGAGACATGAGAATTTTATGAGCATAGGCATTGAGAGTCGGATAGTTGCTCGATTAAATCCCTTCCATCGCTGTCGAATAAATCTGGCTACTTGGGAGAAAACATCGTTGGCGGGTTGACTATTGTTACCTATGTGTCAGCCAGACTCGATGACCCTCTGCATGAATCTTGTCCGAGTTCCTATAGTGTCTGTTCATTCGGATTAGATATTTTTCTTGTGTAAACCACAATTGAGTTTTCTGAGTGTGATTCAGGCTATAGATCATGCATTGTTAAAAAATTTCACTTGTATTATACACATTTAATCAAGAAAATGAGTAAAAATATGAAGAACTAAGAATTTAATACTTATTTTATTGTTACAGTTACATAGCTTATGGGTGAAACATCTTTAGGTCATCTTTGCTCCACATGTGGGGCACCTCTTTTCCCGTACGTCCTTAGCTTGTAGGCTCCGAGAGCATCTTATTTGCTGATGATGAATGGTCTGGTCCACGTTTGATCAACCTTGCCGATCACTTCCTTTTGTGCCGCTGGGTTGGTTTTCTTCAACACGAGATCTCCAGCAGCAAATGACTTTTCCTTAACATGCTTGTTGTACTGCCAAGCCATCCTTTTCTTACTCTTCCTACCCGAGGGCTGAGTTGACTCATTTTTTTCCTGCCAGGTCAGAGCAAGTTCTATTCCTTCATTATTTGCTTCTTTCCAATTGGTCATATGTCTCGTCATATGTGGTGACTGCGTCACCCTTTGGCTGTGAAGATCATACTTGAAATTCATCCTGTGTGACGACATGAAGGTTTGCCTGGTTAGTGTGTAAGGAGTCGTCTGAATCATCCATAAAATGACACATTTTTTTGTCATTGGGTGGTTGCTCCATGCACCAAAAACTCCTTCAGCCTTCCGACTTTGATCTGGTCCTCGATCATGTGGTGACTCGTTTCAGTTCGGGGGAGACAAAAGGAAGAACTGAAGAAGAGAAGACAAACAAATGGAAGAGGAAATAAAAAAGGCAAGGAAGACAAAGTGAAGAGTTGGAGAAAACAAACAGAGGGGAGAGGAAGCGAGGGGACGAAAGTCAGGGAGCCGAGTTCATCTTATAAATCGATACGAGGGGCAAAGAACTTAACAGGAGAGCCGAGTCGTTTGCGAGTTAAATCGAAGGAGTTCTCGTGCGGGAGGCGGCATCAAGCTTCGAGTGGCTAGTGTGCAAGTGCAGAAGAAGCTGTGATAAGGAGGAAGTGTGAGGAAGAAGACGTTGGACAACCTTAATTTTGGAGCGAGACATCATCTTCACCACAGGGAGGAGCTCGAGTGCGGTTTGCGACCCGATCTGTAGGTGGAAGGAGGTCGAACCCTTATTGAGAAGAAGAATGGAGAAGAAGAGCAGATGACTAGTGTGAATGAGCAGAACAGATTCTCCAAAAAGGGTTCCTCTCGTGGTGTTGGGCTCGACTGAGCCTTGCTGCTCGGTTCTGGTGATCTAGGGCATGAAAGAGGGGGAGTAAGGTAACATACTTAATAATTTGAGTTATTATAATTAATTACAGAAACTTTATATTTAATTTATTTTAATCTTATTCTTTGAAGGTAATCAATAATAATAAAATATATTGAATAGAAAAATAAGCATAATGAAAATTTAATAATTAAAAGGTTAATAGTTACCTAAAATAATAAATAAACTAAATTTTATATCATGTTTATGTTATGTTTTCACTTTTGAAGAGTCGACATCGGGGTAAAAGCTTATTAAATCAAGCATCATCGAGGTGAGTATTTTTACTTCTAAACTATGGTAATAATGTTATATTTATTCTAAATCACTCGCATTAAAATGTCATTGGCCAATATATCTTGTTACTACAATTAAAATATGATTATTCTGGCTTATTATTCAATTTGATCATTTCAAAATGTCTGTGAGTGATTTGCATAGTTATACTTATTTACTACACATGCATGTTATTTAGAATTAAAATGAATTGATTTATAGTATGCTTGTATGTGCTTGACTGGATATGATGAAATACTTTTTGATAGTATTAGTTGGGGAACACTAATGTACTCGTGCAAGTAAATGAAAAATAATATTGATAGTGATGTGTCAATTGACACAATTTTAAACGGTGCTTTCTGTGACAGTTGTATAAATATGAAATGTTATAGACCCCTTTAAACAGTTTATCAAATGTTTATATTGATTTATAAAGAAGCTTAACTGACATACATATTGTTCTTTATTTTTTTTGTATTGTTGTAGTTTAGAAGTATGAGTATTCACTGACTCTTTAACTCACAGTTATTTTAACTAACTTTTTTATGTTTAATTAAATTATTAAAAGATGAACGATGGACGAAAAAATATATATAAAAAATGCAGACAACCATAAACGAGGTAATTATAAATTGTATAGTTTTAATTTAATTTTTAGTTTCTCTTTTGAATGTTAAATTATGAGTTAATATAGAAAATTTAATAAAATCATCCATCTGTTTGTTCTCGCCTTGGTAAAATCCAAGCCCCGGATCGGGTTGTGACAGATCAAACTTCAAAGATATTGACACTTCTCAGTTTCATAATCGTTTTCCTGATGGTACACACAATACTTCTTTGGGTCTTATAGATATGCTCCAACTTTCATCGTGGATGTCTTCTTGAAATAAATTTTGTTTTGGATGGTCTCTACTATATCAATCATAGAGACTCTTAGAGGAGTCTCCTTGGGGATCTCGTGAGTAGGTGGTAGTTTCTCCATATATCGAGTCGGCTACTGCTCGGTGTATTAGTCTTGGTTCTCCTGATAATAGGCCCTCTTGGTCGTAAGTTTATCTGTGTTTCCCCATGAAGCTCTGAAGTGAGCTTGGGTAAGAGTGTGAGAGTTGTGCCACGGTTTCCACCCTTCTCCATTGGCAGTTCTCTTCGGTGGGTGACGATTTCTTGGCCCTATTTTGAACGTAGAGAGGGGAGTTGTACTCTTCTACAAAGGTGTGGTTATTGGTTGGTTGCAACAACTCAGTTAGTGTCTTCGGTCGCTGCAATCCCAGAGAGTACTGAAAAGGTCATTCTTTCAATCCTTAAACATGGGCCACAAGAGTGATCGTGGGTTCTAAGACTTGAACCTGTAACATTTTTTTCTAGAAATGAGTGACAAAGGCTTCCAGGTTTCACTCTGTCCTTGCCGAAGCTGCAAGAGAGCCTGCAAGCTCTTCTGAGGTTTTTGTGTACGAGCAAACAGTGCAACAAACATTCGTTTGAAGTCTACGAATGATGTGATCATTCCCGCCGATAGTCTGTTGAACTACCTTAGAGCCTAGTCCCTCAACATGGTGAATAAGAGTTGACACTTTGGTACTTCGTTGATCTTGAGTAGACGTAGAGTCAACTCAAAGGATGTGATGTGATCAGTCAAGTCCATTTGTCCCATTGTAAGATTCAAGCTTCGAAATC
Source organism: Phalaenopsis hybrid cultivar (assembly GCA_002079205.1). Classification (NCBI taxonomy): domain Eukaryota; kingdom Viridiplantae; phylum Streptophyta; class Magnoliopsida; order Asparagales; family Orchidaceae; genus Phalaenopsis; species Phalaenopsis hybrid cultivar. The sequence goes on from JXCR01146400.1 coordinate 96,840, forward strand.
TTGAATTGTTTTGGTGGCTTGATATCAGAGATTTTATGAGAGAACCCGTTCTTTGACCAACGTGAGGTATCAGTATGCTCAACTTCATACCCATTGATTGTTGTGGACCCAACACTATCAATATACTGGGTTTTGTCTTCCCTTTCCAAAGGCAGGAGACACTTTTGTCGTTAGGCGCTGAAACATCCATGCACTCTTTTTTGTGAATTACGTCTCATTTCATGGCCTATCTCCAACCTACAAGGCCTTTGCTACTTTCTTGAAGGATTGTCGTCTCCCATCCACTATAGAAGCTGCTTTGGCTAACCCGTCCTGAAAAGCTGTTGTCATGGATGAGATGAATACTCTTCGACGTAACCATACTTGGGATATGGTTGATCTCTCCCGAGGAAAGAAAGTGGTGGGTTTTCGGTGGATCTTCAAAACCAAGTTTAACTTCGATTTACTCTTGAATGCAAGAAAGCACGGTTGGTCTCCAAAGGATATTTACGAACTTATGGTGTTGACTATGAAGAGTAGTTTGCTCTGGTTATCAATCTAAATACCATTTGGTCTTATTATCACTAACCATGAATTTGGATTGGCTCTTACTTCAGCTGAGCGTCAAGAATGTTTTCCTTAACGACAATCTTGCCGAGGAGGTTTATATATCTCTCTCACTAGGATTTTGTCACGACCGGACCTGGGGGCTTGGAATTATAAAGGCGGGAACTGACGGTCAGACTGAGGAAACTTATCTAACAATTTCATTTCAATACAACAACAAAGCCTTAATCCCACTACGTGGGGTCAGCTACATGAATCCGTTTTCTCTATTGCGTCCTATTTAGTGTCATATTTTCATTTAGTTCTAGTAAATAAAGATCATTTTTTATACAATAAGCCTAAGTCTTCCTAGGTCTACCTCTGCCTTTCTTAACACAAGTCGAATCTAAAACATCTACTCTCCTAATCGGATCATCAGATGGTCGACATTTAATGTGACCAAACCATCTAATACGACTTTCTCTAATTTTGTCCGTCACAGGAGCTACACCAACCCTATCACGGATATATTCATTCCGCATTTTGTCTCTAAGTGTAAAGCCACTCATCCACCTAATCATTCTCATCTCGGCAACACTTAACTTATTATTATGCTTCTCTAAAGGCCAACATTCAGTGCCATAGAGCATTGCAGGTCTCACCACCATCTTATAAAAATTTTCTTTCAGTCTAAGCAGTACTTTTCTATCACATAAAAGACCCGAAGCATTCCTCCACTTCAACCAACCAACTTGAATTCTACTTCTAACATCCCCATCTATATCACCATCACTTTGAACAACGGACCCAAGATTTCTAAATCGTTCACACCTTTTAATAATTTGATCACCCAAAGTCACACTTCTGACACTAGAGCTACTACTACTAAAATTACATTCCATGTATTCAGTTTTAGTTCTACTTAAATGATGGCCTTTAGACTCCAATGTAGACCGCCATATTTCAAGTTTTTTCTGAGCTTTTTCTCTCATTTTATCCACGAGAAGGATATCATTAGCAAAAAACATACACCAAGGTACATGCTCTTGTAGATGTCCAGTAAGGCCATCCATAACTAAAGCAAAAAGATATGGGCTTAAAGTCGATCCCTGATGTAAACCAACAGAAATAGGAAAATATTTTGTCAATCCTCCTTCAGTTTGAACACGAGTAACAACTCTATTATACATATCTTTAATGCATTGAATATAAGTCATATCAACACCTTTCTTCTGAAGAACTCTCCAAAGGATATCTCTTGGAACCTTATCGTAAGCTTTTTCTAAATCAATAAAAATCAAATGTAGATTCTCCTTATTATCTTTGAACTTCTCCATCAAACCTCTCAATAAATGTATGGAAGATGTATAGCTTCCATAGTAAACCTGCCCGACATAAATCCAAATTGATTATGAGAACTCTTTGTAATGTGCCTTAACTTATATTCAATTATCCTCTCCCATAATTTTAAAGTATGACACATCAACTTAATTTGCACACACTTGTGCATCCCCTTTATTCTTAAAAATGGGGACCAAAAAACTCTTCCTCCACTCCTCAGACATCATTTTAGTTTTTAAAATAATATTAAAGAGTTTAGTAAGCTAAGAAACTCCCAAACCTCCTAAATAATTCCACACTTCAATTGGGATATCATCAGGTCCTACAGACTTTCCACCCTTGGTTTTCTTTAAAGCCTCCTCAACATATTCATTTTCATTTCAATATTACATAAAATTCACCAAAGCACAAATGAGTCATTCTAATTCATAAAACTTATTTTATTTACAAAAATTGATTTATATTTAAGATTGTACATCTAACTTAATAATAAAGTTGAACTATAATACCTACCATCCAACGCTCTACCGCGCCCGTGCATAAAATCTCCAGAATCCAACTAGTCTATAACTGGTTTTCTTGTAACAATGTTAACTTATGAGCTGAGTTAAATTACTCAGTGGGCAAATGATTTTAAACTACAATAATTTTTGCTTTAAATTATTTTATAAAAATTGCGGCAAACCGTAAAAAAATCAACTTTGCGGTAAATTAAAGCAGTAAATAAAACATTTTCATTTTTTCATTATTTTCATTTTTTCATTATTTTACATTACACTTTTCATTATTGGGAGTCGCCGTATAAACATATACTTTTAAAAAAAATATATACATTCAGTGATTTTTATTTCTATTTTCATTTTCGTGCATGTATACATTGCATTTCTCTACCAGTGCCATATAGGGATGACTCCCATATGCATATGCATATATCACATTTTATTCATTTTTCTTGTGTTTAACATTTAAAAGAAAACATGTACTTTTGCATTTAATGTAAAAGCTGAGAAATAATAAATAAACATAACTATTGTAAAATAAATCACATTTACCCACCTCGAAAGTGTAGTCAAATTCTCCTTTTCATCAATCCAATTTAATCCTTTTTTGTGGACCTATAATAACAATTAACATAATTAGCTTATGTTCAGGGCTAATCTTCTTTCCCGTTAATTCTAGACTTTCTATTATTATTTTCATCATTTCTCTATTTAATTAACTATTTGTTATTTTAAATCAATTTTAAATTTAAAGTTCCTTATTTCATTTTAACATTCATTAATTAGGAAAATAACAATTAATTATTACAAATCAAACTTTATTCTTGAATTTCCAGTCATTCCTCTGTCTTAACTTCCTCGTCAAAATCCCTTAACTCACAAATTAGAGTTTCGTTGGCTTTGGTTGTCCACTTCACACCTGCGACTCTTCCTTTTCACTCATAATTGAAGTTCAGGTCACCTCACACTTTTCAATTGGGACTTAATAGCTTCTATCCTATTCAAGTAACTTTCTATTAACACATTATCTAATTAAACTCATATTTACACACACCCATTTGTAATATTATATATATAATGAAATAACATAAGGAAACCTTGATATACTTTTAATACCTTTGGTCCTTCCTCCAACACAGCACTGCACGAACACCTTCTCTTTCATCATCTTCTTCTTCCACTTTACGACTTCTTCTTCCACCACACGCGAGCATGACGTCGCTCTTCTTTCTCCTCTTCCGTTTGGTTGTGACTCAACCCACCTCTACAACTTTCTTCTTCCTTCTCCTTTACATGGCAAGGGCACAGTACTACACACCTTCGTCGCCTCTGCCTTCTTCTTTCTCCACTTATTCACAAGATAATTGTACACTAAACCGCAACCTCCCTCTCCGTCGAATAGCTAGGCACAAAATCCTCCCGATTGCTTCCCGTTCACAACGCTGCCGGCTTCACACGACAAGGTAATCGTACCCTTCTCTCCCCCCTTTCCTTCTTCTCCTCCTTTCTTCTTCTTCCCCAGTTTCTCATGTTCCCTCTGCTTCACTCGCTCGCTCGTCTATTTCGATGGGTGTGATGGGTGTGAATGTCACTTTTATGCTGTAACTGAAATGATGCTTATCTTAGTGTCTATTTGATTTGCTATTATCATCATTATTTAATATTTATTTATTTAATTTCAGTTATATAGATTTGACTTGACTTCTTCTTGTGGACAAGTGTGGCGATTACGAAAGTCCCTCTATGGACTAAAACAGTCCCTACGTGCTTGACTCGACAAGTTTACGCAAGTGGTAGTGGGCCATAGGTTCTGTCATGTCCAATCTTCTCATATGCTATTTTTGTTATTCATCTAGTGGTTGTATTGCCATCTTTATCGTCTAAGTCGACGACATTGTGCTCACAGGTAACGATCTGCCTTGGCATTCTCACCACGTCTTTTAAGATGAAAGACTTGGGTTCCCTCAAACATTTTTTAAGTATGAAAGTAGCCTTTCTTGATCCTTTTGGGGGCATTTGCCTTTCCCTACACATTTACCTTTCTTGGTCCTCTCGTATGTGTGTGTGTGCTCGTGTGAGCGCTTGCGCGCGTGTATGTAGGTATGTCTGTGTGTGTGTGTGTGTGTGTGTGTACGTAGGTACGTATGTGTGTGTGTGTGTGTACGTGTGTATGTACATATGTATGAACGTATGTGTGTGTATGTGTGTATTTGTGTATGTGTGTATGTATGTATGTACGTCTGTGTGTATGTATGTATGTATGTGTGGATGGATGGATGGATGTATATGTATGTCTTGCATGCATAGGGTCGTCTCTAATCCCGCTCGGCTCTGCTTGGGTTTCGCCCGATGGCGAACCGTAGTAGCAGCTACATCTTCGCTCATCTTCCTGGTCTTCGCGCTCGACTCAGTTCGTCTCCCTTGCTTCTTCTCTTGCTCTGAGACACGTCTTCCCTTCTTGCGAGATTTCCTCGCTCTGCCGCTCGTCTGCGAGTCCTTCTCGCGTAGCCGTTCCTCTGTGGCTCCGTTCCTCTGAGGCTCTGCGGCTCGTCTCACGTTCTCACGTTTTTCCTCTGCGGCTCTCTCTCGCGGGTGCGCTCCTCTGCGGCTTCTCTGCGCTCACTACTTCCTCACTTCTTTCTTTCAAAGCTTTCGATGGCTTCGGACAGATCGTATGCAGCTGCCTTTTCGGGTGTCTGTGCCTCAGACAGACCTAAATCGCCATCTTTCCCTCCTTCTTTTGAGTGGGCGGAGGAAATCAAGAAACCTGTTAGGAAGAATTAGAAGTTTGCCATATTTTTTACAGAAGCTGAAGGTATTCAACTTGCTTCCTCCTGTCGTCTGAATTTGGTTGGGAAATTTCTATATGGTCATCCCAAAATGGAGCTCATTCGCAAGGAATTTGAACTTATGCACCTCGTTGGAGAGTGGAAAATTAGACTATTAGATGGAAGACATATTCTCATTCAAATTAGTAATGAAGATGATTACATGCGCTTATTCGCTAGAAGGATAATATGAATTAATAACAAAACAATGAAGATTCTGAATTGGTCTGCGAATTTTGACCTATAGACGGATACGCCAATCATTTTGGTTTGGATTCACCTTCCTGGTCTGAAATTTCATTATTTTTCTCAAAAAGTATTGTACTCCATTGCCTTAGCTTATGGAAAGCCACTCAAGACGGACATTCCTACTTTTAATCTTTCCCGTCCATCTGAAGCCAGAATACTTATTGAAAGAGATATCACTACACCCGCTTCTGAGGAAATCTGGTTGGGCACACAACACCAAGGATATTAGCAAAAGGTAGAGATTGAGCATTTTCCGCCGTATTGTTCGAACTGTCGTATATTCGGACACTTCAGTTCTCAATGTCATCATCTGCACCTCCACCTCAGACCAAAAAGCAAACTGCTCCGCTAGATGCTGTGATTCTATCTCCTCCTGATCAGCTCTAAGTTTTTGACACTATTGATCATCAGAAGGATACCCTAGAAGATATCACTTTCCCTGCAGGCAGTATGTTAACCATTTAGTTCCCACTTGTAGCTCCCCCGTCTTTGGAACCTCCTATCGTGGGGGAAAAAGAAATTCTCCAGACTCCGCCTGCTTTAGAACCTATCACCGATTATATAGGTGGAAATACTTCTATTGTTTCACTATTGTCTCATCAGGTCCAGAAAAATGTTGGTATTACTCAGGCTCATCGGGATCCTGATGTGCAACGACCTACAACTGTCCGACCACCTTTGGAATCTACTGATCAAATGAGTCAATCATCAGATGATGAATGACAGGTCACACATCCAGGAGGAAGAAAAAAGAATAAAAATTTATTTGAGCTCAGGAATCTGATGGATGACACTTTGGTTACTCAACTTACTAATTTGTTAGCCGGCTCACTTCCGCGAACTAGGGGCAGGAGGATTAAAGTGGAACGTCCCTAGCACCTTTGTGTCATTTTGTGGCTTTTATTTTTTTTTTTCCTTTATGTATCTTTGCTTTATTTGAGTTTCGTGTGTATTGTTTTGCATGAGTTAGGCTTTCTTTTAGGCCCTCTCATGCAACATTTGTGTATCTTTCTTCCGTATTAATATATTTGCCCTTGGGCTTAAAAAAAAAATGTCTTGCATGCATGCATGCATGTGCATGTATGTATGTTGGTGTAGAATACTAGATTGTTGGCCTTTTTTTGTAGACATAAGCTTTTTTATTTACTTGGTATCAAGTGTTCCATGCAATTTATGTCTTTTATGGATCTTTTTTGCTTTCTAGCATGGTTGTGAAATTTGAAGTCTTGGTGACTCATAGGCAATTATTCCGTGATAGAGTGAAGTCTTATTGTATGATATTTGATGGTGTTTTAATCTTTTATTAGAAGACGAAGGATTGATGGCTAATATGAATAGCTTTCACATGAGTGGAGATTAGTATAGTATGTGAGTGCATTTGTTTTAATTTTATGCTAAATATTTAAAACAGATATGGACCTAAAGATACTAAGTGGTTGACTCTTACTCATATACTTAATCTCTTGGGATGAAAGCGTGCTTAAACACTAGTAGTCTAGTTTGAAAAACTTAAAAAGTTGCTAGAAAAAGCTCAAATTTACTCAAATTAGGAAGTTCATTTTGAGTAAACTTGGAATCAAATTATTTCTAGTTAAGTCAGCTTGGCTCAAAATGGTTTCAATTGGTAGTCTTATGTTTTGATTTTGAGTGCGACAAACTCCCTCAAACTTGGTTTGATATCGTCCCTAACCCCTAGCTGATCTATCCAACCCAACTTTAATTCATGTTTAATTTTTACTCCCATACAAAAAAAATAATGAATGTTATGGACAAGAGCCTGATTAGTCTTGAAAACAATAAATAGGAAATTATTGTTAAGGACAATAATAAATATGATAAATTTTTTCTTAAATGAAAAACATCATCACTATAAGAAATAAAAGATGAATAGTAGGGTTTCTATAATAATTATGTAAGCAATGTTAGATTTTTTTTTTCAAGTTTAGCCTACATATATAGTTCAATTTTCTATTTATTCTTATTAGATTAGGTCTTATATTTATAACTAAACTATAATTACGAAGTGAAATGAGCCTTCTTCACTATTTAATAAATCAAAATAGTAGAAACTTGGTAGAAATTTTTTTTTCCCCAAAAGGTTCTCGTAAGTCAGTTTTGCACTTAAAATTGCTTCTAGATTGGCTTCTCCATTTCCACTTTACATTTCATTCTAGCTATTTAAATGAAAGTTGATGAAATTTCACAGGTTGCAGTCAAAGCTTTGATTGTGATTCACAGACTCTTACGAGAAGGTGACCCTTCATTTAAAGAGGAGCTCTTGAAACATTCACAGAGGGGACAAATTTTACAAATGTCCAATTTCAAGGACGACTCTAGTCCGTTTGGTACATATTTTCTTAAAAGATTGTACAGAAATGGTTAATCATTAGCAAAATAAAATACAAACAAAATACTTTCACATAATAGCTGTTTTATTTTGCGAGATAAATCTGTGAGATTTCTATTTACTTTTACAATTTAAACTATGGTATAAAAATTTTTACTCGATTAAATTTTTAGATATCAATTTGTGTTGAAACTATAAAATAAGTGAACTTCTTTCTCATGTTCTATCTAAATGTAAATGCTATTTTGCAAAGCAAACGTGCGAAAATTTTACCATTTATTCACAGAATCATATAGCCTTGATTTTTTTTTTTTCCTTAGCTTGGGATTGCTCTGCATGGGTTCGAACATATGCACTCTTTCTAGCTGAAAGACTTGAATGCTTCGGAATTTTAAAATATGACATCGAAGCAGAGCGTTTGTTAAAAAATGTACAAGGTGCTTCCAAGGTACCGTGTGTGTGTGTGTGTGGATATAGATATCACAAGTTAATTTTATTAACATGGCGTGTTCTACTGTCTGAAGCTTAAAGTTGGAAACCTTGCAGGGCTACAGTAGAACTAGAACTTTATCTTGTCCGGACCTGCTAGAGCAAATGCCCGCTATACAACAATTACTTCGTCGGCTAGTAGGATGCCAGGTTGTGATTCTTGCTGTAAAAAGAAGTATAATAACTTAGCCTTTACACACTATTAGTTATAATTGCATTTTTATCCAACAAAATCTATTTTTGTTTTATAGCCAGAAGGAGCAGCATTTGGAAACAATCTCATACAATATGCGTTGGCATTGGTATGTTTTATGCTCGAGGGCTGTACACGTTACAGCTGCAAATTCTTGTAATAATGCTGAATATTGGTTTCAAGCATGCTTTTAAAGATTATTACGGTTTGTGATAAGAATTGATGATGTGGCTTGTGTGATTTTCTGATATGCAATAAACGCTATGGGTTCATCTGGTTGGTTGTAGAAGGAAAATAAATTTTATAAATTGGTGATTTTGTTAAATTTAAATAAAAATTTTTAAAGACTTTGATACTACTTGTAGGCTTCAAAATTCGTATTGAAATTTATCTAATTAAATTCATGATTTTTTAAGGCAAATTTGTTAACTTCTAGCTACAAAATGATGCATAAACATTGAAAAAACTTTAATGAAAACAAAAAAACAGGAGTTTTGAAACAGAACTTTAGATATTATAAAGTTTCGCACTACAAGTCATATAGTCTTAGGTATGCTAACTTCAACATGTTTGTAATTATTTATGTGTGAAGATTTTTGATCCATTTCATTGATCACATGCAAGAATTCTTTTTTTAAAATTTTTATTTTATTTTATTTTATTTTATTTATTTATTTATTTATTTTAATGTTATAGTATTTGATGGCCTCCTTGTCATCTAGACTTGTAATACCTGTTGCAGAAATTTTCAAGTTTATTAGGATAATACTATTCCTTATTTCAGTGCAATTTTATTTGTATACCTCGAAAGCTTTTTTCATTTTATATTGACTTTTTAGGTTATAAAAGAGAGTTTCAAAATCTATTGTGCCGTTAATGACGGGATCATTAATCTTGTTGATATGGTATGGTGGTTTATTAATTTAACTTGTTATATGCTTCTTGAATTGCATTGAAGATTTAACTCTTTATTCTACAACTGGACTTCTAAATTTATGCAGTTCTTTGAGATGTCAAAATATGATGCCATTAAAGCACTTGAGGTGTATAAAATAGCTGGTCAACAGGTAAAAAATATTGCTTCCAAAGTTGAAAGCTATTTCGTGACAATGTTTCAGGTTTGGTGTTTATTTTTTAATAATTTTATAAAGCATACTCATCGGCTAATCAACTCTTCAACAGGCAGAAAATCTTTCCGAGTTCTATGACTACTGTAAAAACTTGGAACTGGCTAGAAATTTTCAATTTCCCACTCTAAAACAGGTCCTTTATTAATTACTTGTATTTTGTCTTCTTTTTTAAGTTTTGAGATATTGCATGTACAGTATTTATTCATAGTTGTCGGATTATATTATTTGCAGCCACCTCCATCATTTCTTGCAACAATGGAAGAGTACATAAGTGAAGCTCCATGTATGAGCAGTATTTCAAGTAAGAATTTGGTGAGTGAAGACAAATTTAACAAGCAATTATACAATCTCCCACACTTATAGAGACTATAAATATTTTCTTTTTTCTATTCGTAATGTGTTTAAGATGTTTGCTATAGTAATGCAATCAATCATGTCCTACAACTTAGATTGTGAACAGTAGAGCTATATTTATGAGTGGATGACCAAAATAATCCTTAAATCTTTTAGAGCTGTTTGTGCTGATCTCAGATTTTTCTGGATGTTTAATTTAATTTTTCAACTCATGAAATCTAAACTAATTTATTCCAACCATCAATTTTACCATTTCTTGGACAAAAATTGATATAGAGAAGTTTTCTTGAGGGTATTTTGACATTTTGAGCAAAATGTGAATATGTGAATGAAGTCCTATGAATTTCATCACCCTTATCTCACACCAATATTTTGAGCTATTATCTATATATGAGGCATTATTTTTACAACTTGGCATTTTAAATGCATGAGGATTGCTCATCTAGTAAGTGAGCAATGAATTTAGGACATTCTGTGCCAATTGTATAAATTTTTTGGGAAGGAAAAATTATTTCACTTCATTATTCACATGTAAGGTACATAAATATAGTGAAACCAATCCCTCCTCGTTTACAAAATTACTAAATATATTTAGTCTATATTAGGAAAGGAAATAATTTTGAAATAGAAAATAAAGAAATATGAAAGAGGAAGGGAATAAAATTAAGAAAGGTGTTTTCGATGATATCCCCATTCAAATCTTTCCATGATTTTGTGAAGCAACCGTCCGGCTTACCATGGAGAGGAGCTGAACTTCTCAGTTTTTCGCACTCCCCCTCAAGCTGGGTCATAGTTGTTGTAGAAACCAAGCTTGACATTGAACTCTAAGAAGGTACTTAAAAGGAAGAGCTTTGGTGAAGCCATCAACTTCTTGTTAGTGTGTTGGGATGTAACTTAGCTGTATAATTCCACCATTAACCTTTTTACAGATAAAGTGACTATCAAGTTCAATATGTTTGGTCCTATCATGATGCATTGGATTCTTGTCAAAACCGATGGTTGTTTGACTATCACAAAACATTTGTATAGGCCTATTGAAGGTGCGCTCTAATTCCTTAAATATATTTTTAATCATATCTCTTCACAGGACTCAACACTACTTCTAGAAATAACAACTCGCTTCTTACTTCTCCAAGTAATCAGATTTCCTCATACATAAGAGTAATAACCTTTGGTGGACCTTTTATTAGTGAGTTTCTCAACCCAACTTGTATCAGTGTAGCCTTCCACTTCTTCGTTTTTAGTTTTCTCAAAAAGTAATCCATAACTAGGAGTTTTCTTGAGAAACCTCATAAGCTTGTACACTATCTCTAAATGCTCTTCATTTGGGTTATTCATATGTTGTCCACAATTCTGACCGAGTATGCAATATCTAGCCTTGTATGTGATATGTAGATGAGTTTTCCAACCAAACTTTGATGTTTTCCCTTATCCATTGATACATTTTCTTCTCCCTATTATATATCTTGTTGGGATCCATTTGAGTATCAGTAGACTTGCATCCAATCATCCATTTATCCATTAATAGATCTAGGATGCATTTTTTCTGTGCTATAATAATGTATTTTGACCTTGCTATCTCCATATCTTGAAAATATCTTATGGTTTCCAGGTCCTTGATTTCAAATTAAGTGCAAATACTTTTATCTTGAAAATCTCTCTTCATCATCACCAGTAAAAATCATATCATTCACATATACTATCACTGCATCATTCTTACCTCTCTCTCGTGTTTTATAAACATAATATGACAAATTTGACCTTGAGAATATCCATTAGATCTCATAGTCTTAGCAAATCTTTCAAACCAATTCTTGGTGATTGCTTAAGTCCATAGAGAGACTTCATGAGTTTACATACTAGGTGTTTGTTGAAATCATTTTCAAGCCTTGATGGTATCTCTATAACAGTTCTTCTTCGAGATCCTCATTTAGGAAGAATTTTTTTATGTCAAGTTGATGGAATCCCCCATTTCTTGATAACAACTACTGAAAGAGGAACTCTGATAGCATATAGTCTGACAATTGGTGCAAAGGTCTCATGCTAGTCTGGCTTCATATCTCTTAATACTCGCATCAGTTTTGCAGTTGATATTGAACACTCATTTGTATCCAACTAACCTTTTATCCTTAAAAGGTTAGTAAAAATTCATTTGTCATTATGCTTTCGTGCTCGAATCTCCTCTTCGACTGTTTTCCTCCATTCTGAATTTTCAAGTGCTTCATGAATGGATTTATGAATCCACATTATTATGGCTGGAATAAAAAACCTTCTAGGTTGAGGATAGTTTCCCATAAATTTCATACACTTGAATTGGATATCTAATGCATCTTTCCTTGTCAATAAAATCAGCAGAAGAGGATAACTCATTAGTACTAGACTCCTGACCCTAAATTTCAAGTGAATGCAATTTGTTTTTTACCTGCTCCATATTTTTCTTCCTTCTTATGTACACACGAAGTTTTTGTTATAGACTTCAGGTTGGGTTTGCTGTGTTGGTTGGACAACCTCAACCAGGATAAGAGGGCTAGTTATAGAAGGTAGTAAGGCCGTGTAGGTGTCATCAAGTGCATCTCAAAATTTATGTTCATTTGTACTTGTCTTCTGAGCATCAGACTTGAGGTAGTAGGATTGATTTTAAAAAATGTGATATCCATGAAGTTGTATTTCTGGTAATAGGAGAGTAGCACTTAGACCCACATTTGTTGGAGGAATATTCAAGAAAATACACTTGTTATATTTAGGGTAAGGTTTTGTGTAATTTGAAGAATGGATGAGAACAAAGGATATACACTGCATGTAGGTGTCATCAAGTGCATCTTAAAATTGATGTTCATTTGTACTCGCCTCCTAGATTTAGGGTAGTAGGATTGTCTTTAGAAGATATGATATCTATGGAGTTGTATTTTCTGGCAACAAGAGAGTAGCAGTTATACCCATATTTGTTGGAGGAATATTCAAGAAAATAATGCTTCTCTATTTAGGGTCAAGTTTTGTGCAATTTTAAGAATGAGTGTGAACAAAGGAAATGCACCTAAGATTAAACGATATTTTAGAAGAGAAAGCTCTGATGTGAGGATAGGTAACCATCAAAATATGAAGATGTATTTTGAATTTAAGTAGCCTTCTAGGCATTTAATTGATAAGCTATGTTGCGGTAAGAGCTGCTTCCCCCCAAAAATATTTTGGAATTTGATGGAAAATTATAATTCAGTAAGATACCTTAAGGAGATGCATGTTATTTCTCTTAAAAATCTCATTTTGTTATTGGTATTAGTATATAAACTCATGAATGAATTTATTTTTTAAAAGATAGGACTCAAGGATGGATTTGAATTATTCTTTTGCATTATCAATTTTAAGGATATGAATTTTTCATTGAAATTGAGTTTGAATCTTGTCATGAAAGATTTGTGATGTTAAGGATTTCTCCTTCAATAGAAGTACCCAAGTAGTTCTAGTAGCATCGATAATGAGACAAACCATCTAGCCCAACTTAGGATTTTCACATTTGAAGGTCCCCAAATATCACCGTGGATAATTGAAAAAGGGTGTGAAAATTTGTACTAGGCCGTGGGATAACTATTTTTAGTGTGTTTGACAAGTTGACAAATCTCACATTAATAAAAATTATAATTTTTTAAAAAGCAAATGAGGATATAACTTTGCAACATAATTGAAATTAGGATGACCTAGGAGACAATGCCATAACATGACCTGTTTTTCTAACATAGAGCCTCAACAAACTCGGAAATTTGAGGTAAAAATAGAGGTGGGATCATTTGTATTTTTATAAAGATTTTTGTTGAGCAGGTATAAGCCTAAATGCATTTTAGCACTGTCAATCACCTGAAATACACAAGAGTCTGCAAGAAATTTAGTTATAACTTTCATATCATGACTAAGTTTACTGATTGAAAATAAAATTACAGTTACAGTTAAATTGTTGCACATGAAATTAAAGAAAGAGTAATATCTTGAGAGAGCTTAACATCTTTGTTTAGTAGTTTTTTTTTTGTATGTGATCCATCTACATGTCTGACCGATCTAGATATAGAAGCCTCTTGATGGTTGACTAAAGCATTGATATCTCCGATCATATGATCAGAGGCTCCTAAATCTATGATTTAAGCTCTAAATCTCATATTACTGGTAAGATGGAAAAATGATATATTTTCCTGGTGTGTCATGAGGTTGTTGTGTTGTTCCGAATTGCCTCCAAGGAGTTTTTTCAGGAGTTCATAAGTCTTTTGAACACAATTCCTGGTCTCAGATTCAAAATTAACCTCCAAAGTATAAATTGATGTCTTCATCCCGTACTTGATCATAAAACGTATGCGTATTTTGGGGCGTTGCTAGTTGCAGGAAAGGTGTTGACTGCTGATTTTGTGGGTCAAGGAATGACTATCATTGGAAAGAAGAAAAGTTTGCAACTAATGATGTTGTTGTTGCTTGCCACTACTGTTCCTGTTGTAAGATAGGAGAATTCCAATGAAGGTCTTTAAAAGGAGAATCTGTTGGAAGAGCTTCTGCTGCTTGGAAGGTTTTGACGACAATTGAACGGATGAGATCCCGCAAAGAGTATTCCGGTGCAAGGAAGAAGAGGAGGGGCTCCAGTAGAGGGGCTACGGATCGACTAAGTACTATGTTATTTCACACTAGGGCGTGATATGACTTAAATTTATATGTACTTTATAATAATAAAGTGCGAGTGGCGCGAGTGCGGAAACACTCCCGTGGTGATGGGAGCAGTAGGTCCGGGACGGACCGGTCCAATTGAGGACCGACCCAGGGTGAACCCAAGTCGAGCAGCCTAGGGCGGGACTGCCGCCCTTCCTTCGCCTCAGTCATTTTCTACTTCTACTCATATAAGAGATATTTATGTGTTGTTTTGGAAGTTCTAGGGTAGTTTTTTCTGTGTGGAGTCCTCCCTGTTCTAGAGCTGATCCGAGAAGGTGGTGGTTCTCCGATTATATCCTACTCCAAGGTGGTGTTGTATCATTCCATTTTACCTACCCCAAATCTCCTTCCCTCTCCTCAGTCGCCGACCTCCCCCCTCCTCAGTCGCCGACCTGCCCCTTTGTCACCTGAATTCCAGGCTGACCCTTTCCTGCAGGTTATTACTGCTGTCCAGCCCTCCCCCCTTCATCCCAACACTTAGCTCTCATTACCTGCAGCCATGCCTTGTTGTCTCGCCTTTTCTCATCCTTCTCAACTCCTCTCAGCCACCTCACTGGCCGCTGCAGACCACCTACAACCTTCCTACTTGCTGTCCCTACAGTTGTGCACCTCCCCCTCGCTTCTACCAGCATCCCTTAGTTGTTATCATCCATTCCGATCATCCCTATCCCTCTAGCCGACCTCAACTACCCATTGGGATACATCATAGTGGTGTTTTCTTGTGTTGTTTATGTTTGTGTTGTTGCGTACAATTTCATTGTGTTGTAACCATATATTCATATTAATAGATGTTTGTTTTTGTGTTCCCACTGTTTTTCCTACTTGATTTGGTATCAGCAGGAAGAGAGAATGTTATAAAGTGTCGGAGTAATTTACATCTGTAAGATTTGTATAGCAATAAATAAGATAGCCAATAATTTCATCATGAGAAATAAATGACACTTATTAAAATAAGAATATAACTGAAGTAGCACGGGCAACACTGACAATCCTAAAAAGTAACTAGAGAGCTAATACAATTAATATGGATGAACGCTCTAATTAGGAATGTTACATTTATCCTCTAATAAAAGGAGTTAAGTGTTTACTTCGAGGCAGCTAAAAGACACCTCTAAGTATTCAGCGGTGCAACTAGTAATCCGATAGGTCAGAAAGTAGATGGTTTAGTAAAAAATCATGGGAGGAGGAGATGAATAGAAGATTATGAAAGGAGAAGGCTGCAAAGGGGTTGTGAAGTTGGATCCTTATGATCCTCTTAAATAAAGTTGAAGGGTCGGTGCAGTTGATGAGATCAAGAAGGCAACAAAGAAATGTGGGAAGAAGAAAGGTGATATTCATGGAATTATAAATTGGGAAGGCGACAAAATAATCTGTTGGGAAGGAAAGAAATCACGATAGGGATCGGGAAAGAAAATTCAGTGGTTACATATTACCCTCTTAAAAGAGTTTGGTCCTCAAATTCATACGCTAGTTCTGGAACAGTTACAGGTACTTCGAGATCATCTCTTCCTCGATATCCCAAGTTGCTTCTTATTCTGATTGGTTCTTCCAAAACACTATGACAAAAGGAATGGATCAGTGGTGAAGTTGTCGATCTTCACGCACTAAGATACGGTCTGGTACTTTTTCATAACTTAAGTCTTATTGAATAACTAACGGCTCATATTGAATATTATGATAGTCATTATGCACATAGCACTAAAGTTGAGAGATGTTAAAGACAAGATATACTCCTAGTCTTGATGAAAATAACCAAACATTATGAAACTTTCTCGACTCTCTCGATCACCTCAAGTGGACCAATGAAGCAAGGCTGAAGTTTTCCAGTCTAATAAAATCTTTTAACTCTGTGTATAGGTGAAACCTTCAAAAAATGCAATCTCCAACAATAAATTCTATCTTTGCTTTAGGTCAAAGCACTTCTTTTGACGATCCGGGCCGCACATAGTCAATCTCGAATATGATGAACCTTCAAGGTAGCTTGATCCACCAACTAAGGTTCGAATATTTGCCGTTCACAAGTATCAAACCAACATAAAGGGGATCTACACTTCATGGCATAATGTACTTTGTATGAAGTCATAGTGATATTAACCTGTAAGTTATTATTATAAGCAAACTCCACTAACAGAATATAATCCTCCCAGCTACCTTTGAAATATAAAGGGCAAGCTCTCAGTAAGTCTTCTAAAGTCTAAATGGTGCGCTCTGACTGCTCATTTGTTTTGAGGATGAAATGCAATATCAAAATTAAATATTGTGCCCATAGCCTTTTACACTTGCTTTCATAGCCTAAAAGTAAACCTTCCGTCTTAATTTGATACAATGATGTTTGAAACTTAATGTAGTTGAACAATGTTATCTATCTAGATTTTGGCTAATTTATCCACTGAATAAGTCTACTTAGTTGGTATAATATGAGCCGAATTAGTTAGTCTATTGACTACAATCCAAATAAAATCATGTACTTGTATCAATCTAAGCTAGCCAACCACAAAATCCATGAAAATATACTCCCATTTCCTCTATGGAATGGGAATGGGCTGTAACAGATCACCAGTTTTTTGATATTCAACCTTAATCATCTGATAGGTCAAACACTTAGCTACAAACTCAGCTACAGTGATTTTCATACTCGACCACCAAAATAGCTTCTTAAGATCTTGATAAAGCTTTGTACTTCTCGGATGAGCAAAATATGAAGTAAGNTAATGAATTTAGGACATTCTGTGCCAATTGTAGAAATTTCTTGGGAAGGAAAAATTATTTCACTTCATTATTCACATGTAAGGTACATAAATATAGTGAAACCAATCCCTCCTCTTTTACAAAATTACTAAATATTTAGTCTATATTAGGAAAGGAAATAATTTTGAAATGGAAAATAGAGAAATATGAAAGAGGAAGGGAATAAAATTAAGAAAGGTGTTTTCGATGATATCCCCATTAAAATCTTTCCATGATTTTGTGAAGCAGCCGACCGTCTTACCATGGAGAGGAGCTGGACTTCTCAGATTTCCGCACTCCCCCTCAAGCTGGGTCGTAGTTGTTGTAGAAACCAAGCTTGACATTGAACTCTAAGAAGGTACTTGAAAGGAAGAGCTTTGGTGAAGACATCAACAACTTGTTAGTGTGTTAGGATGTTACTTAGCTATATAATTCCACCATTAACCTTTTTACAGATAAAGTGACTATCAAGTTCAATATGTTTGGTCCTATCATGATGCATTGGATTCTTGTCAAAACCGATGGTTGTTTGACTATCACAAAAGATTTGTATAGGCCTATTGAAGGTGCACTCTAATTCCTTAAATATATTTTTAATCCATATCTCTTCACAGGACTCAACACTACTTCTAGAAACAACAACTTGCTTCTTACTTCTCTAAGTAATCAGATTTCCTCATACATAAGAGTAATAACCTTTGGTGGACCTTTTATTAGTGAGTTTCTCAACCCAACTTGTATCAGTGTAGCCTTCCACTTCTTCGTTTTTAGTTTTCTCAAAAAGTAATCCATAACTAGGAGTTTTCTTGAGAAACCTCATAAGCTTGTACACTATCTCTAAATTCTCTTCATTTGGGTTATTCATATGTTATCTCATAATTCTGACCGAGTATGCAATATCTAGCCTTGTATGTGATATGTAGATGAGTTTTCCAACCAAACTTTGATGTTTTCCCTTATCCATTGATACATTTTCTTCTCCCTATTATATATTTTGTTGGGATCCATTTGAGTATCAGTATACTTGCATCCAATCATCCATTTATCCATTAATAGATCTAGGATGCATTTTTCCTGTGATATAATAATGTATTTTGACCTTGCTATCTCCATATCTTGAAAATATCTCATGGTTTACAGGTCCTTGATTTCAAATTAAGTGCAAATACTTTTTTATCTTGAAAATCTCCCTTCATCATCACTAGTAAGAATTATATCATTCACATATACTATCACTGCATCATTCTTACCTCTCTCTTGTGTTTTATAAACATAATGTGACAAATTTGACCTTGAGAATATCCATTAGATCTCATAGTTTTAGCAAATCTTTCAAACCAATTCTTGGTGATTGCTTAAGTCCATAGAGAGACTTCATGAGTTTACATACTAGGTGTGTTGAAATCATTTTCAAGCCTTGATGGTATCTCTATAACATTTCTTCTTCCAGATCCTCATTTAGGAAGAAATTTTTTATGTCAAGTTGATGGAATCCCCCATTTCTTGATAACAACTATTGAAAGGGGAACTCTGATAGCATTTAGTCTGACAATTGGTGCAAATGTCTCATGTTAGTCAATTTCATAGGCTTGACTGAAACCTTTTGCAACTAGTCTGGTTTCATATCTCTTAATACTCGCATCAGCTTTGCAGTTGATATTGAACACCCATTTATATGCAACTAACCTTTTATCCTTAAAAGGTTAGTAAAGATTCATTTGTCATTATGCTTTCGTGCTTGAATCTCCTCTTCGACTGTTTTCCTCCATTTTGAATTTTCAAGTGCTTCATGAATGGATTTATGAATCCATATTATTAAGGCTGGAATAGAAAACCTTCTAGGATGAGGATAGTTTCCCATAAATTACATACTCTTGAATTGGATATCTAATGCATCTTTCCTTGTCAACAAAATCAGCAGAAGGGGGATAACTCATCAGTACTAGACTCCTGACCGTAAATTTCAAATGAATGCAAGTTGTTTCTTACCTGCTCCAGATTTTTCTTCCTCATGTACACACAAAGTTTTTTGTTATAGACTTCAGGTTGTGTTTGTTGTGTTGGTTGGACAACCTCAACCAGGATAAGAGGGTTAGTTATAGTAGGTAGTAAGGCCGTGTAGGTGTCATCAAGTGCATCTCAAAATTTATGTTCATTTGTACTTGTCTTCTGAGCATCAGACTTGAGGTAGTATGATTGATTTAAAAAAATGTGATATCCATGAAGTTGTGTTTCTGGTAGTAGGAGAGTAGCACTTAGACCCACATTTGTTGGAGGAATATTCAAGAAAATACACTTGCTATATTTAGGGTAAGGTTTTGTGTAATTTGAAGAATGGATGTGAACAAAGGAGATACACCGCATGTAGGTGTCATCAAGTGCATCTCAAAATTGATGTTCATTTGTACTCGCCTCCTAGATTTAGGGTAGTAGGATTGTCTTTAGAAGATATGATATCTATGGAGTTGTATTTTCTGGCAACAGGAGAGTAGCGGTTATACCCATATTTGTTGGAGGAATATTCAAGAAAATAATGCTTCTATATTTAGGGTCAAGTTTTGAGCAATTTTAAGAATGAATGTGAACAAAGGAAATGCACCTAAGATTAAACGATATTTTAGAAGAGAAAGCTCTGTTGTGAGGATAGGTAACCATCAAAATATGAAGATGTATTTTGAATTTAAGTACCCTGCTAGGCATTCAATTGATAAGCTATGTTGCGGTAAGAGTTGCTTCCCCCCAAAAATATTTTGGAATTTGATGGAAAATTATAATTCAGTAGGATACTTTAAGGAGATGCATGTTATTTCTCTTAAAAATCTCATTTTGTTATTGGTATCAATATATAAACTCATGAATGAATTTATTTTTTAAAAGATAGGACTCAAGGATGGATTTGAATTATTCTTTTGCATTATCAATTTTAAGGATATGAATTTTTCATTGAAATTGAGTTTGAATCTTGTCATGGAAGATTTATGATGTTTCGGATTTCTCCTTCAATAGAAGTACCCAAGTAGTTCTAGTAGTATCGATAATGAGACAAACCATCTAGCCCAACTTAGGATTTTCACATTTGAAGGTCCCCAAATATCACCGTGGATAATTGAAAAAGGGTGTGAAAATTTGTACTAGGACGTGGGATAACTATTTTTAGTGTGTTTGACAAGTTGACAAATCTCACATTAATAAAAATTACAATTTTTTTAAAAGCAAATGGGGATATAACTTTGAAACATAATTGAAATTAGGATGACCCAGGAGACAATGCCATAACATGACCTGTTTTTCTAACATAGAGCCTCAACAAACTCGGAAATTTGAGGTAAAAATAGAGGCGGGATCATTTGTATTTTTATAGAGATTTTTCTTTAGCAGGTATAAGCCTAAATGCATTTCAACACTGTCAATCACCTGAAATTCACAAGATTTTGCAAGAAATTTAGTTATAACTTTCATATCATGACTAAGTTTACTGATTGAAAATAAAATTACAGTTACATTNGAGCAGGTATAAGCCTAAATGCATTTCAACACTGTCAATCACCTGAAATTCACAAGAGTCTGCAAGGAATTTAGTTATAACTTTCATATCATGACTAAGTTTACTGATTGAAAATAAAATTACAGTTACAGTTAAATTGTTGCACATGCAATTAAAGAAAGAGTAATATCTTGAGAGAGCTTAACATCTTTGTTTAGTAGTTTTTTTTATGTGATCCATCCACATGTCTGACCGATCTAGATATAGAATCCTCTTGATGGTTGACTAAAGCATTGATATCTCCGATCATATGATCAGAGGCTCCTAAATCTATGATTTAAGCTCTAAATCTCATATTACTGGTAAGATGGAAAAATGATATATTATATTGGTGTGTCATGAGGTTGTTGTGTTGTTCCGAATTACTTCCAAGGAGTTTTTTCAGGAGTTCATAAATCTTCTGAACACAATTCCTAGTCTCAGATTCAAAATTAACCTCCAAAGTATAAATTGATGTCTTCATCCCGTATTTGATCATAAAACGTATGCGTATTTTGGGGCGTTGCTAGTTGCAGGAAAGGTGTTGACTGCTGATTTTGTGGGTCAAGGAATGACTATCATTGGAAAGAAGAAAAATTTGCAACTAATGATGTTGTTGTTGCTTGCCACTACTGTTCCTGTTGTAAGATAGGATAATTCCAATGAAGAAGGTCTTTAAAAGAATCTGTTGGAAGAGCTTCTGCTGCTTGGAAGGTTTTGACGACATAAATTGAACGGATGAGATCCCGCAGAGATTATTCCGGTGCCAGGAAGAAGAGGATGGGCTCCAGTGGAGGGGCTACGGATCGACTAAGTAATATGCTATTTCACATTAGGGCGTGATATGACTTAAATTTATATGTAATTTATAATAATAAAGTGCGAGTACCGCGGGTGCGGAAACACTCCCGTGGGGATGGGAGCAGTAGGCCCGGGATGACCGGTCCAATTGAGGACCGACCCAGGGTGAACCCAAGTCGAGCAGCCTAGGGCGGGACTGCCGCCCTTCCNGTATTCCGGTGCCAAGAAGAAGAGGATGGGCTCCAGTGGAGGGGCTACGGATCGACTAAGTAATATGCTATTTCACACTAGGGCGTGATATGACTTAAATTTATATGTACTTTATAATAATAAAGTGCGAGTGGCGCGGGTGCGGAAACACTCCCGTGGGGATGGGAGCAGTAGGCCCGGGACGACCGGTCCAATTGAGGACCGACCCAGGGTGAACCCAAGTCGAGCAGCCTAGGGCGGGACTGCCGCCCTTCCTTCTTCTCAGTCATTTTCTACTTCTACTCATATAGGAGATATTTATGTGCTGTTTTGGATGTTCTAGGGTAGTTTTTTCTGTGTGGAGTCCTCCCTGTTCTAGAGCTGATCCGAGAAGGTGGTGGTTCTCCGATTATATCCTACTCCAAAGTGGTGTTGTATCATTCCCTTTTACCTACCCCAAATCTCCTTCCCTCTCCTCAGTCGCTGACCTCCCCCTCCTCAGTCGCCGACCTCCCCCTTTGTCACCCGAATTCCAGGTGCAGGTTATTATTGCTGTCCAGCCNTCTGTGTGGAGTCCTCCCTGTTCTAGAGCTGATCCGAGAAGGTGGTGGTTCTCCGATTATATCCTACTCCAAAGTGGTGTTGTATCATTCCCTTTTACCTACCCCAAATCTCCTTCCCTCTCCTCAGTCGCTGACCTCCCCCCTCCTCAGTCGCCGACCTCCCCCTTTGTCACCCGAATTCCAGGTGCAGGTTATTATTGCTGTCCAGCCCTCCCCCCTTCATCCCAGCACTTAGCTCTCATTACCTGCAGCCGTGCCTTGTTGTCTCGCCTTTTTTCATCCTTCTCAACTCCTCCCAGCCACCTCACTGGCCGCTGCAGACCACCTACAACCTTCCTACTTGCTGTCTCTACAGTTCTGCACCTCCCCCTCGCTTCTACCAGCATCCCTTAGTTGTCATCATCCATTCCAATCATCCATATACCTTAACTACCCATTGGGATACATCATAGTGGTGTTTTCTTGTGTTTTTTATGTTTGTGCTGTTGCGTACAATTACATTGTGTTGTAACCCTATATCCATATTAATAGATGTTTGTTTTTGTGTTCCCACTGNTTGTTGCGTACAATTACATTGTGCTGTAACCCTATATCCATATTAATAGATGTTTGTTTTTGTGTTCCGACTGTTTTTCCTACTTGATTCCGTATCAGCGGGAAGAGAGAATGTTATAAAGTGTCGGAGTAATTTACATATGTAAGAATTGTATAGCAATAAATAAGATAGCCAATAATTTCATCATGAGAATTAAATGACACTTATTAAAATAAGAAATATAATTGAAGTAGCATGGGCAGCACTGACAATCCTAAAAAGTAACTAGAAAGTTAATACAATTAATATAGATGAACGCTCTAATTAGGAATGCTACGTTTATCCTCTAATAAAAGGAGTTAAGTGCTTACCTCAAGGCAGCTAAAAAGACACCTCTAAGTATTAAGCGGTGCAACTAGTAATCCGATAGGTCAGAAAGTAGATGGTTTAGTAAAAAATCATGGGAGAGGGAGGAGATGCATAGAAGATTGTGAAAGGAGAAGGCTGCAAAGGGGTTGTGAAGTTGGATCCTTATGATCCTCTTAAATAAAGTTGAAGGGTAGGTGAAGTTGATGAGATCAAGAAGGCAACAAAGAAATGTGGGAAGAAGAAAGGTAATATTCATGGAATTAAAAATTGGGAAGGCGGCAAAATAATCTGTTGGGAAGGAAAGAAATCACGATAGGGATCGGGAAAGAAAATTCAGTGCTTACATATTTCCATCTTAAAAGAGTTTGGTCCTCAAATTCATACACTAGTTCTGGAACAGTTACAGGTACTTCGAGATCATCTCTTCCTCAATATCCCAAGTTGCTTCTTATTTTGATTGGTTCTTCCAAAACCCTATGACAAAAGGAATAGATCAGTGGTGAAGTTGTCGATCTTCACGCACTAAGATACGGTCTGGTACTTCTTCATAACTTAAGTCTTATTGAATAACTAACAGCTCATATTGAATATTATGTAGTCATTATGCGCATAGCACTAAAGTTGAGAGATGTTAAAGACATGATATACTCCTAGTCTTTGTGAAAATAACCGAACATTATGAAACTTTCCCGACTCTCTCGATCACCTCAAGTGGACCAATGAAGCAAGGCTGAAGCTTTCCAGTCTGATAAAATCTTGTAACTCTGTGTATAGGTGAAACCTTCAAAAAATGCAATCTCCAACATTAAATTCTATCTTTTTGCTTCGGGTCAAAGCACTTCTTTTGACGATCCGGACCGCACATAGTCAATCTCGAATATGATGAACCTTCAAGTTAGCTTGATCCACCAACTAAGGTTCGAATATTTGCCGTTCACAAGTATCAAACCAACATAAAGGGGATCTACACTTCATGGCATAAAGTACTTCGTATGAAGTCATAGTGATATTAACCTGTAAGTTATTATTATGAGCAAACTCCACTAACAGAATATAACCCTCCCAGCTACCTTTGAAATATAAAAGGGCAAGCTCTCAGCAAGTCTTCTAAAGTCTAAATGACGCGCTCTGACTGTTCATTTGTTTTGAGGATGAAATGCAATACTAAAATTAAATATTGTGCCCATAGCCTTTTGCACTTGCTTTCATAGCCTAAAAGTAAACCTTCCGTCTTAATTTGATACAATGATGTTTGAAACTTAATGTAGTTGAACAATGTTATCTATCTAGATTTTGGCTAATTTATCCACTAAGTAAGTCTACTTAGTTGGTATAATATGAGCTGAATTAGTTAGTCTATTGACTACAACCCAAATAAAATCATGTACTTGTATCAATCTAAGCTAGCCAACCACAAAATCCATGAAAATATCCTCCCATTTCCTCTATGGAATGGGAATGGGCTGTAACAGATCACCAGATTTTTAATATTCGACCTTAATCATCTGATAGGTCAAACACTTAGCTACAAACTCAGCTACAGTGATTTTTATACCCGACCACCAAAATAGCTTCTTAAGATCTTGATAAAGCTTTGTACTTCTCGGATGAGCAAAATATGAAGATGTGCCTCACGAAGTATCTCTTATCGAAGTCCTTTCTGATCTTGAACACATAGTAGATCATGGAATATCAATGTTTCTTTTTGATCAATTTTGAACTTGAGCTTTAGTCCATTATGAGCTTGCTTTATAAGCTGTAGTAAGTCTGCGTCCATCATTTGAGTTGAATGAATGCAATCTGCAAGTGTAGGTTGAACTGACAGTTGGCATATGATAGGACGAACTTTTGTCAGTACTATCTCGAGCTGAAGCCGCTTTATCTCCCATGCTAGTTGGTGCTCCTGGGTGATCATTCAACTACATACATTGAATATTTTTTACTTAAAGCATTTGTGACCACATTCGCCTTACCACGATGATACTAAATCTTCAAATCAAGCTATCACCTTTATCTTGAGTTTAAATCTTTTTGTGTGAAAATGTACTCCAAACACTTATGATCGGTAAAAACCTCACAACAAACTTTATAAAAATAGTGTGTCCAGTTCTTGAAGATGAAGTTAATCGCTTTTAACTCGAAATCATGTATATGGTAATTCTTCTTGTGCACCTTGAGTTGTCTAGAGATGTAAGCTACAACTTTGTCATGCTGCATTAGAACTCATCCTACTCCTTGATGGGAAGCATTACTATAGATCTGAAATCCATCTATGCTAGAAGGATTGCAAGAATTGGGGTTGTCACTAAATAATTTTTGAGTTTCTAAAAAACTACACTCACTAACATTAGATAATTCTAACTTAACAACCTTTTTGAGTCGATCTTGATAGGGTTGCAGTGATGTAAGAGAAACCTTCAACAAATTTTCGATAATATCCTGCTAATCTAATGAGTGTACAAATTTCAGTGGTAGTGATTTGCCTCGACCTATCTATAATTGTCTTAATTTTTGCAGGATACACAAAAAATTTCAGCTTCACTAATATAATGACCAAAAAATCACTTCTCAAAGCCAAAATTTACACTTGGAGAATTTAGCATAAACTTTTTCTCTCGAAGAGTATTCAGTGNGGATAATAACTGTAATCACGTCAGGAGCTTCATGAGCTTTTTGTTGCATCATAACAAATACACGAGGTGGAATCACCTACTTGGGCTGCTCCAGAGCCTGAGGTTGTTGAGGCTAGTACTAAGCTGTTGGAGGGTATTGATAATTGATGGTGGCTCCCGACATTGAGATGCAGGAGGGCNACTCGAGGTGGAATCACCTACCTGGGCTGCTCCAGAGCCTGAGGTTGCTGAGGCTAGTACTAAGCTGTTGGAGGGTATTGATAATTGATGGTGGCTCCCGACATTGAGATGCAGGAGGGCGCGACTGATATGATTAAGGGTGTGTTTTGGGTAGCTTGTGTTTTTAAGGATAAGCTGCTTATCCTGAAATGCGAGGCGCGGGGTTCGACCCACGGCCCGCGTTTAATGTAAAAACCTGAACATGGTTTCAAATAAGTTGGCGAAATGCGCGAACCAAACGGTATGACGGCATTTTGAAAACGATGTCCACACTTATAGCTGTCCCAAACAGACCCTAAAACACCATTACTTATTATTGTTGTTGATGTTGAAAGTAGTTTTGCTTCGCTTGACCTTTCCTGTGATGCTCGTGATATTGACCTCCATTAGATCTTTGCCNTGCGTTTAATGTAAAAACCTGAACACGGTTTCAAATAAGTTGGCGAAACGCGCAAACCAAACGGTATGACGACATTTTGAAAACAATGTCCGCACTTATAGCTGTCCCAAACAGACCCTAAGACACCATTACTTATTATTGTTGTTGATGTTGAAAGTAGTTTTGCTTTGCTTGACCTTTCCTGTGATGCTCGTGATATTGACCTCCATTAGATCTTTGCCACTTATTCCTGTGATGAGACTTAGATTTGTTCTCTTGGGCGTTTGTCACTTGTTGTTGGCTTGGGTCTTTGAGGGGACAATCTTTAGCTTTATGGTTGATATTATAACAATTGAAGCATTTATCGAAAACCAAGTTACAAGTTTCAGAATATCATTTCCTGCAATTAACACATCGAGGATTTAGCTTTATGTCGATTATTCTTATGTTGATTCATTTAAGAATTCTCATTTGTATGTGCATCTAAATTCTTCTGCTTCCCAACATACTTTTCCTCGCAAGCAGTGATCCCTGCTCCTCTTGAATAACTCGGCCCACTAACTCTCTGTGAGTCATACACTTGAGAGTCGATAGACACCACAGAATGTCCTCTCACAGGCCAACATATTGGTGATAGATCCTCTGATCTTCATGTTGATTAATTGAAGGATGAAACATGCGATACTGGCAAACTACATATCGTACTCCTGAGCTATCTTTATTCATTGCTCCACCTTCCTTATGTCATTCATGGGTTTAGCCCAGTATCCTATAGGAAAGTATTGTTCTAAGAACAATCTCTTGAAATCCGCCCTAGAAATTGTTACATATGGTCCAAAAATGTTGTGGCAACAACTCCCACCATTCATCAGCTCCTTCTGTAATTGGAATGTTGTAATGTTTACCTTGCGGTCTTCAGGGCACTTTATTTCTCGAAGCCTCTTCTTGATATCATAATATCATAAAACCACGCATCATACTTGATCGGGTCCACCATGCCATTGAAGATAGGAGGGTGCATCTTCAGAAACCGTTCCATCACTCGATCCATGGCACTTCCATTGGTCATCGGCATTGGTTGGTTAGGTTGTGCCTCCATGGTGGCCACTAGTATCACTTGTTGAGTGGCTTGTGATATCGGTTGTGTTGCTTGTTGAATAGCCTTAACCGCTTGTGCAATTTGAGTTGAAAACTGATTTGTAATGCCCGGGTAACATTCTGTATTACCACCTCTATGAGAGTCATCATGTGGATATTTAGTGCTCCAGTAGTCTCGGTGGGTTGAAAGGATCACATGATGGTGGTTAGGGGAGCGAAGACCCGTAGAGCGAGGTACTTCTATATTAGCTCTCAAGACTCCTCCTGCACAAGCAGCGACACTATCTCTTCTCTTTCGAGCCATTCTAAATATTTAAAATATTGGTGAAATCAAAATCGATAAAGAACTTACTAATAAGAATAATATGTCCCCGACCCAGTCCTAAGATGACAAGAGATGTGAAATGCAAAGATAAGGGATGTTGAATACAAAACATTGGCTCTGAAAACACTTAGTCGCACCCCCAGTTCTGAAAGGCGGTACACCCCAACAACGTAAAACATAATAAAATGAATTAAACTTGTTTTGTATTCTTAAAAGAAAGATTGTATGGAAATATCAATAAGAATATACAAGAAAAATATAAAATTTATTCATAATTAATAGTCCGTTGATACAACTAAAAGAAAATAAAAAAATTTTACATCAAAACTGAAATGACAATAGAGAACGCCTACCCAAACCCAAAATGAAAAATACAATAACTAAAGCAAATACAAAGTAATGCCAAAAAATAAGAAATCTCAAATTGGAAGATCTACTCCTGTGGGGATTGTCTTGCTTGTGGTTGAATAAAACTTATTTTGCAAAAATATCAACAAGTGAATTTGATAAATAAATTCAGTATAATAACTATTTATTAAAGAATACACAACAAGAAAAATGGAGCAAGCTATGTAAATAATAAATATGGGTGATTATTACATGAATAAATAACCTCATAAGTCAATAATAGAGTAGTAAACAAAATGTTTTTAATTATATCAAGGAAACATGCAATCATTTCAAATTTGATCCATTTTTTTATTAATAAGTTTCTATTATATTTATATAGTCAGTTTTAACAGACACTCTGAAGTCGGGAAGGTCAGTGCCAACCCAATGAAACTTGATAGTTTTTCATAAAGTCGTAACTCTGTGGATCTGTTGGTGGCTAGCCAATACCCAAAAGGGTTCTACCGTTCTACATACCATCTTACACAAGCATACAAAAGTCTTTTCACAGCTAATTATATAAGTAATATGCTATTTCACACCATCTTGTGATATGACAAAAATCTTTACCATC
>JXCR01146400.1:129232-141802 GCA_002079205.1 Phalaenopsis hybrid cultivar
AAAAATGAGGTCAACAAATGGACCCCCAATAGGTGTGGTGTGCCGGACGAGCACACCGCGCGTATTGGTGTTGACCGAAAAGATCAACGAAACCAACACGAAAGTCTAGGCTAACGTACCTAGAACAAAGCGTAAAAGTGAGTGATAAAAGCATATCCGATGGGGATAAGAAAATGGATTCGAGGCTATCACAAAAAAATGAGGTCAACAGTGTCATGCATCAATTTCATGCAATGGTTGTGTGTCACTTTGATTGCTCAAATGGATACCAATTATTATTCTNCATCAATTTCATGCAATGGTTGTGTGTCACTTTGATTGCTCAAATGGATACCAATTATTATTCTTATATATATACATGATTTTTTTACTATATTTTTCTTTTATATATAAATTTTATCATCTTACATGGAGAACTTTATATAAATGCAATTTTTTATTTATTATCAATGTATTAGTAGAAAAAGGAGGATCTCGATCGACCATATTGAAGAGATCATCTTTTTCCGTCGGTGGTTTGATTTGTTTCTTAATTTAGTGAGTGATGACCTTGGAAATCCATTAGCAAAGTTGTTAGATGGAAATGGTATTTATTATAGCATGATCCTCACCAATAAGCTTCACTTATCTCCAACTTAAACCATGGTCATTTGACAAGATAATTCATCATCTGACGTGGCATGTAGTCTCAAAAACATTTCATTAATGCTACATGTATGCTAAAAACTTATCCCCGCCTAATCACTGGTCATAAACTTAATTGCTAATGTTANGCTCTAACTCAAGCAGGATGCTCCCTAGTTTCAAGTGTACAGAATATAGCCCGTGACCTTATTTAAAATAAAAATTTACTTGCTTCTTGCATGAAATCAATCTACAAGTGGACTTGTACGCTCCCTATGTAT
This sequence comes from Phalaenopsis hybrid cultivar, assembly GCA_002079205.1. Classification (NCBI taxonomy): domain Eukaryota; kingdom Viridiplantae; phylum Streptophyta; class Magnoliopsida; order Asparagales; family Orchidaceae; genus Phalaenopsis; species Phalaenopsis hybrid cultivar. Next base: position 130,138 of record JXCR01146400.1, read on the forward strand.
AATTGCCATATTGTCTTCAATTTATAAATTATTTCAAATAGTTTCCATCCATGAAATAAAATTGGCTCCAGTTTATTTTGGAATTATTTTAATATCGACTTGGTTCACCTGGTTCAGCTGAAAGTGTATTACAGAAAACCAAAAAATGTTATTGTGGAGATATAACAGTACTTTTTGTGTTTTGTTACCAAGTAGAACTTTGTTAGGAAACTAATCAAAATTTAATTATAAATTTATCATTTTCATACTCTTTGGAGTAAAGGAGTATCAAGAGGAAAACATTCTAACCTACAAAGAAGATGAGCATGCTGCTGCGATAGAGAATACANGGCTAATCTAATGAGTGTACAAATTTCAGTGGTAGTGATTTGCCTCGACCTATCCATAATTGTCTTAATTTTTGCAGGATACACAGAAATTTCAGCTTCATATTATAATGACAAAAAAATCACTTCTCAAAGCCAAAATTTACACTTGGAGAATTTAGCATAAACTTTTTCTCTCGAAGAGTATTCAGTGTTGGTTTAAGCATTGGAAATGCTCTTTTTCGTCCTTGGAGCAAACCAAAATATCATCGATGAAGACAATGACAAATCGATCCAAGTAAGAGCTGAAAATTTTATTCATCAAATCCATAAAAACAGCAAGAGCTTTAGTCAAACCAAATAACATCACTAGAAACTCATAGTGCCCATATTGAGATAAAAAATCTTTCTTCAAAACATCTTCATTCTTGATCTTTAACTGTTGGTAGTCAGATCAGAGGTCGATCTTGTAAAACACGGAAGAACCTTATAGCTGGTCGAACAGATCATTTATACGAGGCAGTGGATACTTATTTGTCAGGTTCACCTTATTCATATCTCTATGATCGATGCACAACTGCATGCTTCCATCTTTTTTTTCCACAAATATAACTGATGCTCCTAAAGGCCAAACACTAGGCCGGATAAATCCTTTGTTAAGTAATTATTGCAATTGAAACTCGAGCTCCTGGAGTTTCACAGTGGCCATTCTATATGATGCTTTAGAGATTGTAACAGTCATTGAAAGTATGTCTATGGTGAACTCGATCTCATGATCTGATGACAAGTCAAATAAATCTTCAAGAAATATATTAAAGCAAATACTTGAATCATTGGAACGCTATCTAAGCTACCGCTAGATTTTTCTAATTCTACAACTATATTGTAGATCAACTTGCATACCTTAATTACTAATATTTAAACATGAAAGAGTTCCTCTATGATCCTTGAAATTAGATGAGACAGAACAAAGTATACATAAATTCACCCGTCTTTTATAACGGTTTATAATAGCATAATATGTAGATAGTCGGTCCATACCTAAAATTATATTAAACTCAACTAGTGGGAATATTTTGAGAGTAGCAGTCACATGTATATCATTGATATAATGCCACAATCATAAACACACTAAATCACGATCACGGGTGAGCCACATGGCATAATGATTGATATATGTGATTCTGATGAATAAATAAATGCATTAGATACAAATTTGTTAGATATGAATGAATGAGATGATCGAGAGTCAAGTAGTGCCCTTATCAATTGCTTTAAAATAGAGATAATAACTATAAACACGTCAGGAGCTTCATGAGCTTTTTGTTGCATCATAACAAATGCTCGAGGTGGAATCATCTACCTGGGTTGCTCCAGAGCCTAAGGTTGTTGAGGCTGATACTAAGCTGTTAGAGGGTATTGATAATTGATGGTGGCTCCCGGTATTGAGATGCAGGAGGGCGCGACTGATATGATTAAGGGCGTGTTTCGGGTAGCTTGTGTGTTTCAGGATAAACTGCTTATCCTGAAATGCGAGCTGCGGGATGCGACCCGCAGCCTGCGTTTAGTGTAAAAACTTGAATGTGGTTTCAAATAAGTTGGCGAAATGCGTGAACCAAACGGTACAGCGGCATTTTGAAAAACGTTGTCCGCACTTATAAGCTGTCCCAAACGAGCCCTAAGACACCATTACTTATTATTTTTGTTGACGTTGAAAGTAGTTTTGCTTCGCTTGACCTTTCCTGTGATGCTCGTGATATTGACCTCCATTAGATCTTTGCCACTTATTCTTGTGATGAGACTTAGATTTGTTCTCTTGGGTGTTTGTCACTTGTTGTTGGCTTGGGTCTTTGAGGGGACAATCTTTAGCTTTATGGTTGATATTATAACAATTGAAGCATTTATCGAAAACCAAGTTACAAGTTTCAAAATGTCATTTCCTGCAATTAACACATCGAGGATTTTTTTTTTTGCTTTTGCACCAGATTATTCTTATGTTGATTCATTTAAGAATTCTCATTTGTATGTGTATCTAAATTCTTCTGCTTCCCAGCATACTTTTCCTCGCAAGCAGTGATCCCTGTCTCCTTTTGAATAACTCAGTCCACTAACTCTCTGTGAGTCATACACTTGAGAGTCGATAGACACCACAGAATGTCCTCTCGCAAGCCAACATATAGGTGATAGATCCTCTGATCTTCATGTTGATTAACTGAAGGATGAAACATGCGATACTGGCAAACTGCATATCGTCCTCCTAAGCTATCTTTATTCATTGCTCCAGCTTCCTTATGTCATTCATGGGTTTAGCCCAGTATCCTATAGGAAAGTATTGTTCCAAGAACAATCTCTTGAAATCCGCCCTAGAAATTGTTACATATGGTCCAAAACTGTTGCGGCAACAACTCCCACCATTCATCAGCCTTCTGTAATTGGAATGTTGTAATGTTCACCTTGTGGTCTTCAGGGTGCTTTATTTCTCGAAGCCTCTTCTTGATATCATAATATCATAAAACCACGCGTCAGACTTGATCGGGTCCACCATGCCATTGAAGATAGGAGGGTGCATCTTCAGAAACCGTTCCATCACTCGATTCATGGCACTTCCATTGGTCATCGGCATTGGTTGGTTAGGTTGTGCCTCCATGGTGGCCACTAGTATCACTTGTTGAGTGGCTTGTGATATCGATTGTGCTGCCTGTTGAATAGCCTTAATCGCTTGTGCAATTTGAGTTGAAAACTGATTTGTAATGCCCGGGTAACATTCTGTATTACCACCTCTATGAGAGTCATCATGTGGATATTTAGTGCTCCAGTAGTCTCGGTGGGTTGAACAGGATCAACATGATGGTGGTTAGGGTAGCGAAGACCCTTAGAGCGAGGTACTTCTTCTATATTATCTCTCAAGACTCCTGCACAAGCAGCGACACTATCTCTTCTCTTTCGAGCCATTCTAAATATTTAAAATATAGGTGAAATCAAAATCGATAAAGAACTTACTAATAAGAATAATATGTCCCCTACCCAGTCCTAAGATGACAAGAGATATGAAATGCAAAGATAAGGGATGTTGAATACAAAACATTGGCTCAGAAAACACTTAGTCGCACCCCTAGTTCTGAAAGGTGGTACACCCCAACAACGTAAAACATAATAAAATGAATTAAACTTATTTTGTATTCTTAAAAGAAAGATTGTATGGAAATAGCAATAAGAATAAACAAGAAAAATATAAAATTTATTCATAATTAATTGTCCGCTGATACAACTAAAAGAAAATAAAAAAATTTTGCATCAAAACTGAAATGACAATAGAGAACGCCTACCTAGACCCAAAATGAAAAATACAATAACTAAAGCAAATACAAAGTAATGCCAAAAAATAAAAATCTCAAATTGAAAGATCTACTCCGGTGGAGATGGTCTTGCTTGTGGATGAATAAAACTTATTTTGCAAAAATATCAACAAGTGAATTTGATAAATAAATTCAGTATAACAACTATTTATTAAAGAATACACAACAAGAAAAATGGAGCAAGCAATGTAAATAATAAATAGGGGTGATTATTACATGAATAAATAACCTCATAAGTCAATAATAGTGTAGTAAACAAAATGTTTTTAATTATATCAAGGAAACATGCAATCATTTCAAATTTGATCCATTTTTTTATTAATAAGTTTCTATTATATTTATATAGTCAGTTTTAACAGACACTCTGAAGTCGGGAAGGTCAGTGCCATCCCAATGAAACTCGATAGTCCTTTATAAAGTCATGACTTTGCGGATCTGTTGGCGGCTAGCCAATACCCAAAAGGGTTCTACCGTCCTATATACCATCTTACACAAGCATACAGAAGTTTTTTCACAGCTAATTATATAAGTAATATGCTATTTCACACCACCTTGTGATATGACAAAAATCTTTACCATCGTAACCACACTTCTTATATGTACTAAAAAAATCGTAATCTCTCACTCTCTGCTCCTACTTGAGGCCTTCAATGACTCAAAAACGATGAAGTCGCAGCNGATAGTCCTTTATAAAGTCGTAACTCTGTGGATCTGTTGGCGGCTAGCCAATACCCGAAAGGGTTCTACCGTCCTACATACCATCTTACACAAGCATACAAAAGTCTTTTCACAGCTAATTATATAAGTAATATGCTATTGCACACCAGCTTGTGATATGACAAAAATCTTTACCATCATAACCACACTTCTTATTTGTACTAAAAAAATCGTAATCTCTCACTCTCTACTCCTACTTGAGGTCTTCAATGATTAAAAAACGATGAAGTCTCAGCTTAAGTGCATCAAAGAAGGCGGCGGTGAAACCCGTGCCGTGTGAAGAAGAGGAGTTCATGAAAATTTGGACCGGAATCACAAGCTCTCTCAAGAGAGCCTGGCACAATTTTTTTTGGCCTACAACTTAATTGTTCATTATGTTTATCTGAACTAGGGCATTGCTTAGATGGGCCCAATGTCGATTCTAAGCGGCTGAGTATTGCGTCAGATAGGTTCATGTAATTCACTTTCCTTATGTGACTGAGGATTCCTCTAGATTCATAGCCGTTGCTCTAGCTACTTGCCATGAATGATATCTATTGGTCAACTCTATCATACTGGTTCGAGCACTAAAGAGCTCTAACTCAAGCAGGATGCTCCCTAGTTTCAAGTGTACAGAATATAGCCCGTGACCTTATTTAAAATAAAAATTTACTTGCTTCTTGCATGAAATCAATCTACAAGTGGACTTGTACGCTCCGTATGTATAATTGGCATATTGTCTTCAATTTATAAAATATTTCAAATAGTTTCCATCCATGAAAAAAAATTGGCTCCAGTTTATTTTGGAATTATTTTAATATCGACTTGGTTCACCTGGTTCAGGTGAAAGTGTATTACAGAAAACCAAAAAATGTTATTGTGGAGATATAACAGTACTTTTTGTGTTTTGTTACCAAGTAGAACTTTGTTAGGAAACTAATCAAAATTTATAAATTTATCATTTTCATACTCTTTGGGGTAAAGGAGTATCAAGAGGAAAACATTCTAACCTACAAAGANCCACCTGGTTCAGGTGAAAGTGTATTATAGAAAACCAAAAAATGTTATTGTGGAGATATAACAGTACTTTTTGTGTTTTGTTACCAAGTAGAACTTTGTTAGGAAACTAATCAAAATTTAATTATAAATTTATCATTTTCATACTCTTTGGGGTAAAGGAGTATCAAGAGGAAAACATTCTAACCTACAAAGAAGATGAGCATGCTGCTGCGATAGAGAATACAGAGCCTTCTGTTGAGGAGGTAAAAGAAGAGGAAGAAGTTGTGGAGGCTGAAAAGCCACTTGAGATTACAGAATATCTTCTGGTAAATTATTCCACGTAAACTTTTCTACCTCCTATGTCAGGAAGACTTGCTTTGACTTGGTTCTGTGAGCATACAGGATATTGAAGAGATAAGATCCACTGCCGCAGAAATTGAGCACAAAAATGCATTGGCTCTTGCAGTCATGCAACCTGGTGAGTTTGTTAGTGCACTCACTATTTATTCGAACTCCTCACTATACCCTGTTTCATTTGATTAATCTATGAATCATACATCTTAAAATAAAGGATCAGAATGTAAACATGATTAAAATTATAAACGTTAATTGTTAGTTTGCATCTGCCGCTCTATTTTTTACTCTATAGCAGTAATTTAGGATACAAGGACACTTAGCTCATTAAAATTCATCCTACTTTGTTACTCGTTTTCTATCTCAGCACAAGTAATTCTAACTATATATCTAACATCAGGGGATGGCTCAAGGATAACATCCACAGATTTGCTCAGTGGCGATTCAGGGTGGGAACTAGCACTGGTCTCTACCCCGAGTAACAATGTCAAAAATGTTGTAGAAAGCAAACTGGTTTGGACTTTTAAAGCTTACTCTACTGATTTTATGATGTTTTATCTAATTTTTCATTTAAAGATGAACTCTTGTGAATTAGGTTTTATAGTTTCCATTTCTTTCTCAAATAAAAGAAACAATCTGCAGTATAATAGAAATATGATTTGTCAAGGGTATGCAGTCTCCTGAATATAATGGCAGATTAATCGTCATAAGCGAAGACTTTCTCTTAATTGATTAAAATGGTTGATATAATTGAACTATTAGTAATTACTTTTCTATTGAGTTATTATTGAACTTAGATGCGTCAACACAACTTTATGATCAAGAGGCTAAAAAGTTTTCTGTGGGAATCAAAATAATAACTATTATTGTTCAATAAATCTCTTAGGTGTTGGTAATAGAAGAATAATTATAAATTTGTGCCTATTACCTTTTGCATTTCACTAGCTTCTAAGATGATAAGTTAACAACGTTGTTGTACATTGAATTGATATGAGAAATCATCTACCCACGATTTTTGAAATCTCTTAACATTGTAAGTGCCCCACCCTTCATACCACTGAAGATGCTTCTGCAGTGGTTTGAGTTTGACCAATAATTAACTAAAAGATGATAGCATTATTAACCTCAGAAGAACAAGAGAATTTATCGTGTTTTCAAAAAATTATGTTATCGACCGATCCACTAAGAGGCCTATTCCTACTTGAAAAATATATTTGGTTTTATACAAATTTGGTCTTACTAAATCATTTGCCTTATGCAACTCAGGCAGGAGGCTTTGATATGCTTTTACTGGATAGCTTATATGAGGATGCATCAAGAAGACAACAAATTGCCGGAGGCACCTACATTGCCAGTTTCAATGCCAGTTCATATGAGTCAAGGAATCCATTCACTATTTCGAGCGACATTGCACCTCCAACCAATGACCAAATGACTCTAATGGCACAACACCCACAACAACAACAATATTATTACCATCATCATCAACAACAACAACAACAATTTTATGATCAACAACAAAGTCAGTTCTATTACCAGCAACAACAAATGCCTCAGCACTACCAGCAACAACTTCATTATCAACAACAACAAATGATGATGCTGCTGCCTTATAGCCGTCAAACTCAGAATTATCACTTGCAAGTAGGTCCAACAAATCCTTTTTCTTTTCCGTTCACGGAGTTCTCACAAAATGCTCCATCACAAGGCAATTCAAGTTTGATTTGAGTGAATTCCATTATTACCCTCATTTAACATATATTTCAAGCATTTCTTCAAGTCTTATCTAAAAATATTTGGGTTATGGTCTTGATATTATACAATTGTTTGAGCGAACATCCTGATCAATCTAATAAAATTTTTTTGTTCATGGAGAGAATATTGGTGTTGTTACAATGAAAAGTTAGATGTCTATTGCATTTTGATTTTCTTGGTGATGTGCATATCCTTGTACATGTACTGAAGTAAATATATAAAATTGAAAAACATTGTTGAGGTGATTTTTTCTTAGCTTGATTTGAAGCAATCATTTTCCTTTTTCTTTTTACCCTTCAATCTGAAGGTTGCAGATTGCATTCTCTCCCTTTGTAGATAACTGTCAGAGATTTCAAGAATATGATTGTTTTATGTATATACCTCAAAAAGTCTTAACTTTATGGCTATATATTATGCTTTTTTGTATTGTATGCTTTTGGTGTCATGCATCAATTTCATGCAATGGTTGTGTGTCACTTTGATTGCTCAAATGGATACCAATTATTATTCCTGTATATATACATGATTTTTTTACTATATTTTTCTTTTATATATAACTTTTATCATCTTACATGGAGAACTTTATATAAATGCATTTTTTTATTTATTATCAATGTATTAGTAGAAAAAGGAGGATCTCGATCGACCATATTGAAGAGATTATCTTTTTCCGTTGGTGGTTTGATTTTTTTCTTAATTTAGTGAGTGATGACCTTGGAAATCCATTAGCAAAGTTGTTAGATAGAAATGGTATTTATTATAGCATAAGCTCCACTTATCTCCAATTTAAACCATGGTCATTTGACAAGATAATTCATCATCTGACCTGACATGTAGTCTCAAAAATATTGCATTAATGCTACATGTATGCTAGAAACTTATCCCCGCCTAATCACTGGTCATAAACTTAATTGCTAATGTTAAAATGCGACACAATTTTTTCCTTATTAGTATTAGCTTTTTTTTCACACCCCAATATGTACATATATATGTGTGTATTTACGGTTTTGCTAGGTTGATGTCATTAGAGCTGTAGTCCTAAGCTTTTTTCACTATTGTAACTTCCCTTTTCTTTGATATAAAAAATTCTCGTTCTCTGCTTGTGGTTTTTCTCATTCAATATTTTCTACATAATTCTATGTTATTTCTTTCATTTCAGTTATTGTTCAATGCATCATTTTTATAAGAGCTATAATTTCATCCAATGGTCACAATCCATGATAATTTTTATTTGTGGATATGAATAAGAAAACTCTCATAGTCGTCATTGCTCAACAAAGAAAGATGAGTCGACCAGTCCATCGTTGAAGATGGTAAACAACATGGTAATGTCATGGATTTTCATCTCCACGATTAACAAAATTATAGAAATTTCATAACTAAAGAGATTTTTGAGGTACTTTGATAAACCTATTCCAACAAAGATATATCTGGTACATTCGAAAGTAAGAGTATAGTTCATGTTTTAAAATATGGTGAAAATTTTTTCAGTGTTTGTGTATATTGACAATAACTTAATTTCTTGATGAATTGGAATGGAAATGCTCAAGTAATATTAGGCAACATTGTAAAATTATAGGTGAAAAAAAGAGAATTTCTTGGTTTACTTTAGTTGAATAAGCAAATGGATGATGTAAGAGGATGAATCCTTAGCATGAACCCTTCACCGATAGTTCACAATGTATTTTATGAGATTTGGAGAAACTAAGGGAGAGATCATGTTTGTTGTTCACGGTACACAAGATGCTTCTAATGATAATTCATAGAAGGTAGTCTGACTTTGGGTTGAGCATTGTTGCGAAAAAGCACACATGAAAGCAGTTTTAGGAATATATGGTAATCCGACAAATTAGAATCCTGCCTGATAATGAAACAACCATAAACGTTGTCAAAACCGAGGAACAAACACTTGTTGAGTTGAGCCTTTTTAACAAAGAACAAATGGTGGTAATAGAGAAACTGCTTCAAAGAACTTTCTATAACATGACATCTCTGGTTGGTTGCACTTCAGATATCCTGAAAGTTAATCACTTGACTGCACTAATTGTTGAATTGAGGGAAAAATAGCTGTTAATTGTGGATTCAGAGGCTAGTGATTACATGATTGGTCATATCATAGTGTTGGATGAATACATCCCATTATATAACAGTCTCACAACTTGTATTTTAAATGGTATCTTTCTAAGGTGGCAAATAGATGTTTAGTTATTTTCTGCCATGGTATGAAACTTGATTCAATCCAATTTGTTTCTTATCTTGATTGTAATAGTTTACCATCCATAATTAAACTTACATAAGGAATTGAATGGAGTTAACTAAATAATTTTCATTCGTATTTGAATTTTAATATCTTGGACTTGAGGAGGATGGCTGATTATTCCAACTTGTGATTAGGGATTCATCTAATAGTTGATGTTCCAAGTAGTTATAAGGATAAAGCATCATGTTTAGACAATAATGACTAGGATATCTCAATTGTATGTACCTTAAAAAAATTCTCTTACCATCATTCAATAGAATCCCAAAAGCTTTTGTGAGTTATCTTAGTTTTCCAAATATGTTTGCAAATCCTATTTCAATCGTCCATACAATGCCGTTCAACTTTTTTCATGATTCACAACTTTTGTGAACCATCAACTGTTAAAACATCATTGATTTTAGATGATTTGTTATATTTTTTATGATTACACTATGATTATTTTGTTTCTCTTTTGATGGATAAGTCAAAATATATATTTCAAATTTTCAAAAAATTGATTCGGATGCATTTCTAAGCTATAATACAATTGTTTACACAGATGATAAAATTTAATGCTTTACACCACTCTTTTTTTTTTCTCGCCCACACACACACAATGGTCGTCAACTATGGAGGGTGGAAGTTATCACAGGGTGTCTGACTCCACTCCAGTTTTCAGTCTCCCCCTTTATAAAAGGAGCAAGGCTCTATTTATAGAATTTGGTAGTGGCTTCCTCCATAAATACTGCATGAATCCTCACTATTCCATCAGATGGCTTAGAGTGATTCCCTTAATTGGATGATGCTTTATGGACATTTAAGTGCCTTAATGACATCAGAATTGAGTAATCTTGAACTCGTTGAATCTGTTGCATCAAGACACTCAATTTGACTATAAGCTCATAAAATTTGGAGCAAATGACATTCCAATCAACCACCCAAAGATTCTAGAAATGATTTGATGGCTTGATATGGGCTTGATTTGACTCAGATTAAATCGATTTTGTTATCATTGAGTTCATCTCATCAAACTTGTTAGTTTGATTGTAAGTTTTCTGAGATCAGAATTCTGGATGATATGTAATTTGAATTAGAACATTTCTAACCCCAAAATGCCTTGAGATGTGTCTAGAAATTCGTGTCGAATAATACATTTGTTAATGACACATCCAGTAATATTAATGATGACCTAAGACTAGTTTCTAGAATTTGATATGCTATAGAAAATAAAATCTGACAAATCGGATATAATGATATTCCTATATATGTGGACATCTTTGAAAAAAAAAATGGTCAACATTACAAGCTATGCATCTTTATTGACCAGCTAAGCATTTTTAGGTTTGTTTTAAGATATTAAATAGTAATGAATTTCATGAAATATTACAACAACTAAAGTCTCTATAATTCTCTTTCCAAGAATCTATGTTACAAAATAAAAAAAAAATAAGAGAATCAATCTTTATTTGATTATTCGACATAGAAACACAGATCATTTTCATTGGGAAATCATCAATTTCATTAAACATGAATGGATTTATGAGTAGACTCAATTCAAGTCATAAGTTTAGATTTAGATATGATGTTATGTTCAATTTCAATTCTAGTATCATTCTTGCTTTCATGGGCTATATAATCATAGTTATTAAATCCAACATAGTAGCATGTGATATGGTACTTTGCAACACATAAAGTGGCCTAACTTGATTGGCCTTCTAGACAAACAATGCAATAGTGTAGTTCTACATGTTGTTAGCATCTCCTTATAGTATACATCTGACAAAACTAGAAGCACTTACTAAATTCTTTCTTAAATATGGTCTGCATAGGCTTGAACCAATGAAAGAGGCATACCACTATGCATCTTCAACTTCATCATATCAAGGTATTCTATCATTTTCATAGCTCAATTTTTATATTAACATAATCACCAATATATATATATATATATATATTAGAAA
>JXCR01146400.1:150451-176127 GCA_002079205.1 Phalaenopsis hybrid cultivar
TATATATAATTATTTTAAATTATTTTATATTTCGAACAATAACGATTCGAACACGAACGAACGCATCGTTGTTCGTGTTTGGCTCGTTAAACTAACCGAACGAACAAAATTTGTTCACATTCGTCTCGTTTACTTATCGAACGAATCGAACACGAACTCATTGACGAACCGAACACGAACTGTTCGCGAACAACGAGCTTTTTTGACAGCCCTAATTCTACCATGCCTTCTACTTTTAGAATCAAGAAGGTTGGGTCGCACGAAAGGAAATAGTTCCACATCAATTTTTTTTATTTTTTTTCCCATCATGGGTTGTTAGAATGTTGGAAGTCTGCATTAGTGATATTTGTATTTTTGATTGCAAAGTCTCTTGTGAATGATTTTAAATTAAATGCTTAGTGTATACTTGAGACAAAGAAACATATAATAGCAATTTATTATTATGATTTTTTTCCTTCTGAAGGCACTTTAAATAATTTTTCTGTGGTTTTAAATGACTGAATTTGGCTTATGTGGAATGCTACTTCTATGTCTCTCACTATGTTATATGGTCATGCTCAATATATTCATGGCCACTTTTTTTTTCTTTGCTTCTGTTTAATTCTTTGCTACTTTTGCTTATGTTGATAACATTACTACTGTTAAGAAAGGCCTTTATAAAGATATCACTTTTCTTGATTGATATTAATGGTGCTTAGGTTATCATTGGTGATTTTAATTGTATTAGGTCTCCTCTTCAAAGTTGGCTAATTTTAATTATGGACTTTTTTATCTTTCTAATTTTAGTTATTCATTTTGTTGGTTTGATCAATAAATGCAATATCTTATTAGATTTTTATTGTATAGAGTCATATGCAATAGTCATTGGATTAATAATGTTTCTCTTTCTAATTTTAAGGTTTTAGAACCTTCATATTTTTATTGTGCTCCTATCATGCTTAATGTGGGTCATAATCATACTTTTTTTTTCAAATTTCTTTATAAGAATAATTGGAGTTCTTATATTGAATTTTTTTTATATTACCGAAAAAACTTGGAATATTTCGGTTAATGAGGATCCTATGTTTGCTCTTTGTAATATGTTGAAGAATGTCAAATTTACTCTTAAGAAAGTTAAATGGTATTTATCCAACTTTAATATTAAGGGTATGTTTGGGGCGCAGCTGCAGCTTATTAAATAATCTGCTAATAAGCTGATTAAAAATAATCTGCTGATAAGCTATGCGGTAGCTATTACAATTTTTTAATTCTTTGGAAAAGTCAGACTGTAGTCAGAAAGCTGTCACTGCATCTGCATCTAGACAGATGCAGTGTGAAAACACTATTTTTAGTGTTTTGAAAACGCATAAACTACCAACACGCAGTTCACCCAAACAGGTCAGGTGCGTTTTCAAAACTCCAGCGCACCAAATAAGCTGCCTCAAACAGACCCTAAGTATGTTGCTTACCTTCAAGATAATAAAAAAGATAGTTATCTTATGCTTGAAAATCAAATAAAAGTTCATAGGGAGTTTTATTTAAATTTTTTTCTCAAATAAACTCGTTCATTACATAACATGTAATATTTACAGCTTCAGCCCAAAAATATTTAGGTAAGTTAAAATCATCTAACATAGTTATACTTAATTCAATTAATGTTCTATTTTTTGTTTGTACTACACCATTTTGTTAGGGGGTTCTAGGAGTAGAGAAGTTATGTTTGATTCTATGTTCTTCACAAAAATCTTTAAAATTTTTATTGTCAAACTCACTATCATGATCAAATTGAATTTTAATAATTTGAGATTTTCTATCCTTTTGAATATACTTGGCAAATGATTTAAAAACATCAAAAGCTTTATTTTAAACTAAGTAAATCTTCAATAATCAATATTAACAAAACCATAAAATTTGATAGTAAGACTAGCAGTGTTAACAGGGCTAAATAAATCCATATGAAGTAATTCAAAAGGTATTGTTGTAGAAACAATAACTTTGTTTGTAAAAGAATGCTTTGAGTGTTTTCCATGAATACAAGCATCACAAAAGTAATCAGAATGAAATTTAATTCTAGTTAAACCTTCTACTAAATCAAGTTTAATAATTTTATTCATGGCATGCATATTATTGTGCCATAATCACTTATGCCACAACCAAACTTCATCATGTGTACTTTTAAAACAAAATAAATTCAAGCTAATATTTTGAGAATGTTCAAAATTAATGAGATAAATATTTTTATGCATGTCCTACAAGTAATACATTTTGATTATCTCTGATCATACAAAATGATGAAATTGAACATTTAGTTCTTTCTCACATAAATGGCTAATAGAAATTAGATTGTGCTTTAAACCTTATACAAGAAAGACTTAATCTAAGACAACAAAGTTGTTTAAAATAGAACTAATTACTGTGATTTTTTTCCTTTAGCATTATCATCATACAGAACATATCCTAAATTACATGATTCAAAATTTAAAAGTTTAGATTTATCACCTGTCATGAGTCTTGAACAACCACTATCCAGGTGCCACATTCCTTTTTTGATTTTGCTTTGAATGCATTCCAACAAAATGGAAATCAATGGTTAACTTTTGAAACCCAAATATGTTTGGTCAACATTCTATATATATAAAAAAAACATGCAGTGCATATTAAGTGGTATGCAATGGTGTTATATTTAGTTGATTTTTTGCAATCCAACTAAAATTTAATTTTGGAAATGTTTCATTTTTTTCATGTATAACAATCAAATGATAAGTGTTCTCTTTTATTATAGTAGTAATTCAAGACATTATTATTTGCATAAGGTTTGAATTTTAATTATTTAGATACACTGAATGGTTTGATTCTATCAGGTGAAGAATATGAATGTGAATGTGGACTACAAGAATAATTTAATTTATCATGTAAAAGTATATTTTCTCTTTTTAAGTGTTCTAAATGGGACACTTTTTCCTCTAGCCTGTCATTCATTTCTTTAACTTATTACATTCAACTTATATGATATGTTTCTTTTTTTTTTTTTTTCATCATTTAAAACATAATTTATTTTTCAATTTTTTATATTCATTAGCAGTTTCAGAAAAAAGCATCTTTTATCTCTTCATAGGTAAGATCACATACCTCACTAGAAGAATTTGTACCTGCCATTAGACATAAGTTGACTTCTTTTTCTTCGGATGTCACATCAATTGAAGATTCAGAGTCTGAATTAGTCCACATTGCATTTTTTTTTCTTATTATGTGATTTCTTGCTCTTTCAATGCTTTTTCTTCTTTTTATTGTTATTTTCTTTTTCAACTAACTCTGATCAGTCACCACTTTTGTGTCTTGGCTTTTTAAAATTATAAAAAACTATCCCTTCACCTATATTAGGCTTTTTAATATACAATTTATGAGACATGAACTTTCCATACTTTTGCTTCTTCTTTTTTATCATGTTTCCAAGCCTCTTTGGGAGCATCACCATTTCATCACTAAATTAGGTGTGTTCGTCACTTGACTCGTCTACCTACAGAGCAAATATTTTTTTTTCTTTCTCCTTTTGATGTGAGTCAGTTTGATCTCTTTGAACTACAACATGTTCATGTGCTATCAAGGAACCAAGCAATTGATCAAGTGTACATTTAGTTAAATCTATGGCCTCACTTATAGTTGTTACCTTAGCATCCCACTCTTTTGGAAGGCATCTTAATATTTTGTAAACTAAATCTTAATTTTTATATGTTCCTCCTAGAGAATGTAAAGTGTTTATGATCTTCATGAATCTAGTATACATGTCAAAAATAGTCCACTAGGCAACATTCTAAATTGTTCATGTTCATGCGCAAGTCTATTTATGTGAGTATCTTTTACTTCATTTGTGTCTTTCATAAGTGATGCTTAATTTATCCCAAATTTCTTTAGCAATAGTGAGCATGGATATTCTCTTGTAATCATCGAGAAATAAAGCACATAAAAAAATATTAAAAACTCTAGCATTCAGTTCATCCAGTTCTCTTTCATAAGCAGACCATTCATCAAAAGATTTTTCAACTTTTAAAACATTCAATTCAAAAGTAGGTGTGTGATATTGGTGTGTTAACATGTGTCACATGTATGAGTCTTGACCACGAATGAAAGTGCTAAGATGGTTTTTCCAATAGTCAAATGGTACACTGTCTAATAATGGTGGTCTACGTGTGAATTGTTCTTCAGATAATACACCTTTAGGAAATGCATCTGCCACAATGATCTACTCTAGGATATTAATTCAAATTCAAACAAATGAGCCGAGGATTTGATACCAATTGAAATATGATATGGCATGATATATGTTATGGCACCCAAGAGGGGGGGGGGGGGGGAATTGGGTAAAAATAGTTTCTCTATTTTTAAAATTTTAAAATCTTTGTTTTTAATATTGTAGAAAACTTATATATATAAAATCTTCAATACTTTTAATTAAAGTAAACTAAAGTAATCAAGCAGATAAATTAGTGTAGAAAGAAGACACATGAGACTAAGAATTCCACTAATAATATGAAAATTACAACCAATCTCATGTACTCTCCTACACCGGGGAAGTAAAACTCCAAACACTATGCTCTCCTAATCGGGCATGCACAATCCCAAACACCATGCTTTCCTAGATTGGGCAAGCTTTGGCCCAAATATAATGAAATAGTAAAATAAAAAATAAAAATAAAAATAGGACAATCAACTAATTTTGCTCACTCTTAACTTTTAAAAAGATTTTCACTTAACCCAGGCTAAAAATAATTAACAAGCCAAAAATAATAAGAGCACTAAGTTTATATGTGAAGTTTATGTGAGTGTTTAATGAAATGCATAATGAAACAAACACACAACAATTGAAATATAAATGTAATCTTTCAAACACAAAAGATTTCAAGAGCTTGCACTTTTGAAGTTGATTAAAAACCATGCAATATTCTCAATTAGGATTTGAAACTCACTTTGCAAGCTATCAAGAACCTTTTAAATCACTTCCTATATTATGTTGCAAACTCTCCAACACCATGATAAGAATGAAGAAATAATTGAAATAAAAATTTGACGTGAGATTTGACGAACCAACAATTTAAATAAATTTCTTCAAGCAATCTCCTCACAATCAAAATATAATCAAAAGAGAGAACAAAACAAAATCAGATTTTTTGCACACAAAAAAGCTTCAAACCTTTCTCCAACCAAAGAAGTTTTGCTTGAGGACTTAGGATTTTTGGCCAAGGTAGAGGACAAAAAAGATGCACTTAAAAAGATAAAATAAAAGCACTCTACCTCCTTTTAAAAATTTGGCCAAGACAGAGAAGATTGGAGGGAGATGATTAAGGGAAAAATTGAAATGATTCAAGAAAAGGTAAACTTTGGCCAAGCTTATTTGGTAGATGATTTTAATTTTTTTGAGCTTTAATGTGGCATGAAATTCATCCAAAGATAGCTTCATAGGAGAGAAACACAGCAGAAAACAAAATAAACAAAACTAAATGCAAATTTTGCATGGGGTTTTCACTAAGCCTAATTTTGACTCCCATGTGTTTGATTTCAAGGGCTTAAGCCATGGGAATGAAGTAGAATGCAGTTAGGAAAGTTTTTAAGAGAGTTTGTGCAGTTAAGCCATAATTTGGTCAACCCAACATGGTGAAATTCAGATCCTACATAAGTGCAGAATTTGGACATATTTTACAAGACTTGATTCAAGAAAAAAAAAATATGAAAAAATTTAAATAAATTTCCAAAGATTTAATACACATATATAATAAGTATTTAGATCAACATAGTATGCACAAATTTTGCCAAAATAAAGTAGGAAAAATTTTGTGAAATTGGGATCCTGCATAGGCTCTAAATTTGGACAAATTTTACAAGATTTTGGTTGAAGCACAAAGTAAAAATAAAATATAAAAATAATCTAAATAAATTCTCAAAGATTTAATACATATAGATAAGTATTTATACCAAAATAATATGCAAAAGTTCGGCCACAATAAAGTAAGAAAAAATTTGTCAAATTTAGATCCTACAAACTCTAAATTTGGATAGATTTGTAAAATTTAGTTCAAGAAAAAAAATGAAAAATAAAATATGGAAAAAAAATTTAAATAGATTCTCAAAGATTTAATACACTTAGATAAGTAGTTACACCAACATATTTTGTAAAAACATCGGCCAAAATTGTAAGAAAAAAATTTTGTTATAGGAAAACATATGAAACCATATAATTATCCCACAATTGATCAAATTAGTTTAACTAGAAACTTTTTGGATAAAACCTTTTTATATAACATAATTACTTTAATTAATTTGTAGAGGAAATATTAATTTATGATTAATAAAAAAAATTAGGTTATCAAGATATCTAATAAATGAGTAATTCAAGCTAAATGAGTGATTTAATGCAAGTGATATGAGTGTTAAAAATATTGTGCTCTTAATTGTCTTATTAGTTGCATATATCCTACTCATATGCTAAGCACTTCTCCAAACTATCCAATTCATATGATTTTGACTCCACAAGCTTGCCTGAGCTTCCTAGGTCTGAAATATTCTCTAAAACACTTTGTAGAAGCACATTAGTATCATCCAACATCTATTTGTTATCATCAACACTCATCTAGAGTACTATTGGGCTCAATGAGTCAACATCTATGTATTTCAACCTTTGTTCATCGAAGAGTAAGGAACCGAGATGAACCGTTTTTTTTTTAAATGATCACCCAACAGTAAAACATAGATGAAGCATCTATGAGAGAGATTTGTTGGGATACGTCCTCGTCATAAAGATTGAAGTTTTCGATGCTAAGTGTCTCTGATGAGTGTGACAGGCTTGCTTAAGGTTCACGATTGAGTTATCTTTTGATTTCTCCGCACAACACCAACCCTAATTGGGTTTAATAACTTCAACTTGAGATGTGAAACAAAAGTGTTGATACAAAAAATAGACTGAAAGGGCCTCTCAAAGTGTTGTATGTTTGATTTCGACTTGAAGACAATGAACTAGATGTACTGAGTCATCTGCTGGGAAAATTCTCCGATTACGACAAGAAAACTAATCTCTCCTTAAACACTTATGATAGATTATTAAACCCATATAATGACCCAAATGCGGGTTGAACTTTATCCCTAGTCAGCCTCAAACTTAGGAAGGTTCAATAAAATAAGATGGTCATAAAGCTGTTGTTGTCAATCATAATTCTCTTTACACTGTAGCAATCGCCAATCCTAGTGTTGATGGCATGAGTGTATTTGTGGGGGACTTGGACTCCCTCTAAGTTATAATCAACAAAAATGATAGCTTGAAATGTGTTCTTTTTCACTAGTTCTTCGGGTTCGGTGATGAGGAATTGATTAGATAACAATGGGCCTCAAACATTGTTTATACAAGCATACTTATCTTGCACAAATCGACCGAAGCACCCTTGTAAAATCAGTCTATCAATTTCTTCTTGAATTTTCTTGCATGCTTTGGTGGCATGGTCATGGCTCCCGTGAAAATTGAAGTATTGCTCATGATTCCCCAAGTTGAGTTTTAAAGGGTAAGGCTACTTGACGGTCTCTTCATCAATTATGGCCATTAAAATGTTGACATGTGATATGTTGAGTGGCGTATATTCCTTCTCTAGTTAAGGCTCATGTTGTTATTTCAAGGACCATGGAGGGAGAACATGATTCCCTTGCTATTCAGACTTTCTTCATTATGAGGCTTGATTAGTATCCCATGGGTATTTCTTATGCTTGTCTACAAATCGCTCGAATTACTCATTGTGTGTGTTGATGGCGTTGTATGCAATAATTTGAGCTTTGACATGATGGATGAGGTCACTGTAAATGTGAGTCATCTCTTGCATCAAGGATTTGTGGAAATATAATGGGCAGAGCCCTTAGAAGAAGACTTCTCTCAGCAATTTTGAATCTACCCCGAGAATCTAATGAGATTCAATGGAGAATATGTGAAAATAGTACTTGATGACTCTCTCTCATTTTGGAAAATTCTCAAAATATAGGACAAATCATTGAAGATCCTTCTATTTTCTATGAACTGCTCAACGAATAGTCTGGAAAACTCGTTGAAGGTGTTGATTGTGCCCCTCAAAAGAAAGTACAACAAGGTGTCAGCTTGACCCTTTAAAATGGTAGGTAACATCTGACATAGAAGCGCATCAGAGACACACTGAATATGCATATTGATTTGATAATGATCAATATGCTCATAGGGGTCAGTCACCCCTTCATAGAAATCAATGTTCAAGAACTTGAAACCGACTAGAATGGGGTGTTGGAGGACCACCTCAGCCAAGCCAAGTGTGAAGACTCTTGAAACTTACAATTAGTGAGGAAGTGATTCTTATCCCCCATAGAGAAGTTTTATCGAACCAGATGTCATAGCTCATCACGGATTATGCTATAAGGAGTGGTGACAATTTGACGAAGCCAAATTTACCTTGAGCATCGGAGGGTGACCGGCTAGCCTAGCTACACAAGAACAGTAAGTGGAACACGCAGTATCGAGGAGATAGATGTCTATCATGGCATAAGAGAAAGGTTCCCTAGTAGGGACGGGGCCCGATATGACTATGCTCAATCGAGGCATTTCCCATTCGCTCCAGATATGTGATAAGTAAGCTTTATTTGTTTGTGTGGGCATCAACTATCAGCCCACACATAGGAGCCGAAGGATCTCATGCCGAGACTTATTTATCCTGTGCACTCAATTTTCCATAGAGGGACCTGAGGCGTCTTCATCCACAGGATAATATCTTCCGAGTGGGAAGCGACAGGGTCTTAACGTACTTGGTTTCGTGACAGTCTCCTATAACGGTGGGTGTTATAGTGGGATGCTTCGTTGTTGTATGTGTTATGTCTAGTGACCACTCAGTAAGTTTCACAAGTCCTTCGGTTTTAGTATTGTCTTTCCCAAAAATAGCGTCAAATTGATATGTATCAGAAGATTTACGATTGCAAAGTGATTATTTAGCAACTTAATATTGCACAAAAGTCATGCACACACTTAGATAACAGAAGTAACAAGTAAATATATGAAAAGTTTTTATATGGAAAACTCAAAAAGGAAAAAACAACTGGCCCTAGCCCAGCTGAAATGATCAAATATGAGCTAATGATTAAACATCCAGACCCTTGTCCCACAAGTTATAAATGAAAACACAGGTCCTCAATATATAATGTTTGTATGTTGAATGAGTCGATGTGCTGTGTCGAGAGAGGTTGCAGTTGAGAGTAGTTGTCAGAGCCCACTTCGAGGTGTGTCATTGTACTGTGCTCAGGATAATGTGTTGCTTCATAGAATGCTTCATTACTCTGTGACGTTAGTCATCACTCATTGTTACTCTACAACGTGTGTCTTGACTCTTCAAGGGGCTTTGTTGCAACAAGCATTTGTCATTTGATGTTTGATGATTGTTGGAAAGCGATGATCGATGGTGATCGGTGGACGAGGAGCGGAAAGTGTTCATCGAGTTTTTGGTCCAAAACAACACTGGAATTCAAGTCCTTCGCGAACTAACTCCAGGTCCAACTTTTCTTTTGGCTCAAAACCTCAGTCTCCTTTCATGAAGAGAGTAAGGCTCTATTTATAATGTATGAGAGTGCCTCCCTGTAAATAAGGAAGTGTTTTGAACCACTACATTGGACGACCCAAAGAGATTCCCACGATTGGATGACATTTTATGAACATTTAAGTATCTTAATAATATCATAATTGAGTGATCTTAGAATTGGTAGATTCGTCTCGTCGAAATGCTTGATTTGATATAAAACTTATGAGGTTTGGAATCCATTTGACCTTCCAATTAGGCTCCAAAATATTTCAAATGTAGTTTAAAAG
Organism: Phalaenopsis hybrid cultivar; assembly: GCA_002079205.1. Taxonomy (NCBI): domain Eukaryota; kingdom Viridiplantae; phylum Streptophyta; class Magnoliopsida; order Asparagales; family Orchidaceae; genus Phalaenopsis; species Phalaenopsis hybrid cultivar. Next base: position 160,281 of record JXCR01146400.1, read on the forward strand.
CTTAATTCAAGCCTGATTTGACTCAGATTAGACCATATTTGGTGTTATTAGGTCCATCTTTTCAATGATCCGATCAGTTTTATTGTAAGTTTGTTGAAATTGGAGTTCTTAATGATCTTTTATTGAAATTGAATGTTTCTTGCTCACAAGAAAATTTTAAAGGTTAAGTATTGAATGACAAATTCGTTGATTGCCAATAACTTTGATGATCAATTGACTAACCCTAATCACTACTAATCCAACTCATTAGTTTTAATATTACAACATTTGCTAAAAATTCAAATTATAATAATTCATTATAATAATCACAAAATTAAGAAAAAAATAGAATCCACTTATTGTGTTGCCATAACTATAACCACTTGGAAGAACACCCTTGATGTCATGTTGACTTTCATGCTACAAGGAGAATAATTCTGAACTATTAATCCATCCAACTAATATGAAGACATAAAATTTGTCCAAATAATATTATATATTCTCTTTCAAAAAAAACATCATCCAACCAATCCTATATGTAGGTCATACTGAATCAATTTTAAGCCTTTTTTCTATCTTAAAATTATTCGAAGTTCTAACATCAAATTGATTTTAGTTCTCAATAAAATCTAATGAGCAATACCTACATTAAAATAAGATCAAGTCAAGCCAAAATTTAACCAAGTTCATCTCAAAATTATAGCATTCATTCTAAGAATTTCAACAGTTCACAATGGCATTAAGATTGATCAATAAGAATTGTTTAACCCATTAATCGCCAACTCCTATTATAACTATTCTAAGCACACCAAAATTTGCACATTTGCCTCAACACTAATACAATCTAACAATAACTTTTCACCAAAACAACTTAGAATAGATGACCAAATGACTAATTACAATACTACTACAACAAGAGTCGCAAAATTCTCAATCCATATCTACAAACAAAATTGTTCTCATTTTCTCTCAGTAAACATCAAACTGTAATAAATACTTTAAAATATGTAATTAATGATTAGCTACCAGCACATTACCTGATGATTCATTCTTCAATTTCCTGACGATCAGCTCAGCCTTCAGAGCATCGATCAGAACCGAGTCCTCTTCCATAATATCTCCTCTGAGAACTCCAAGAGCGACCTCATTCTCCACCATTTGCTGAATAACTCTCTTTACAGGTCTTGCTCCAAAGTTAGGGTCAAAACCAATGGTGCCCAGCAGCTCAACTGCTGCTTTAGTGTATTGCAGATCAATTTTCTTCTGCTTGAGTCTGTCTTTCACACGATTTAACTGGAATAGTAAAATTTGAAGTAAGAAAATTGAAGGATGAGTTTAATCTTGACTGCATGTGATATTTGTAAGAGAAATTTACATATTCTTATGTATTTACATATCTCACACCTAAACTTTCATATTTACATAGCACTGTGGTGTTTTGTATGAGAAATTTATGTATTTACATGTCTCACACCTAAACTTTCATATTTACAGAGCCTGGTTTTTAAACCTATGCATGAAAGTGTAAAACTCATCATGACAAAAAATTCGATCAGAATATTCTGAGCCATTTTTTTAGAATATCCTTAGTCAATTTATTCCCCTTAATGAGCATTATTTGCATAATAATGCTTTTTTTAAGTGATATTAAAGATTTGAGTTTTATGTGTGTAAATATGAAATTTTGGATGTAAAATATGTAACTACATAATAATTGTGTACTATGTATGTAAATGCCCCTAAACTTTCAAGGAATATTACCTGGATCTCCACAATACGGTTGATTTCTTTACAATCAAGCGGCTGGAAAACAATATATTCATCAATTCGGTTCATAAATTCTGGCCGGAATGTTTGCCTGGCCAACTCAACCACCTGTTTCTTCATTAGCTCATAAACAGCTTCTTTAGAATCATGGCTTCCACGCAATGTTTCAAGTATGTAATGTGATCCAATATTAGATGTCATTATTATAACTGTATTTGTAAAACTAACAGTCCTTCCCTGTGAATCAGTGATCCTTCCATCATCCAGTAGCTGCAACAGTATGTTGAAGACATCATGATGTGCCTTCTCAATCTCATCAAAAAGAACAACAGAGTAAGGCCGTCTCCTAACAACCTCGGTTAGCTGTCCCCCTTCTTCGTACCCAACATAACCAGGCGGAGCACCAACCAAGCGAGAAACTGTGTGTTTCTCCATATATTCGCTCATGTCGATCCTCACAAGAGCATTCTCCGTGTTAAAAAGGTAGCCCGCCAGTGCTTTAGCAAGCTCAGTTTTGCCTACTCCAGTTGGACCCATGAACATGAAGCTCGCTATCGGGCGATTGGGATCCGAGAGCCCCGCTCGTGATCTTCGTATGGCATCGGCAACAGATTTCACGGCGATATCCTGGCCAACGACCCTCTTATGTAGAACCTCTTCCAATGAAACCAGCTTATCCCGCTCTGACTGCTGGAGGTTGGAAATCGGAATGCCGGTCCATTTGCTCACAATTTCAGCTATATCGATGTCAGTGACCTCTTCCCTAAGCATGGAATGTCCGGATTGGCGGAATTCTTCGAGTTTATGCTCTGCTTCCACTAGCTGTCTCTGAAGGGACATGAGAGTACCATATTTGAGCTCTGCAGCACGGTTCAAATCGTACTCACGTTCAGCCACTTCCATCTCTAAGTTCACCCGATCAATCTGAAATGATCGACTATCACAATTAGAAACTAAAACATGGTGTCATGGAACCTTAGGTGCTGTTTGCAATCACTTTTGATTTTAATTTTAATTTTAATTTTTTTAATGTATTTTTAGTCAAAATGAAAAATATTTGATATGTTAAAATATGATTAATTGTTTTTAAAAAAATTTCAATAAATTGTAAGTCTTTTGAATGTTATTAAAAACAAATTAATTTGTTTTTAAAAACCATAAAAATAAAAGTATGCCAAAAATGCACAAAACAATAATATTTAAAAAAAAAATAATCTCAAACAAACCCTTGGGTCACCACATTGATTTCAATTTTACCTCCTCTTTAATCGAACGTATTCGAGTCATTAGGTTCTTCTCGTTCTCCCACTGCTCAGAAAGTTCCTTCTGCTTTCGCTTTAATACTGCAAGATCAGCTTCCAGCTTGCTTAGCCGTTCCTTTGAAGCTTTATCGGTGTCATTTTTCAATGAGAGCTTCTCCATCTCTAACTTCAGTACTGCTCTATCCACCTCATCCAATTCAATAGGTTTGGATGTTATTTCCATCTTTAACTTAGCAGCAGCTTCATCAACAAGATCAATGGCTACAGGCAACATTTATAATCTACTCAGAGAAAGAAACATTTTCGAAGGCTTCCCATCTGTTTGGAATCACTTTTGATTCTTTTTTTTTATTATTATTTTATGAAAATATGTTTAATTGGTATAATGCTATGTGCTTTTATTTTATTTATATTTTTGTTTTAAAAAATAAATTAATATATTTTAAAAAACACTCAAAATACCAAAAAGATGTCTAAGTATTCTTAAAAAACAACTAACTAAATCAAACATTTATTATTTTGAATCAAAACAAAAAAAAGTTAAAATAAAAACAAAAAATATAAGTTATCCCGAATGACCCCTTAAATTGTCACATACCTTTATCAGGCAAAAAACGATCAGTAATGTAACGGTCTGAAAGAACGGCGGCTGAGACGAGAGCACTATCGGATATTTTAACACCGTGATGCAATTCGTAGCGCTCACGGAGCCCGCGTAAGATGGATATTGTGTCTTCCACAGATGGCTGACCACAATAAACCTGCTGAAATCTCCGTTCCAAAGCAGGGTCCTTCTCGATGTATTTCCTGTATTCGGTCAAGGTGGTGGCTCCAATACAGCGAAGCTCTCCTCGGCCTAACATGGGTTTAAGTAAGTTTCCAGCATCCATTGCTCCACCTGTAGCTCCTGTAGAATTTGGAAACCGCTGAAAATTAGCTAACAAAAGACTTTTGGAAAGTCTGTTATCAAGCCAATCAAAGGAACTCTACATGAGAAAACGTAAATGAAAACTAATAGAGATGAGCTTCTATTGAATGCAAGCATTTTCCCCCAAGGCTTTTTTTTTTTTGAGAAAAAAATATCAAGCTTCCTTAATTTAAGTAATTCTTGAAATGATTATTCAATGAACGCTGGTGCGATGGAAATCTGAGTAAGGTTATTTATTTGGTGCAAATGACGACAGAATACTTCAAAAAAAAATTTACATACATACCAGTCAAATTTTCAAACCGGCCACCCAAAAATTTTTTTTCCTACCCTATATCATCCCTATGCACTCTCTTCCACCTACCCAAACTCAAACCCCAACTCCAACCACCGAGAAGACAATTGTCGGAGACCAGTTCGGGAGGAATGCCACAATGTCATTTATGAAAAATCCAGAAAAAAATATTCAGGAACTTTCTATAGAGGATATGCAAAGGGTAATCCTCCAAGTGAAACAAAAACCCACCACTTTTGAGAGGCAATCCCGAAGGTCACTAGTAGCCACCACAGTGACCCGTTAGATCAAAAGAATGCAGCGGCCCTTCTACCAGACAAATTATAGAGATGAAGAATTACTGCCCCAAAGATTTGGCATGAAATATTAGAAAATCTAAGATTTTTAAGTAAAAGTGGATTTGTCATATTTTGACGGCCAATTGGACCCGGAAAGTTCAGCGAGTGGCTCTGGGTAGTGTAACATGTCTTTGAGTATTGGGACGTCCCACCAGAAAGATTGGGGAAACTAGCCACCAACAAGTTTAAGAATGGTGGATCTTCTTTGTGGGAGAACTTAAAAAATTTTTAACAGTGAGAAGTAGAGTAAAATTACGGCCTGATAGAAGATGAAATGAAATATGCAGTGCCGGTACATATCAATTCTTTACAGACAGGATATTCATACCTTAAATGTGGAGAGAAAACATTATTAGATGATCGTCACTTCTCAAAGAGAATACAATCTCAGGATCAAACAATTTGAGAACAACCAGAGGAACATCCAAGAGATCCCCAAGGAGAAACTAGTTCAAAATGGAGAACAGGTGAAGCCAACCAACATTCCAAAATCAATCCCTACTAGAAGTGCATCAAGTGTCACAGTTTTGGGCACATTGAATCAGATTGTCAAACCATAAAAACAATCTCTTTCATTAATCAAAGAGCAGTTGAAGAAATGCGCAATGACACCGCAAAAACTGAAAGAGTTGAGGACACAAATAAGAAATACCAGATTCCAATCGATGAGGGAGAAAATCATGTAATTCAAGCTAAGCCCATGATAAAGACTTCAACATAACTAACAATGGTGCTACAAGACAGTCCTAAGTGCGAGAAACCGACACTCGGCATAAGGGAACCCCAGACAAGAGAATTTTGAACTTTTTAGATACATATAGTTTACTTCCTGAGTTGCCCCAACGGAGAGAGGTTCAACATGTTAGAGATGACTCTTTTGTGCCAATTCTTGAAGGCTATATGGAGTCATTTTGATATTAAAATCAGTTTTGCAGTATACCGATCAACAGATGATACCACAAGATAGATGAACAATAGAGTTGAAAATCGATATACGATCTTTGAAGGGGAAAAAAAACTAAAATGAGATGAATACCTTTCCGAGAAGAAGATGTCTCCCCTGAATGGTTACACTTCAGTGTGGTCTAACAACCTATAGATTTCATCCACCAGTTGATTCCTACTTCATGTTTACTAGATATAGTTGAACGAGTACGAGGAGTGGAAGAAGCATATGATACAATCCGACCTCAAAATCAACACATTTTTTTTTCATAGTAATGAGGGCAAATTCCAATTTTTATTGCAATAATCCAAAGTCAACAAGAATACAAAAGAAAAGCACCAACAATTCAAGAGGTGAGCAATCTCTTCCAGTTCCTACAATTCGAGAGGTAGGAAATCTCTCTTAAACCCTAAACATAAGACTCACAATCCAATCTTATGCATAACCCTAACCCTAAACATAGTAAGTCTATTCATACCCAACACTCATAATAATAAAAGAATAAACTGCCCTTAGGCATAAAAGACAAAATTGTCCTTAGACTATAGACGTAACAATATTCCCCCTTCCAAAAGACTCATTATTCTCAAGGTGGGAAAAAATGAAAGTACTCCTCCGCAGTCACCTGTATTTCTTCGTCATTTGTCGCTTCGTCAAGTTTTTATGCTTGCGATAGTGTCCTGAGATAAACTTCTCATCACACCGAAAACATAACTCATTGGCTTGCTTCTACAAAATCTGTCTATGTAAGGTGTTTAAGTGTCGCTCCAGGTCATGATTTATTATTCTTGTCCCGTACAACCTCACTCTAGACGCCCAATGTTTGAGCTTTCCCAATGTTTGAGCTTTTGGTATTGTTGAGATAGTAGCAGTTTGGTACGACGTTCCAGTTGTGTTCCTTCTGCTGGCCTTCTTCATCTGGTACTTCTCCTCCATCATATGGGCGAGCTCTATTATCTCCCTCAATCCCCGCAGCTCAATAGTGGGAGTGTTGCCCTTTAGGCCTTCATAAAATTTCCCTCCAATCCTGCTTCAAAAATTCCCCACTGTCGTCTTGATAGTAGCTCAAATCTCTCCATATATTTCATGATATAGTCCCCTCCTGAGTTAACACATAGAATTGTTCGTGCAGGCCTTCTTCCCAAATGGCTTGAAAATGTTCCAACAAACAATTTTTATCCTCCCACGAACGATAAGGTATTTAGCCTCTCTCCATTGGAACCAAGCTGGGGCCAAAACATAACCCTGCCTGCATGAGATTATCCTCCCCATCTAGCCCATTCACCACGAAGTATCGCTCCACCAAATACACCCACACATGTGTGCTACCCCTAAAAAATAAGCATCTTCAAGTTCCGAACCCTAACATCTCCACCCCAACATCCTCTCCCTCCACTGTTTCCCCCCATGTATTGAGGGTAAAACTCTCCCCTTCGATCATAGTCATATCCCCTCCCCACTTCTCTTCTTTCTTCTTTGTGCTCTTATGTGCCCCTTACACCGCCGCTCCTTCAATTTTCAGCCAAACCCCCTCCATCGGAATTCCCCACGCCCCCCTTCTCAGAGTCCTAAGGGGGAGGTCTAGGTGGCAACTGATGTCCTCCTCGTTGTCTTCTTGTTAGATCCTTCTCACTTTTGATTTGTACAAGGATTCTCAAATCAACCATTTGTTAGGATTTATAATTTTGAGTTGTCGGCAGGCTCTTGGATTGCATCTCCATGAGCCTCATCATCATCTCTCCTATTTCCTCTATGCTCTCGAATTTGCCCTCCATTCGGCTCTCTATGGAAGAAAATCAATCATCAATGATGGCAAACCTTTCTTCCATTCCCGATCTAATTTGGCTCAACTCTTCCTCTAATTTCTTCTCTAAATCATCTACTTTCTTGCCTGTCATTCTTCCCAAAAAAATGTTTTGAACACACAAGATAGAAGCACCTATACCCTTAGGCTAGGCCATAGATGATTCTCTAAATCATCTACTTTCTTGCCTATCATTCTTCCCAAAAAAATTTTTTTATCACACAAGATAGAAACACCTATACCCTTAGACTAGGCCATAGATGATTTCGTAGCTATTTTGAATCACGTCATTAAGTTCCGCAAAATTGAGATCTAGCAAAAGAATCTGAAGAATTTCAGTCATTTGCTTTGGTCGCGACTGGATCTCAAGGTACAGCGGAAGGAGGAGAAAACCACTGGAAAGGCGATTATTGTGAGCCATAGTTATCCAGAGTCGCGCTCACTGTGAGTCGCAATCACGTCACGGGCGAGAGACGTGCTGCAAGCAATCCCATTGATGCAGGGAGTTCCTAGTCTCGGTAAGCCGCCTCCCAGAGACACGTCGCATCTAGATCACAACTCTATCGTGCGTGAGGAGAAAAAACGTGAGTTTAGAGTCTTAGTAAGGGTCTGTTTGGGGCAGCTTGTGCGTTTCAGGATAAACAGTTTATCCTGAAATGCGACCCACGGGTCGACCCGCGGCCTGCGTTTAGTGTAAAAAACTTAAACGCGGTAGACAATGTTTTCAAAAACGCACAAACCAAACGGTTAGACGGCGTTTTCAAAAACGTCTTCGCACTTATAAGCTGCCACAAACGGGTCGTGGTCCCTTTGTCGCATTGCCCTAGAGAGTCGATTGATCGATCCTCTCTTTTGTAGATACCATTCCCATAATTTTAAGCTCTGATACCAATTTGATATGATCCGACCTCAAAATCGACACGATTTTTTTCCCAAAAATTAGGGCAAACTCCAATTTTTATTGCAACAATCCAAAAAACTCAATAAGAATACAAAAATAAGCACCTACAATTCGAGAGGTGGGAGATCTCTCCCAATTTCTACCATTCGAGAGATAAAAAATCTCTCTCAAACCTTGACCCTAAACATAGTAAGCATATTTATACCCCACACATATAATAATAAGAGACTAAATTGCCCTTAGGCGTACAAAAGAAAAACTTGCCCTTAGATTAGACATGGACGTAACAAGATTATAAATTTACTTTCTCGAGATTTGGCTAATAGAAATCTATGTCGATATGCAGCTCCGGCTCAAGCTGTGCTAAAAGTGAATGAATGCTTGTTCTATCAGGATGTGCTTTGGGATGACAATATCTAAAGAGTGACGTAACGGGAGATGAAAATACTACATTCAACAAAGTCGACATGACTGTTATGACGAGAAAGAAGTTTCGACACATGAGACCGAAGCTCCTCCAATCCAGGGAGAGTGACGCAGGAACGCCTCCTCCCAAAATGAGAATCCCACGAATGAAGCAACGACATGGCTGCTGCATCTGAACCGAACCGGTCAATGTTTTGTCCCAGTTGAGGAGTCGGATGGTCATCTTGGGCCACCCCAAGTTATACTATTACCATATATTTGCCTTTATAGAAGTCTAGAGCTAGTTTTGGAATGCATTTCTATCAGAATAGCCATTGGTGTCCTTTGTTTTCTCGTCTAGGGTTGTATCCAAAGGCAAGTGATGCTCCGGTTGTATCTCATTCAGATATGGTGATTCTCCTCGAAGAGTCGAGTGGTGCTCCGGCTATATCTCTCGCTCGAGGGGATATTTATTTCAAGCTTTCATTGTCCGACATCCGCCCCATCACTTAGCCACCCCTTCCCTATTGCGACCACACGGAATAGCCTCCTTTTGCTTTTTTCAGCATTTCCTGCTGTCCAACCACCTTCCCATCTCTTCCCTCCTTGCTGCAACTGCATAGAACAATGTCCTGTTGTCGTTCCTTTGCTGTCCTCCTACAGAATCAGCCGCCATTCACCCCTTGAGCTGTTAACTGCAGCCTCCACCCTTCCCCAACCTTCTCGCATCGCACCCAATTGTCGTTCCTCACTGCCGCCATTCAGAAAAAAGCAAACCTGCAGTTTTCCTGTTGTTCAGCTGCCCCATACTTGCTGCCACTCCCAGAAAACCGCTCCAACCGTTAGTATACTTCATCCCAGCGCCCATACCATCATTCCCGCCACTTGTCACCCCTTTCAAACCCCATAGCCAACCACCACCCCTAGACAGAACCATAGTGTGAGTTTGCATGTTGTGTATGTTTTTGTTTTCCCTTCTAGTGTCTTGGTTGTAACTTCCTATTGGCTTTTCAGTAATATTATTTGTTTGCTTATAGTTGTTTGGGTTAACTCTGGCATCCCTATGAATTTACTTATCTAACTACCTTGCCTATGAACAAAAGATGTAGATCACTTTTTAAAAGATAAAAGTGTCACTTTTTAGGTGATATTAATGATTTAGGTGGTATAAATGTAAACAATAAAATTTATGTAAATATGTAATAATTGGGTGGGCGCCAGCTTCGAATTATTTCTTTTGCTAATATGGATATGCAGATAACCCACCAGTGAATCTTTTGCCCAATTTTTCCAAATGTATGAATGGCTAAATGGTTTCTATGATTCAAACGCATGAAAAGAATATAGATTTATTCTGGAAATGAATGAAAGGAAATGACACTTGTTGCTTCAGTAACATTTTCTTTTTTAGATCACTAATGTCATAAGGCCTCAAAAAATAAAAGAATTAAAAATAACAACACATTTCTACATCGATCATACAAAAAAAAAGGAAAATCAAATTATTTGAACAGAAATTCCACTTGAGAGAAAGAAATATCAAAGCTACCTGCACCAACCAATGTGTGAATCTCATCAATGAATAATATAATCTGTCCATTAGAAGACGTAACTTCTTTCAGAACAGCCTTTAATCTTTCTTCAAAATCCCCACGAAACTTCGCTCCCGCAAGCAATGAGCCCATATCCAAAGAGATCAGCTGAATATGAAAAATATGTAAGATTAGTAAAAATAATAATAGGGACATTTACACAAATACCACCCAGTTCATATGTATATAAATATGTTACACATAAACTTTAATTTTTACATTTATAGCCCCAAATCTTTCATGTCACATCAATAATACCACCATTTTAATTTTTTTAAAAGCGAAAAACAATTTTTCATGGATAGGTAAGGTGGCATATATGCAATAACTAAAGTTTTGGTGTTAGAAATGAAAATACATATAATTGAGGGGCATGTATCTAAATCTTCCAAGATGAATTAAACTTCAGTTTGGCATTGCAAATAAGAGATCCCATGGTGTGATAGGGATGAACTTAAATGACATTGTTTTGTTTATATTAGTTCAAACCTAATTGAGAAGAGAAGGATAAGAATTCAATTATTAGCTCTTCATATTAACTTTCTAGTGAGAGAAAAAAGGAACACTCCAGACTATGATGCAGCTTCAACTACTTCGCTTGAAGTCGAGTATAAAAAGAAGAGGATATGTTTGCATTCATCTTTAAAGAAGGATGATCAAGGCAACAGATAGTTATTATTCCCCTCCAACATCTGATCATATCACAGTAGTGCCTCTACAGCTTTCTCATATATTCCTCTTAAAGCTTAGTGAATTATTTGATTTTTGTTTGGCCGGAACTATATGTGGATCTCACCTAATCACATAAAATTCACATCTTTGCATATTTTATCTCATTTGTAGTACTCTTCATATTTAGGTCTAAGGTTGATGCATTGAAAATTTTAAGTTAGACGGGATCTCCCAAATACTAAAAGCATAATGTCTACGAGGGTAGAGATAAAGAGGTCTGATAACTTAAAGAGTATTCAAACTTGGATGAAAAGGCTCTGTCAACGATACAATGATGTTAAACATATGATATTTTAATAGAAGACTTGGAGGAAATAATGCTGAAGGTTAAGAACTTAAGTTGGAGTCTATGTGCATGACTAGAAAATCTCTTCAACAAATGACACCAAAAGCAAGACTTTTAGTTTTAATTCTCATGCAAGAAAATATATGTTAATCAAAACACATCTGAATAAATTCAATACTATCATTAAAGATTTGAGAAATATTAATATAATTATTAATGATAGGAATAAATGACATCGGAATTAATCCAAATAATAATAGAAAAATAAATATTATTACTGAATTCAAATAGCAAATTACAACTGACACACGGAAAATTGAAATTGCAACAATTGACAACACAAGCCAAAGCTAGAGCTAGGTCTGAGGGTTGTGGTGGTGATCGACAAAGAATTTGGCTTCCTGAGATGTAGCAAATGTTGGTTAGAGAGTGGGTTAGTGGGGTGGCAATAAAAGGGGAATGTGGTGGGTTGTGGTGGCAATGTAGGATGGCTGGACAGCGGTAGCGCAGGAAGGCAACAGAGTTGCGGATCTGCAACAGCGATGAAGGACTGCTGGAAATGCTGGAGGAAGGTGCTAAGATGGCTAAACAGGGTAGACAACAAGGTGAGGGGTTTACAAGGCTGCAGCAGCAAGGCAGAAGGCTGGGAGGAGGTGGAGGGTGCTGCGATGGCTGGAACAGCGATGACGGCAAAAGGGAGGGCTGGGCGGCGGCAACAGGGGATGTCGGGGATTGCTGAACAGCAATAGGATGGCTGTCCGAGGTAGCAACAGCAAGGAAAAACTGCTAGAATTGGAAAACCTGCAATGAAAATAGCAACGACAGATGTTCAGGACAGCTGTAGCAATGGAGGGATACCGAGAGCGATGCGGGGAAGATGCGGAAGAGGATGGATTATATAATCAACACCTCGAGAGAGAGATACATATACCCTCAGATACAGCCATCGAATGGAAAAAAAGACACTAGCAGTTGTCTTAGACTGACACCAAAAACTATCTAACCCTACTACAACAAATATATAGGAAGGACTAGAAAGAAATGAAAAGGAAAGGATAAAACTTGCTAAAAATTGGAAAGGAATCGAAAACAGGGCCGCTAAGTTTGGCTCTTGGTCGTTGGCATATGCCACGCACGCGATCACTAGATCTTGCGATCCTACGTCCGCTTCATAAGTGGGAGATGCCCCGCATCAGCAAAATATTGTTATTATCATATTCTTTCCCTCATGCAAGTACTTCTAGAACACCATATTATATGGATGTGATACAATTAATTTTAAAGGATGACAAAGATTCACTTCTTTCAAAAGAGGTGTTTACTAAGCTCAGAGGAAAAGAACAACTAGTTGAAAGTCTATAGCAATTCAGTAGACATTATATGACTAAGGGTTCCCTTCTACTCGTAGCTGGAGTAAGCATCATGGAAAATTCAAGGAGATCGTCTAATTTTACAGGAACAAAAAAAAATGAACGTAGAGAGGAATTGCTTAGCCTTATAGCATGAAAATGAAGTAAATAACAACTATAAGGAACATAAGTTGGCAAATGCTAGTGTAGCTGCAGAGTGATTTGGTTTTAATATTGGTGCTCTCTTGGGGGCCGAGAGGGACGGGTGCAAAAAGCATTAGATAATAGGCTCAACTTGTTCAAATTGCGTGTGGTCTATTTTGGAGACGATTTCACATATGAGCCAAACCCTAGTAGCTATAATTACATGTGAAAGGGACTCGCATGAAAAACTAAAAGAACTAACACTATGAAGTTAATGATACATATGATAGTGTGAATGTTTCGCTAGCTAGTGTTAAGTATATACTTGATACAAGAAAAAAAAAATTCTAATAATCTTAAGTGCTCTTAATGTTGCATGATATATATATTTTTAGTGGTGTAAATACCATTAAGATTGTTTGGGCAATGGCTATCATAAAGGCAAAAAGAGTCGATTGACTCTATGTTGCAAAATGCAACATCAGTGATACATTTGATTTAGTTGACATTATGATAGAACCATAAGTTTCAATACGCTAGTGTCAGCTAGTTTAATTGGCAAAAATGTTTGTTGAAGTATTACGAAGGTCCTCAGTCTAAATCCAACAAGCAGCAAAAATCATGCAGCACACAAAATTTACAATTCACAAAGTCTTAATCTTTTAACAATTATTCATGACCTCATATGAAAACCTAAGATATAAAAGTAAATCTACTCAAAACAAAATTCAGAAAGCTTAGAATAAATTATCATTTGAAGATTCCAAAATAAATAATCATGCAGAAGATTTGAAATTCATTTACTTAGTGAGAACCAAATTGTATAAATTTTGATTAGAATCAATAACATTATCAAATTAATAACAAAATTTAAAGCAAATAAAAAGTATAAGGAAAAGAATTAATAGAAAATAAGTCTCACATTTATACAAGAGGGCAGGCTTTCCAAAAAAATCTTCTAGTCTTTTGATTAAGAACTAACTCACAAAAGTAGAAGAAATCACATATACNTACATATGTATATATATACATATTTTTAAGAAAGCCCAATGGCTAATATATTAAAAAGAAATTAGGATACAGATAGATTGTGTGGAGGACCCAAACATGGCACCCTGCCCAGTCGATACTACCATATGCAAATAGTTCCAAAAAAAGAAAATACGAAAAAATACATGAGAGACCTAAAGAAAATAAAACAAAAAAGTGTCAAAATCCAGATTATCAGGTAACTAAAGAGCGACCCAAATTTGCCTTGTCTCTGCCTCTAGTTCTAGAGAAGAAGTCAGCTAATAAATTGGTGAGATAAGTGTCATTTCAGTAGTAACCAATGTATTATCCAAAAAATTCCCGAGCTCGAATCTGCCTCCATTCTTCTTCTTCCTCCTGGAATATACTTGTCATTCCTCATCCGAAGATTGGCTGCATTATCAGTGCATTGGTCTAAAGTGTGTTGAACATGTGTAGGTTATTGAACATTAAAAGCAACTACTTGTTGTACAAGCTGCTCTTTTATCGGATCAAGGGATCGTGAGCATTCTCATGTGTCCTTGCATATAAGTGGGTTTTCTTCAAAAACAGTGAGTGGTATAAACACATTTGGATCTGTACCTGTAGTATGGTGTTCTTCATCAGGAACTACGGTGTTGGCAAGGGGGGATACATAGGCAAATCCTGTCTTGTGGGAACTTCCTCCACAGATTGAGCAGATGTGTCCATAGCAATTGAGTTATACCACTTTTTGTTTTCTTGAGCTTGAGCTTTCAAGTTTGGATGAAGCCTGTGACATTTATCAAGTGTATGCCCAAACATCTTACAGTGGGTACAATAAACAGGTTTATGTTCCATGACAATTGGTTGCCAATATCCATTGTGAGTTGTGTCCAGCCAGACTTCAGTAAAATCAGGTAAGGTAATATCTCTTTCCACAAGTAGAAGGTCTGGTTAGGCTAAAGGTGGGCATATCTAGCTTAATAGGATCTTCAGAATAGCTCCAATAGAATAAACTTGATGATTAAAGAAATGAAACTTGAGACCAGGTAAACTAATCCATATCGGAACAATAGGAGACTCATGATTTGGGTCAAAATCAGGAGACCACTTGAGTAACTTCATTGACTTGCCTGCAATGTTGAGATATTTTTTAGAGAAAATTCTAACATAGTCTTCAGCTAGGGTTAACTGAATCAACATATGTCTCCCATCCAAAAGTCTCATTTTCCACCTGCCTACAAGTTTGAGATCATCAACACTCTTTCTGATAACTTCCATAGGTGAGTGCCCCTACTGAAATTTCCCAATAAGAGTGAACTTGAATTTCTCTGTTAAGGTTGAAATTTCTGAATCAGAGAAAAATAGTGTTGTTTTCCCACTCTTGTTGTGTATCTTCTTAAGAAAAGAGCAATCGCTCGTACCATCACGACATTCCTTATGGCTTGAGGGGAAGAAAATAGTAGATTCTGCATAATGATTACCCACCACGAGGGCGAAAGAAGCTTTGTCCGAATCAACCAAAGAATAAGGAAGCGCCATAACAACGATCCTTCAGCCCACGCAGATGCAAACAACGATGACGCAGCACAGGCATGTACTGGTCAAAAACAGAAATGCAAGCAGCACAGGCGTAGCTCGATCTGGTCTTCAAACCCGCGGAAATAGGCGGATCACGATCACGATCGGCCCTACAGCTCGTCGACAAAACAAACAACATAATAGAGGAGCGCACTCCCCCTTCTTCTACGAGCGTGGAGTACAGGTAGCAGAGGCTAGGGTTTTGCCGTGAGGTGAAACCCTTGTAGAGCCTCGACGAAGGAGACAACTCCGGCCATCGATATATATATTACTTTTAACACATTGAATGCNCCCTTCCTATTCAATGTTATTTTATTTTTATTACAGAATTATTTGCCATACATACATACATACATACAATTATTTGTTACACACACACACACACACACACACATACATACACACATACATCCAGATACATACATACATCCATCCATCCATACATTATATATATATATATATATATATATATATATATATATATATATATATATATATATATATATATATATATATATATATATATATATATATATATATGTGTGTGT